>JANAVB010030420.1:4105497-4115497 GCA_029216955.1 Iris pallida | reverse complement strand
ACCATGCCTCAACGACCCATCTCCCGCTATAGAGAACTCATCCAACAGCCCTATCTGGACCTGCTCCCTGATGACCCTCAGAGCCTCATCCTCAAACTGAGCTGCCCTGACCCTGTCCATCAGCTCCGACTGCACCTGCAGACCCCACATCTGCGCCTCAAACCCAGGAACTATCACCTCTATGCCCAAGCTCTCCATATCAGCCAGAAGGTGACGATCCATCGTCAAACACATGGCCACGGGATACCTGCTCAAAGCATCCGCGACCACGTTGGCCTTCCCCGGATGGTACTGTAAGGATATATCAAAATCCTTCATCAGCTCTAACCATCGCCTCTGCCTCATATTCAGCTCCTTCTGGATAAACACGTACTTCAAGCTCTTGTGGTCAGTATAGATCTCCACACGCTCTCCGTACAGATAGTATCTCCACAGCTTCAAAGCAAAGATGACCGCTTGCCAGCTCCAGATCGTGGGTAGGGTAATTTCTCTCATGAGGACGTAACTGCCTAGATGCATAGGCAATTACCTTCCCATGCTGCTGAAGCACACAACCCAAACCCCGTCCTGAAGCATCACTTTAGATCGTATAACCACCAGATCCAGATGGCAGTATCAAGATAGGAGCTGTAGTCAACCTCGCCTTCAGCTCCTCGAAGGCGACCCGGCACTCATCGGACCAAACAAACTCCTCGTCCTTCATGGTAAGGCGGGTCATCGGCTGGGCAATCCTGGAAAAGTCCTGTACGAACCTCCGGAAGTAACCTGCCAGACCCAGAAAACTCCGAACCTCTGCTACTGAGCTCGGCGTAGACCAGGACTCCAACGCAGAAATCTTCTTCGGATCCACTGAAATCCCCTCGCCAGAAACAACATGGCCTAGGAACTCCACGCGATCCAAGAAGAACTCGCACTTGGACAGCTTCCCATACAGCTGCTCCCTCCTGAGAGTGTCCAACACAATCCTCAGGTGCTCCTCGTGCTCCTCTGGCATCTTCGAATAGATGAGGATGTCATCAATGAAGACCACCATGAACTTGTCAAGGTACTGGTGAAATACCTTATTCATCAAGTTCATGAATACCGCCGGGGCGTTCGTCAACCCAAACGACATGACGGTATACTCATACTGGCCATAGCGAGTCCGAAAGGCAGTCTTCCGAATGTTATCCCGCTTCACCTTCAGTTGATGGTACCCGGTGCGCAAGTCGATCTTCGAGAACACTCTCGCCCCGCTCAACTGGTCGAACAAGTCATCAATCCTTGGCAAAGGATACTTGTTCTTGATGGTAAGGTTGTTGAGCGCCCTGTAATCAATACACAGACGTACCGTACCATCCTTCTTGGGGACGAAAAGAACTGGCGTGCCCCAAGGTGAAGAGCTAGATCGAATAAAGCCCTTGTCCTCCAGCTCATCGACATGCTTCTTCAGCTCTGCTAACTCACTGTTGTTGATTCTATAGACGTGCTGGGAGATAGGCTCAGCGTCCAGCACTAGGTCTATAGAAAACTCAACATCACGATCTGGCGGCATCCCGGGCAGCTCCTCGGGAAAGACATCCAAGAACTCAGTAATAAGTGGATGTGGCAACACCGGCCCCGCCAACAACGCTCCGCAGAATCCATCTCCCTGCTCCACTGTACCCCTGGTGAACTCATTATTCGGCTCTCCCGGCGGCCTAAATAGAATCCTGCCCCCTCTGCAGTCGATGCTAGCGTGGTGCATGCTCAACCAATCTATACCGAGTACCACATCGTAACTCGAAAGTGGTATTACGAGCAAACACGCACTCATCTCCCGGCCTCTCAAAGAAACTCTCCGCCCCTTTCAAATATTATTAACTAGGATGATGCCATTCCCAGTCATAATCTTGCAAGTCCTACCAAGATACTCAGCAATAATATTGTGCCTAAGAGCAAAAGAAACTGACACAAAGCTGTGCGTAGCACCTAAATCAAATAATGCTAAGACAGGAAAAGAATCAAGAAGAACCGAACCTGCAACTACATCCGCAATAGGCTCCATCTCCTCAGCTGCAAGAGCAAAGGCTCTACCCTGACCACCCCACTGCTGGTGGTGCTGAACAAATCGCTGCTGCTGGATCGAAAGTGGACCCCTCTGCTGTACTGCAGGTACTCTCGTCGGTGCCCCCTGAGCTGCTACCGCTCCAGGGCTACCCTACGAGGGTTCGCAGGACAATCCCTCAACTGATGTCCAGCCTTCCCGTAGTAGAGGCACAAGCCTAGCCTCTTCCGGCAAACCTCCCAGACGTGACCGGGCCTCTTGTAGTAGTTGCAAGGAACCCCATGCTGTGCCTGCCTCGGCTGAGTGTGCTGCACCTGCTGCTGAACCGGTGCTCTGGCCTGCACCTGCGGCTGGTGATGCTGGAAAGAACGATGCTGAAGCTGAGGGCGCTTAGCAGCCCCTGCGCTGCTAGTAGCCTCCAAGAAAAGATCACGCTCCCTCTTGGGCTTTAAGCCCCACTCTCGCTCTACCTTGCGGGCCTCCGCGTAGATCTGGGTATAAGTCTCATAGAAGGAGGGAATGAGGATCTTGATATCCCAAGTCAGCCCCTCCCTGAAACGGCTCGCCCTGATCTCTGGGTCTCGAACCATGTACTCTGTGTATCGGCTCAGACAGCCGAATTCTGCTGCGTACTCCTCCACAGATAGACTGCCCTGCTGCAGATCTTAGAACTGTCGCACCAGGTCAATCTTGTCCGTGGGAGAAAAGAACTTCTTCTTGAAGAGGAGCTTGAACTCTGCCCAAGTACGGCCCTCTCCAGCTAGGGCTGGCTCATTTCTGAACCAGGTGCGTGCAATGTCTAGCAACTGCAAACCTACCGCCTCGACCTTCAGGTCGTCTGCCAGGCGGGAGGCCCTCATCTGCCGCTCGATATCCTCGAGCCAATCATCTGCATAGACCACACCCTCGGTCCCGCTGAAGTCACGGGGTCCGAGCTTCTTGAAGTCCTGGATATCTCCGTACCTCGGTCGTGTCCCCGGATGCGGAGCCCTCTGCTCCACGGCTGCAAGGGCCAACTGATGGGCATCCTCCATGCCCTGACGCATCGCGTCTGTCTGTCTCTGCTGAGCCTCGGCCTGGGCTCTCTGAGTCTCCAGCATCTGCTGGAAGAAGGTAAGCATCTGCCCCATATCTGTAGGCAGAGGAGGTGGAGGTGGAAGTACATCTGCAACTAGTGGAGGAATTCGCTACGTGGCAGGAGGAAGAACGCCCCCGACAACTTCCGTCGTAGCCCCCGGCACTGCAGGAAGAGCACCCGCAACCCCAGGGACGGTCATCGAGAGCGCTGGAGGAGTACCCCTGAGAGCCCTAACAGAAGTCCCATCTGCAGGAGAAGTGACCGGAGCCTGCCCGCCAGAGATGGCAGACCTCTCCGTCTTCCCGTGCTCCTCACCAGGAGAGTGAGTCATAACTATCCTGGAGACAAATTGAAAAGAAGATATCAATATGGCACATGAAGGCAATATCAAAGGAGGACAGCTAGAATGCAGTAAATCAATATAAAAGACGGTAAGCAAGATAAGCAAGAAAAAATCCTACTGTGATTGAGCACTCTTAACCTACTATCTCCTATGTGTAACACAGGCTCGTAGTCAACACTCTAATACGAGTGCCGCCACGACATCGCACTAATTGCGACTACAGGACCTGCGTGGGCCACCACTAAAACGTGTCACGACCCGCACCCGCTATAAGGGCACGCGCACGTGACAACGTCCAGCCCTCACCGTTAAAACGGCATGGAACGCTGTAGGATTTCTACTCTAAATAGTTTATATACATATATCAAAACCTGTCGAGAATATGGTCAACTCCGAACGGAGGACAAGCAATGAATATATATGAGTACTCAATCACAACTCTAAGATAACAAAGTAAAGACTGAAAGATAAAGACAACAAGACGATAATAAAATAATTACCTGTCAAGTCCAACACAAGAATATATACAAGTCCAAGTCTCTAATACAAACCATAATAATAACAGTCTCAAAAGTAGCTGGAGACAAAGTCCAGTACAAAAGACCTACTCTAACTAAGCAAGTGGTAAGGTCTCGTCAGGCGGAGCTAAGCCCTGTTGGACCAAAGTCTCCAAGTCTACGTCCACTACGTCATCCGGACCGTAGTAGGTACAATAATCTCCCTCGTCAGCATCTGTAATATTTGTCAACATATCATGTCAGGATGGAACGAGTACAATCTACTAACAACAGTTCACAAGATATGACAAAAGCTATAAGACAGTAAATAGAGAGTATATACAAGAAAATCATGGAATGTACATGTGAGTATCATGGCAAGGTAAGCTGTAAAACTAGAGCTAGAAGAAGGCAAGTAAACTGATCATGGCATGTACAAGAATCAAGAATCATATATCTAGGTGTGTGAGTACTAGCTATAATATGTGGCCGGCTTGGGTCTGCACAAGGTCTACTGATCCACCAATCCTATATGGAGTGTAGGATTGGTATTATTCAAGGTCTACAAGAATAAACAAGGCAGATAATGACCATATATATAGACTAGTGCTCCCCGTCCCCGACTGGTAGAGTGGATCTAAGCAAGACACGTTATGACATGGGATTCTACGAGAAGGGAGCAAGTCTCCTCGAGAATCGGTGTCCATATACTGCACAAGAACTACAAGGGAGCTTGCACAAGATATACCAAGATAACGAGGAATAACATCTCATGTCGGGATCCATGAATACCAATCCGTGTGACCAATGTGTCGAGAACAAGCATATCTACACTAATTACATAAATTATAATAATCATCATAAATTAGAAAAGTGTCAGAGAATGTACTCGCCTGTAATATGGTATGATATGTCAACTGGAGCAAATGCAGCGTCTCGAGGACCTATAGAGAACAAGACGTATCAATACTCTGTTTAGAAAGTAAAGTCAAATCAATTTAAATCCTATTTAAGTTATTCTAGGTCAAGACACATCAAACTAGACTGTACGAGGTCAACCTAAGTCATATTAGGTCTAGCTAGGTCATACTGGGTCAATACAAGTCAAACGGAATTAATCTAGGTCGATTTGAGTCAACGGTTGACTTACAGTTGACTTTTGGTCAACTGGTCAACTCTGGTCAACTCTGGTCAACCCTAGGTCAATCCTAGGTCAATGGTGACTAATAGTTGACTTTCGGTCAACAACACAAGTCTAATGGAATTTGGGACTAAATTGGGTAAAGTGTTGACCCATAGTTGACTTTTGGTCTAAAAAGTCAACCGTAGTCAACCGAGGTCAAGACTAGGTCTAGGCGACTATTTCTAACTATTACCAACCTCTACAACCCATATCCAAGTCCATCTTGGACTTCGAAACTCAAATCTTGGCCGTAGGCCAATTTTCTAATTTACCTTTTCTAAGGTAAATTTCTAGCCTAGGTGGAAACCTAGTTAGCCTACCTATGCTTGTTATTTTGACCCGAGCTCCCTAGGGTAGTAAGGTACTAGCCTATACATATATTACCTACCAAGATACCTAAGTAAAGTGGACGTCTAGTCCATCTTACGGCCCATTGCCGATATCTTGAATATTTCAAGATACGCAATGGTACGGCACGATACCGGCGCCCTACAACCCCGCTTTCAACTCGGGAGCCTACCCGCAAAATCTAATTCATGTATTCTAGGCCTACGTCAAGTTTCGTCGCGTTCCGATACTCGGAGCTCGATTCACTCCCTAACTCGACTTCCTCTATTATCCCCTTCTAGTTCTTACTCTAATTCTTCTCTAATTTCTTCTTCCTATTCTTCTTCAACTTTCTAACTTCTAGCTCCTTCTTCCTATTCTCCTAACTTCTTCTAATCTTTCTTCTTCTAACTTCTTCTTATTCCTTCTTCTTCTATCTTCTTCTTATTTCTAACTTCTACTTCTAACTTCTAACATCTAACTTCTTAGTCTTCTTCTTATTCTCCCTCTTCTTCTTATAACTTCTTCCTCTAATTCCTCTTCTAACTATCTAATTTCTATCTATATATATACATATATATATATATATATATATATATATATATATATATATATATATATAATATATATATATATATATATATATATATATATCAAAGAAAAAAAAAAAAAAAAAATATATATATATATATATATATATATATATATATATATATATATATATATATATATATATATATATATATATATATGTATATATATATAGGGGGGTTTATAGGGGGGTTTTATAGGGGTTAAAGGGGGGGGATTGCTGCCATAGCAGCTGCTGCTACTGCTGATTTCTGCTACTGCTGCAGCTGCTTGCTGCCCCTGCTGCAGCTGCTGGTTCTTCTTCTCCTTCATCCTCTTCTCTCCTTCTATATATATATATATATATATATATATATATATATATATATATATATATATATATATATATATATATATATATATATATATATATATATATATAAACACACACACACACTCCCACACAAGCACACACACTCTCACACACAACCACCTCCACTCTCATTCACAACCACCACTACTCTCACTCCTCTACACACACACAAATACTTACACATAATACTTACACATATATATACATATATATATGTATACCATTCAAAATAGAAAATCCCTAATAATTCTCTAACCTAGATTTCTAGGGAACCCTATGAAATTTATGGGCAAATGGTAGAGAATCTCCCCCTCTACAATAATTGTGAAGACAATAAATGGAAAAGAGTAATAAATGAAGAATTAAATTCATACCTAAAGTAGGTTTTCTTGTAGGAAGGAAAAGCTTGGGAGAAGAAAGAGTTTAGAGAGAGAGAGAGTTTGACTTAGTGTAGAAGAAAAGGGGGGGATTGCTCTTGGCCGGCCATGGTGGGGAGGGGCTATTGGGTTTGGGTAGGATCCAATATCCTCCAAACCCATTAAACTTAGGTTGGGTTGGTTCGGGTTTGGTTCGGTTTGTTTCGGTTTAAATTCTAAATACTAATCAAGCTCTAAAATGACTAATTAAGCCATGGAAATAGGGTTTATGGTTTCTAGCCTACTTATGATGGTATGTGGGCCAAGCCCAGCTAGTTTGTGGGTCCCACTAGGGTCCAGGCTACCCGGGTCTCCAACTTGAGTCCGAATTGGATAAAATCCAAACCAAACCAAATAAATCCCAAAAAATCACATAAAATAAATAAAAATTCCTAAAAATTATAAAACTTGAAAAATGACGAAAATACCCCTAATTTGAAGACTGGGGGTGACACCCTGTGATGGCTTCCAGCTCGTCAGTTATATGTTTCCTGGATTCGTCATATAGACAAGCCTCCGAAGAGTAATAAGATTCAACCCCTTTGAAGGGATCAATGTCGGCGAGTTCAGTTTTCACGAAACCGTGTTTAATGACATACTTGAAATACTGGTGAAGGGTAGATGGCACGATCATATAGTCATGTATCCACGAACGTCCCAGGAGGATGTTATAGGAGGTGTCTGCATCTATGACGTAGCAGGTAACTTCCGTCTTTAAGTTACCAATGTGGCACTTCAACCGGATCTTCCCTAGGGGATAGCTTCTTTCCGAGTTAAAATCGCTAATGGCATTGTTGGTTGCTGCTAGCCGATGCATAGGGATGCCAAGAAGTTGGAGCAGGCTTTTCGGGATAATGCTTATTGACGAGCCAGGGTCGATATGCATCTGATCCACCTTGATGTCGCCTATGTATCCAGTGTAGTATAAGGGGCGATAATACAAATTGGACTTGATCAACATGTCCTGAGGAGTGAATATGATGTTGGGCATTGCATCTGTACTATCGCCGCCCTGTAAATCTGCTGGCGGGTCTTCCCCTAGAGGCTTGACCTGGGCTAAGTAGGCGTCAACATTCTGGAGTACTTCGCTTAATGTGACACGAAGATCCTTGGAGAGCCTTAGGAGCTCGTATAGCGACAACGTTGCTGGCGTATTAGCCAGTTGTGCTAATATGTCAAAGTTGTAAGGTCTCTCCATTCCCTGAGGTACATCATTGCGGAGTGGCCTATCGAAGCGGGTTTCCTTTGTCTTAGACTTATCCGCCAATGGAGGCTGAGATGGCGTTGGAACATCAGAGGGAGGCAATGTTGCTGGCTGAGGATATTAGGGTGAACTATCCCGTGTGGGCTGGACTTGTGCTCCAGATCGGGTAACAATGGCTGCAGCTTCCTCAGCCTCAGCTGAAATTGTATGGCAGGATCTAGACTTCCTGCCCTTTTTCTTGCTGGTAGGAGATGACACCCCCTGGGTAACTTCGGGCACCAAGTCTGGATGCACCCAAATGATCTCTTCTCGCGATGTGGTGAGAGATACCAATCCAGATGTTTGGCTCCGGACGGGTGGAAGATTAGTAACCTCCATCGTTGCCTGAGAGACAGGTATGACCCCGTCTGGAGTGCTTGTTGGAGGAAAGTCGCCGAACTGAATAGATACCATGTTTGCCGCCACGGTAACCTCTTCAAAGTCTATCGACAGAGCTTTGGAGTCAATAAGACTATGAATGTACCGCTTCAATTGGAAGCAATCATGAGTGACATGATGGACATAGCGGTGGAAGTGACAATACTTTGGGTCCTCCATTTCTGCTGCTCGGGACTCGCGCCTTGGTAGAAGGAGCTGGATCCTACCCCCTTGTAAGAGCATATCGAAGATAGGTTTGACATGACTACCTTCAAATGAGTAATTGACCTTGGGCCACGGACCTTTCGCCTATTTTTGTTCGGGCTTCTGAGTCGCATCTGTGACCATGGCCTGTTTGCCCTTATTGTTCCGGTTGGTGGTGGCGCCACTGTTGCTGTTACTGGAAGTGGACCCAGGACGTCTGCCCTTATCTTCTCCATCTGGGATGTGTAATCCCAACTGGCAAGATTTCTTCAATTTTGCCTCTGCGTTGGTAGCGCTTATGATGAAGGTTGTCCAATCCCTGAACTGATCGTCACCCATCCAGAGGCTAATTACAGGGAGCAACTTCTTCTGACAGATTTCAATCAAGGAGCTCTCGGGGTTGCCTGGGGCAATCTTATTACGGTTTGACGGAGTCGTTCGATGTAGTTCCTCGTTAGCTCCCTCTCTCCTTGAACGACGTCCATGAGAGACGACATCGTTACGTCATACCCCACTTCGTAGAATCTTTCCTGGAACATGTGCTTGAAGCCGTCAAAAGAATGAATGCAGTTGTTGGGAAGGTTGCGGTACCAATCGAACGCGATCCCCTCCAATGCTCCGTTGAATAATCGCATGAGGATGGCGTCACTATACGGCAAGTGATCGATTGACTTCAAAGTAAGTCATGTACCGACTAGCAGAGGTCTTCCCATCATAAGAATCGATATGGAACGGCTTGTATCGTGGTGGAAAAGACACGTCTCTCCATGCAACAGGATATGGCTGCCGTATTCTGAGATCCCGAGAAGAATCTCGGGCATTGAACATTGTCCGAAGCTCTTGGACTTCCCTTCTTGCCTCCTTGGCTTCATCTGCAGCTGAAGGAACGGATGCTGCTAAGCGATCATCACCAATGGAGGAGCGGTCGTGTTGGAGTTCGCGTTCACTGCGGGTCCCAGGCTTGTTTGTCCGGGCGTCCTTGCTGGTTGAGTTGGCAAGGCGGCTTTGATCTCGTCCACGGACTTGACCAAGGACAGGAGCATGGCTTCCAGCACTTCTAGCCGTTGTCGGTCAGAAGGTGCTTCATGATCGTCGTCAGCCATAAAGACTGTCCTCACGTGGGTAGACATGGAAGGGATTGTGGCAGAGGTACTCTCTGTGCTGTACTCTTGTATAGAGAAATCGTCAGGGAATGTCGGAATATCATCTTCCTCTGACTCGAAAGGGGTGCTACCCCCTGTGCAGGAAGCCGTATCGTCTTGGTAAGGGTGGTGGCCCTCAGGGAAATCTGAGTCTGTTGCATAGTTCTGGGGGACTTCTACCCCCTGTATGTGCTTTTGGTACACCGGGTTGTCGTATACA
>JANAVB010030420.1:4020497-4100497 GCA_029216955.1 Iris pallida | reverse complement strand
CCCTACCTACCACCACCTTTGATATTTATTGCCATTTCTTCTTTCTCTTTCTTCATTACTCATCTTCATCTTCTCCATTACTTCCTTACCTACCAAAGAGAGAAAAGAGAGGTCTAGGCAAGTGCATCTTGCTTCCACAAGAGAGCTCATTTTTATTGTTTCATTAGCTTCTCCTCATGTTTCTAAGACACATTAGAACTTGTCATTTTCCATTTTGAGGCTTTAATTTTTGTAGATCTAGAAATTAGTTATTTTTGGATTTTGGTGGTTTTGATCTATCAAACTTCTTTGTTTTCAAGTTTTGATGGTTCCATATTGTAGATAATTTTATTCTATCCAATTTTGACCTTTGAAAAGTTGGATTTGGACTTATTTTGACCAAGTTATGGACTTTTGAAGCTTTGGGTTCAACCATGGAGTTCTTACTGTTTGGAGAAGACAGTGAGCAGTGCACGAGCTTTTTAGCTTGTGCCATTGAGTTGCGCGCGCTCTTTAGCGCAGCGTAGTCTCCATACGCTGCCTTTTGGAGGCGTATGACCCCCATACGCTCACTTGCTTGACAAGGAGTCGTATGGACTCCATACACTGCCTTTTGGAGGCGTATGACCCCCATACGCTCGCTTGCTTGACAAGGAGTCGTATGGACTCCATACGCTGCCTTTTGGAGGCGTATGACCCCCATACGCTCGCTTGCTTGACAAGGAGTCGTATGGACTCCATACGCTGCCTTTTGGAAGCGTATGACTTGAGCGTAGCCTGACCTGAGCGTATGACTTGCACTGAGCGTATGACTTTTGCACTGAGCGTATGGTCTTTGGCTGACTTGGTCTTATGTCAGCGTGTCAGATTTGGTTTTATTTTCCTTAAGCTTGGCTCTTCTATAAGCCTGTATATTGATATTTTATTAGATATTTTACGCCCACCTTTTGTCATGAACTTGATAATCACGAATTTACTTGATATGTTTGGAAGGGATAACTGAGCCTGACACGATAGTGACCCGTAGTGGTGCACTCCTGACATAATAACCTGACATGACCTGATAGTGGCCCATCGTGGCGCACTCCTGACAAGTACACTTGGCATGATAACCTGACATGATTATCTCGAATAGCTGTTACGACGGCTACCTGACATGACATGACCTGTATAATTAATCCTGACACCGTGGGCGATTGTGCTTGTACAAATAATCCAGTCATGTCTTGCATCATGTCTAGGAGGGGACTCCTGAGTACCACGGTCAGGAGTACCTACGAAATTGGACTAAGGTTAATAATTAGTATAATTCACTAGTCATGAAGAGATGTTCCCCAGTTACAGGCGATCCCGTTATCCCGGCCGCAAATGATTGGACTTGTAGCCTGCCGACGAGTAGGGCACATTTCCAGCCCACTGTTATGTGGGGCACCCACCATTGTCACTTAAATGATTGAACTCTATTGTCACTATAATGCATTGTACTCTCTAGATTGTCACTATAATGATTTCCTGGATAACCTGGATAGCTGCAGGGCCGGTGACTACTTGGAGCATCTTATTGCATCTTGCTAGTAACTAGGATTGTGATAACCCTAGTTAGTTAATGTAGAAAGCCGTAGGCAATGATTGGCCGTGATTGATTGGATGGAGTCTAGTCCAGTATAGTATTGTCTAGAAGTGATTGATTACAGATTGTACCAGAATGATTGAATGATTGTCACTCCAGATTGTCACTATAAGGATTGTCACTCCAGATCGTCACTATAATGATTGTCACTCCAGATTGTTACTTGACCTAATTTCTTATATTTATCTTGCCGATAAATGGTGAGAGAAATCAAGTTCCGTTCAGACGAAGGGTTACAACCCCGGTCCTTGTTTGGTTTACGGGTTGTAACCTAGCTATCTGAATAGTCCCATGGTTATCTCATCGTATATCATCCTGACATGCTTTTCCATATGTCCTGTCTTTTAGTGATTCTATGCAAGATTGTCTTTTATAATTACCTATCATGCTTTTTCTTAAATTACTGTCTCTTATTATGTAATTATATTATTGTGCTAATTTGCTGGCTTTAGTTCTTAAGTGAAGCCTCATTTGTGGCACTTGCTCTTTCTGGGGTCTGACCCAGCTGGTTTTGTATGGCCAGATACCGGAGCAGTAGCAAAGGATCTACCTGTCTTTCAGCCCGATGGTGGTCACCAGGCGTAACCAGGGCATCGAGTGGGTTTCTTTTGTCCTTCCACTGTAATATTGTAAATTATTCTTTTGAGGCGTTTAGCCGACGAGCAAGTGTTAGCTCGATTGTACTTACTTACTGTCTGCCTACGGGCTGTAACATGATTGACAAGCCCCGGGGGTTGATCATGTATGACTGAACTCTTGCTAGTCCTCACATTTTGTAACGACTAGCTTCATGATCATTCCGAATATGTAATGTATGGGACGCCTTACTATTGTGTATTTGGTGGTCTACCATCTTGTAACTATTATTAGTTGGCTGAGATTGAGACAATAGGCTATTTTATGACCTTAAGAGACTGATGGATTGTAGTGAAACCCTCACATATCTAGACAGCCGTGACCGTATAGCGGTGTAGATTCCATTCCGTTATATGTAGCTGGCTATGTCTGCCCCCGCTCTCCAGTATTCTGGTTCTGGGGCGTGACATGGTTTAAGTGGTGGCCCATGCAGGTCTTGTTAAATCAAGATGTGTGAGGGTTTACCGGATAGATGTCTCAATCAGTACTCGTCCTTGATCTCTGCTCGTATCCTTTTGATTCCTGAAATTCTTGTCCTGATCATATGCTTATAATCGTTGATCTGTCCTGGTCCTTCCTTATTGTTCCCATGTTTTCTTCTTCAGCGGCATTGAACCTGGACCTGTCGATCAGCAAGGCGGATCACCTCCCGTGGACCAGCAGCAACCAGAAGATCGGGCCCAGCACTCAGGAGCAGCCTCCCGAGCCGTGCCTCCTGGAGAACCAGTACCGCCAGTTCAGCCCGTCCAGCCAGCAGGGTCAGAGGATGGAGGATTGGTAGGACTCATCCGTGAGTTGCTTGCATCCCAAGATCGTCAGGGAGATGCCCTGCACCAAGCAGTACAAGATGCTCTGAATAGAAGTGGTCCTCGAGGGAACAGTGCGGTCAACAGTTTCAAGCGCCTGAACCCTTCCTTCTTCGATGGCAGCGAGGATGCCATTGCTGCCGATGCTTGGCTACAAGATATAGAGGTGATTCTCGAAGCCGCGAAGACTCCAGAAGACGAGAAGGTGGCTGTGGTGCGCCTACAGTTATTGGATCTAGCCCGCAGTTGGTGGGCCGCACAAGCAGTGGGATTGGCAACACCTGTCTCCTGGGCAGTGTTCAGCGAGAAGTTCCAGATCAAGTATTATGATGCAGTGGCTCGATATGACTTGCAGACCAGGTTCAGTAATCTTAAGCAGATGGGGAGGACGGTCGACGGATATGCGGCCGAGTTTTCCAGACTCAGTCGGTTTGCTCCCACCTTGGTGGCAACCGAGTTTGACAGAGCGCAGAGGTTCCAACAGGGACTTCACCTAGAGATTATATTGGCAGTAGAACAGTTCGAGCATCAGACCTATGATGCGGTGTTGCGAGCAGCAAGGAGGCACGGGTATACCTCCCAGAGAATAGTGGACAGGACTGGAGGTCGGAAGCGGTCCCATAGTCAGATGAATTAATCTTCAGCCCCACCCCCAGCAGCTAGGACTTTAACTATTGAAGCTCCGAGGCGGGCGGCCTCAGTGACGTCGGTTCAGCACTCAACCCCGACGTACTCTCAGCAGAAACAGAAGCAAGTGCAGTCTTCCGCCGTGGGCTATTCTTATTGTGGGAAGTCTGGACACGTGGTAGCGGAGTGTCGCAAGGCGTTGGGACTGTGTTTATTATGTGGAGCATCGGATCATAGGGTAGGGTCCTGTCCTTTCAGAGTTGATTCAGCATCGACAGTATCTAGTCCCTCGGTTAGGGGACCAGCACCAGCACCAGCACCAGTACCAGCTCCAGTTCACCAGCAACAGCAGTTCCCGTTTCCGAGGCTATTGCCGACTCAGGCCCAGACTTTTCAGCAACAGAACCCGCGACAGTTTGCCCTAGCCCAGGCTCAGGTTCAGAATCGACCGAGAGGTATATGTGTCCTCTCATCTTGCTTTTCTACCGTCATTATGCGGGGTGCATGACGTATTTCATGTATCCTAATTACAACGGTACATCCCGGACCCGAGCCATATCCTAGGTCATTCGAAACTGGTTATTGGTACCAACCTTTTCGTATGAGGATAGGCCCGTGTCCCTGTTTGACCAAAGAGGGAGACCTCAAGCGCAAGACTATTAGTTTAGTTCGTGGTTGCTTGAGTTCATCGCTCCTTGGGAGAGTCAAACGTGGGAGTGTGAGGATGATATCCGATCGCGATATCCCGACTTGTTTGACTCGTGAGGTATAATGTCTTCTTATGCCTCATGCCTTCGATTCCTTGCTTGAATGAGTGATTGTATGCCTAGTTATTAGGGGTACAACTCGGGCGGGCTAAACCCGAACCCGATCGGGTAAACCCGTTAATGGGTTGGGTTAGGGTTAAAGATATTCGGGTTTGGGCTCGGGTTCGGGTTAAAATATTTAAACCCGATCAAAAATCGGGTTGGGCTTGGGTTCATGTGTTGGGTAACCCGAAGAACCCGAAATCCGACATACATATAATATATATATATATATATATATATATATATATATATTGTTTTATGCTACTTAAATAAAAAGTTAAACTACAATTTTTTTCACCCGAACTCTTCAATTCCTTGTCCTAAATCTTATTTCAGTTTTATTTTGTAATGATCGAGGCTTGATTGCTATTTGATTATGCATTTAATATTACTCTTGTTTAAAATTATTTCAAATATCATATTAGAGTCCGATAACCCGATGGACCCGACCCAACTCGAGCCCAACTTGAGCCCAACCCGATCCTCCGGGCTTGGTCTTGGGCTTCATATGTTGAACCCGAAGTCGGATCGGGCTTGGGCTTGGGCTAGGCTTATGATCTATCGGGTTGGGCT
Organism: Iris pallida; assembly: GCA_029216955.1. Lineage (NCBI taxonomy): Eukaryota > Viridiplantae > Streptophyta > Magnoliopsida > Asparagales > Iridaceae > Iris > Iris pallida. Next base: position 4,095,437 of record JANAVB010030420.1, on the reverse strand, counting down.
CGGGTTGACCTCAAACCCGACCCAACCCGCCCGAGTTGCACCCCTACTAGTTATAGCTTGCATGTGATTAATGTAGCTTGTCATTTCTCCTCTAGCCTCTTGATTAAATTTCGAGGACGGAATTCTTTTAAGGTGGGTAGAGTTGTAATGCCTGTGGTTCGTATTACGTATTTTTGGAATACGTGTACGTATTTATTCTTGTATTGCATGATTCCTTGTTTAGTTTTCTTCATGGATTGGCTTGGTTTATTCTTGTCCCGGGTTGGCTTGGTTCGGCTTGGCTTGGTTTTACTTGGTTCATTATGAACCAAGATGAACCCCCTACCTACCACCACCTTTGATATTTATTGCCATTTCTTCTTTCTCTCTCTTCATTACTCATCTTCTTCTTCCCCATTACTTCCTTACCTACCAAAGAGAGAATAGAGAGGTCTAGGCAAGTGCATCTTGCTTCCACAAGAGAGCTCATTTTTATTGTTCCATTAGCTTCTCCTCATATTTCTAAGACACATTAGAACTTGTCATTTTCCATTTTGAGGCTTTAATTTTTGTAAATCTAGAAATTAGTTATTTTTGGATTTTGGTGGTTTTGATCTATCAAACTTCTTTGTTTTCAAGTTTTGATGGTTCCATATTGTAGAGAATTTTATTCTACCCAATTTTGACCTTTGAAAAGTTGGATTTGGACTTATTTTGACCAAGTTATGGACTTTTGAAGCTTTGGGTTCAACCATGGAGTTCTTGCTGTTTGGAGAAGACAGTGAGCAGTGCACGAGCTTTTTAGCTTGTGCCATTGAGTTGCGCGCGCTCTTTAGCGCAGCGTAGTCTCCATACGCTGCCTTTTGGAGGCGTATGACCCCCATACGCTCGCTTGCTTGACAATGAGTCGTATGGACTCCATACGCTGCCTTTTTGAGGTGTATGACCCCCATACGCTCGCTTGCTTGACAAGGAGTCGTATGGACTCCATACGCTGCCTTTTGGAGGCGTATGACCCCCATACGCTCGCTTGCTTGACAAGGAGTCGTATGGACTCCATACGCTGCCTTTTGGAAGCGTATGACTTGAGCGTAGCCTGACCTGAGCGTATGACTTGCACTGAGCGTATGACTTTTGCACTGAGCGTATGGTCTTTGGCTGACTTGGTCTTATGTCAACGTGTCAGATTTGGTTTTATTTTCCTTAAGCTTGGCTCTTCTATAAGCCTGTATATTGATATTTTATTAGATATTTTACGCACATTTTATATCCTTACGCCTTTTGTCATGAACTTGATAATCACGAATTTACTTGATATGTTTGGAAGGGATAACTGAGCCTGACACGATAGTGACCCGTAGTGGTGCACTCCTGACATAATAACCTGACATGACCTGATAGTGGCCCGTCGTGGCACACTCCTGACAAGTACACTTGGCATGATAACCTGACATGATTATCTCGAATAGCTGTTGCGACGACTACCTGACATGACATGTCACTCCCCGATCCTAGAATACGTATTTTAATACGTAAACCGATAAATTATACTTACCTTGTATTTATACTATATTTATTATGCTGTATTTCTTCATACATTTCCCAAACATATTTGATAAAATATTATTTCCTAATTTATTTTCTACATTTTGGCCTACAGTTTTGGCTCATTTGGGTAACATATTCTTGGTTCACCAATGGTTCATCATGAACCCTTTGGTTCATCATGAACCCATGGGTCCAAGATCTTTATATATATAACTCATCTCATTCTCTCTCCTCTCATTTACTTCCTCTTATTTACTTCCTCCACCAACCAAGGCAAGTACCAACTTGCTCAAGAGATGGATCAATAAATTTGTTAATGATTTCTTACAAAACTATTTGCCAAAACATGTTCTTCTCCTCAATCTATACTAGTTTAGAACTTAGAAATTTTCATTTTGAAGCTTTGATTTTTGTAGATCTAAGTTTTAATCATTTTCGGATTTCCTTGGTTTGATCTATTTTTGTTGGGTTTTGTGGGTTTTGATGCTTCCATATGGAAGAGAATTCCATTTCACCCAAGATGGAACTTTGGAAATCTGGATATTGGAGTTCGGATGGCCAAGTTATGATGCTTTGCAGTTTGGGTTCAGCCATGGTGTTCTTGCTGTTTGGAGAAGACAGTGAACAGTGTGCTCCTGTTTGAGCACGCTTCCTGTTGGAAGCGTATCTCCCTTGAGTCTGCGTGACTTTTCACGCAGCTCTTTCCTTGAGTCTGTGTGACTTTTCATGCAGCTCTTCCCTTGAGTCTGCGTGACTTTTCACGTAGCTCTTCCCTTGAGTCTGCGTGACTTTTCACGCAGCTCTTCCCCTGAGTCTGCGTGACTTTTCACGCAGCTCTTCCCCTGAGTCTGCGTGACTTTTCACGCAGCTCTTCCCTTGAGTCTGCGTGACTTTTCACGCAGCTCTTCCCTTGATTCTGCGTGACTTTTCACGCAGCTCTCCTCTGAGTAAGCCTGCGTGACTTTTCACGCACGCTGCCTTGAGTGAGCCTGAGTAAGCCTGCGTGACTTTTCACGCACGCTGCCTTGAGTGAGCCTGCGTGACTTTTCACCCCTTGAGCGTGCGTGCTTTTGTGTGTACGCTTTTGATATTTTATTAGATATTATATGCCCATTTTATATCCTTACGCCTTTTGTCCCGAGCATGATATGATTACTAATGTGACCCCGGAGAACAAAGTGTTCCTACCTGATACATGTACCTGAATGTCCCAGTTCTTGTTCATGCTCGATAAATAACTCGTAACTCCACGTGGCGTATTTGTAATGATGTATTACACTAAGGAGGGTAGAACATGTTGACATACTGATTGACATGGATCCTCTTTGGGGTACTCGTACTAAAGTACGACTTTAGGAGGATAATCATGCAGGCCACAGCATGTGAGTCCAAGATTTCACCTAGGGTTAAATTAGGCAACTAAATATACTAGATGCATGGGGAGGGCAAAATTTCGAGATCTTGTTACACCAGCCGCCTTGAGATACTGTCTTGACGCGCCGGCTGGTCTCCACGGATACTGTGTCATCTGCAACGAGTGGATGACTGTATCCGATTAATTTCTGCTATATATTATATGTTTTGGCAAGGTGGCCTTACGAGGGACCGGTGCTCAATCATACCTGTCTACGCGAACCCCTGGGTTGGCTAGCCTTGCTGGAAAGATACGATCTGAGGATTTTCTACATAATATGATGCGAGGATAACCTCGTCCCACTAGAAACTCGTAGACTTGATTGGCCGTAAAAACGACTTGCTTGTATCCTATTGCCTTCCGTGAATAACTGAGGGAAGCAGACTGTCATGGTACGTGATCCAACCCATGTTCTTGTTTGATTGTTGGGTTGGTTATCGTATTATGACAGGCTGTGGACCGAAGTTATGAACGGAAGACTTATTCTAGTTGTGAAGTGCTACTTCTGTGAATGACTGAGGAACATGGTCTATCATGGTACATGATCCAACCCATGTTCTTGTTTGATTGTTGGGTTGGTTATTGTGCTGCGATAGGCCATCGACCGAAGTCATGATCATAAGATTTTATTGTTTATACCTTTTAACTTATGTGAAAATTATAGAGTACGACACGTCCCGACTCCATGCGGCACCTTTTGTCCTTGTTTGGTTGTAAGGGTGCCATATGGGTTCGAGGATGTTGCGCTACCCTATAATAGTTGCATAAGTATTACTATTATCAATCATTCTATTATCTGGGTTTTTAATCTTAACTCTTGTGCCCCTTTGGCGGTACTTGCTATTCGGGGCTGACCCCGCTGGTTTTGTTTGGCCAGATCCTGTAGCAGAGCCTGAGGATACGATCTTCCTCCCTGACATCCATGGTGCATACTAGGAGCATGGCGGTTCGGAGACTCGAGTGGGTTTCTTCTCCACCACTCCTGCTTATACTTTTGCGGCGTTTAGCCACCGGCACCTGTTAGCCGGATTACTTGATATTTTGTGTCAGTACAGAATTGTAAATAAACAGACTGCAGTTGTGTATAATTTTGTACTCCTGACTCTCTGAGATAGCTAAATTATAAAGCTAGTCTCTCATGACCATTTTGATGAAGCGTCGGGGACGCCTTACTGCTTTATCTTTAATGTTCATTTATTTGCTGATGTGATTTGATTGATTGAGACATAGAACTCTGTGGGACCATAGGAGACTTGATTGTAGCATGTACCCCCTAGTCTCTCGACAGCCACGATCGCCGTATGACGTTACGTACCTCATATGGAGTAGCTGGCCTAGTCCGTCTCCGTATTTCGGTACTGGGGCGTGACAAGGTTTTTTTGGTGGCCCATGCAGGTCTAATTTTCAGACTTGTGGGGTATTACGAATTATTAGGAGTCTCAATCAAAACTTGTTCCCCTTGAAATTTTGTTTCGAATTCTCTGTCCTTGCCTTGATCTCTAACCTGACTTGCATCCTCGAAATCTTCCTCGTTCGGACTTGATAATCTTCTACCTTTCTCTATAGGGGTGCTTCATTCTCAGTAGCGGGTGGAGCCCAAGAGGAAGAGCAGCGGGAGCATGGCTCGACTGGGCACCAGCAGGAGAGAGAACCTTCCCCCGGGCAGACACGAGCAGAAATAGAACCAGAGGCAGTGCAGCCGCAGGTTATTGAAACTCCTGCAGCACCAGCAGCGACGGCAGTACCAGACGCCGTAGCACTCCTGGAGATCATCCGGGGATTTCTTGTCACTAACCAATAGCAACAGACTCGGCAGCAGGAGCAGAACGTGTTGCTGAACCAAGGGATTCAGTTAGCTCTTGAGAGGAGTGTCGGGGCTGACTCGGGAGCATCAGGAAGGTTTCGTCGCTTGAACCCGAGGTATTTTGATGGCACGGAGGATGCCATCACTGCGGATGCCTGGATTCAAGACATCGAAGCCATTCTTGTGGCAGCCAAGGTTCCAGATGATGAGAAGGTTGATCAGGTCAAACTGGTACTTCAGGATCTTGCCCGCGACTGGTGGGCATCAGAAGAAGTTGGTTCAAGACGCCCTGTTCGTTGGACCACCTTCAGTGACAGATTCAAGGCCAAGTATTTTGGCGTAGTAGCTCGATATGAGCTCCAGCAGAAGTTCATCAGTCTCAAGCAAGCAGGCAAGACCGTAGATGGGTATGCAGCAGAGTTCTGCAGATTGTGCCGTTTTGCACCAGCAATGGTGGCAACGGAGCCAGAGAAAGCTATGAGGTTCTAGCAGGGACTTCATTTGGCACTATTACAGCTTGTGGAAGGACACGACTACCAGACGTTTGACGCTGTTTTGACGGCCGCTCGGAGGCACGAGCTTACCCAGCAGAGGTTGGCATCGAGGACAGGAGGTCAGAAGAGATCTCATTCCCAGGTTGGAGGAGGAGCAATGCAGCGAACATCAGCACCAGCACCCGGTGTACGTATTCATGATGCAGGAGCGCCGCGGAGGACGGCCGTGTCAACTAATACAGCGCCAGTTCGGCATCAGCAGCCGAGGAACCAACAACAGCGTCTGGGAGCACCCCAGGGCTGTACATTCTGTGGAAAGGCAGGGCACATGAGGGAGGTGTGCCGGTCAGTGAATGGCTTATGCTTGAGGTGTGGTAATTCAGACCACCGTATTTCCACTTGTCCTATGATGTAGAGGCCAGGAGGGCCAGCTCAGCAGTTTCCAGCATTGCCAGCTCCGGTGGCAACCCCGAGTGGAGGGCCAGTATTAGCAGTAAGGCCCCTAGCCCAGCGTCTACCAACGCAGGCTCAGATGTTCCGCCAGGCACAGGAAGCCGAAGGCCCTCAGAGGCAGCAACAGCATGGTCGAGGAAGGCCGCAACAAGGGGCTCCGCGGGGCCAGGCTCTTACATTGACCTTGGGAGAGGCTCTAGCGTCTAGTGACGTGGTGGCAGATAAAATTCTTGTCACTTCATTTCCCGATGTAGCATTATTTGATTCAGGCGCTACTCATTCATTCATCTCTGCACAATATGCTACACGAATTGGATTAGAGTTTGAGGCATTGTCGGAGAGGATGGATATACTCACCGGCAATGGGCTCGTAGAAGTTAGCAGAGTGCGCTCTTCATGTCCGGTGGAGGTGTGTGGGCATTTACTGCCCGCATCATTGATTGAATTCCCTATGGGGAATTTTGATGTCGTTCTTGGCATGGACTGGTTGAGAGACAGTCATACGATAATTGATTGTAGAGGAGGTAGGGTCATATTCAGCGTTCCTGGGGTGGAGCAGTTCATCTTTACTCGAACCTTGAAGAATCAGGCCAGAGGCGTCATCTCAGCAGCAGTGTCAGAGCCAGGACAGATTCCGAGAGTGGTCGAAGATTTTCTCGACGTCTTCCCTGATGAGCTCCCAGGGATACCCCCAGTCAGAGAGGTAGAATTTAGTATTGAGTTGAACCCTGGAACGAGGCCTATTGCAGACAGAGTTTACAGAATGTCGCCGTCAGAACAGGATAAGTTGTATCAACATGAAGAAGAGTTAAAGTCTAAGGGATTCATCCGAGACAGTAAATCGCCCTGGGCCGCGCCAGTGATTCTAGTTCCCAAGAAGGATGGGTCAACGAGGATGTGCATCGACTACCGCAAGCTGAATGCAGTAACAGTAAAGAATAAGTACCCACTACCAAGGATTGATGACCTGTTTGACCAGTTGAGCAAGGCCAGCATCTTTTCTAAGATCGATCTTCGGTCAAGATACTATCAAGTAAGAGTCCGGGAGCAAGACATACCGAAGACAGCATTCAGATCTAGATATGGGCATTATGAGTTTTTAGTGATGCCTTTTGGACTAACCAACGCCCCCGCAGTATTCATGGATTTAATAAACCGTATCTTTTTGCCGTGTTTGGATAAATTTGTGGTGGTGTTCCTAGATGACATTCTTGTCTATTCCAGCAGTAAAGAGGAGCATGAGAAACATCTTAGGACTGTCTTACAGACATTGAGGGAGTATCAACTTTATGCGAAGCTCGACAAGTGTGAATTCTGGTTAGATAACATTTCGTTCCTGGGGCATGTAATTTCTGGGGCAGGAGTGTCAGTGGATCCGAAGAAGATTGAGGCCGTAGAGCATTGGCCAGTCCCGAGAACAGTTGCAGAAGTACGAAGTTTCTTAGGATTAGCTGGTTACTACAGAAGGTTCGTGGCGGACTTTGCTAAGATCTCTGTGCCCTTAACGCGTTTGACGCACAAGGACGTGGAGTTTGTTTGGTCAGCTAGCTGTCAGGCATCATTTGAAGAATTGAAGAAGAGATTGATCTCAGCCCCGATCTTGACGCTTCCAGTAGGAGCGGGAGGCTTTACAGTATATTGTGACGCATCTGGGAAGGGTCTTGGATGTGTATTGATGCAGCACGGAAAGGTGATAGCATATGCATCTCGGCAGCTTCGAGACCATGAGAAGAATTACCCGACTCACGATTTGGAGTTAGCAGCTGTGGTGTTTTCACTCAAGTTGTGGAGGCATTATTTATACGGAGATCGGGTAGAGATCTATACTGATCATAAGAGTTTGAAATATGTATTCACGCAGCGAGATTTGAACATGAGGCAAAGAAGATGGTTAGAACTACTGAAGGATTTTGACTTAGATCTTCAGTATCATCCAGGCAAGGCGAATATAGTTGCAGATGCACTGAGTAGGAGAGACAGTGCCTTTATCTTGACCTCGCAGAAGCATATTTTAGAAGACCTTCAGAGTATGGGAATCGAAGTAGTTTTGCCAAGGGATATAGGAAGAATGACCAGTATGCAGATTCAGTCAACCTTAGTAGAGAGGATAAGGGCAGCACAAGCTGGAGATCCACAGATTCAGAAGTTGCGGTCGGAGTGTGAATCAGGCCGTAGAAAGGAGTTAGTGATTCATAAAGATGGTACGCTCAGGTTTGGAAACAGACTCTGTGTACCGAGTGGAGACCTTCAGCAAGAAGTTATGTCCGAAGCTCATAGTTCTATTTACTCCATTCATCCAGGAGGAACGAAGATGTATCGAAATATCAGGCAGTACTTTTGGTGGAATGGCATGAAAAGAGAGATAGCGAGATTTGTATCCAAGTGTCTGGTATGTCAGCAGGTGAAAGCCGAGCAGCAGAGACCAGCAGGGTTGCCACAGCCGCTTCCTATCCCAGAATGGAAATGGGAGCACATCACGATGGATTTTGTGACCGGTTTATCTAGATCCCCGACTGGTAAGAATACAGTCTGGGTAATAGTAGATCGACTCACGAAGGTCGCTCATTTCCTTCCCTTCCGAGTTGGACAGACTACTGAGCAGTTAGCAGAAATGAACATAAAGCAGATAGTAAGGCAGCACGGTGTTCCAGTTAGTATAGTATCAGATCGGGATACACGGTTTACTTTCCATTTTTGGCGGAGCTTACACCAAAGTTTGGGAACCAAGTTAAGATTCAGTACTGCTTATCATCCACAAACCGACGGGCAATCAGAAAGAACCATCCAGACGTTAGAAGATATGCTACGGGCGTGTACCTTGGATTTTGGCGGATCTTGGGAGGATCACCTTCATCTAGTGGAGTTCTCCTATAACAACAGCTATCAGGCTAGCATTCAGATGGCCCCGTTCGAAGCATTGTACGGAAGGAAGTGCAGGTCCCCTTTGGCATGGGACGACGTCGGAGAACGGAAGTTGTTGGGACCAGAGATGATCACGCAGACTGTAGAGATAGTTAAGTTGGTCAGAGAACGTCTTCGAGTTACGCAGGACCGACATCGTCATTGGGCAGATCAGCATCGTAGGCCTCTAGAGTTCAGAGTTGGCGACCAGGTGTTTCTGCGGATTTTGCCTACTCGGGGTATCATCAGATTTGGAACCCGGGAAAAGCTTAGTCCAAGATACATTGGTCCTTTTAAGATTCTCGCTCGGGTAGGCGATGTGGCTTATCGACTTGCCCTTCCGCCTTCGTTAACTGGCATACATGATGTGTTTCATGTGTCCCAATTACGTGGGTATGTCCCGGATCCGAGTCATATCCTCGATCATTCTGAGTTAGTCGTTGGTACCGACCTAACTTACGAGGAACAACCCGTGTCTATTTTGGACCGGCGAGAGAAGGTACTCAAGAATCGGACGATAAGCCTTGTCCGTATTTCTTGGAACCATCACTCTCCGGGAGAGTCAACCTGGGAGCGCGAGGACGAGATCAAATCTCGGTATCCGCATTTGTTTGACTGATAAGGTATATTTTTGCACCTTATTGACATGATTCCATGCTTATCTGCACCTGCTTGTTTTGCACTTTGTGATGTATGATAATAACTGCTATGATAGTTAACTTGTATACGATTGTGCCCTGCTTGCCCTGATTTCACTAACCTGTCTTGGCTGGAATTCCGAGGACGAAATTTTTCTAAGAAGGGTAGAGATGTCACTCCCCGATCATGGAATACGTATTTTAATACGTAAACCGATAAATTATATTTACCTTGTATTTATACTATATTTATTATGCTGTATTTCTTCATGCATTTCCCAAAAATATTTGACAAAATATTATTTCCTAATTTATTTTCTGCATTTGGGCCTACAGTTTTGGCTCATTTGGGTAACCTATTCTTGGTTCACCAATGGTTCATCATGAACCCTTTGGTTCATCATGAACCTATGGGTCCAAGATCTTTATATATATAACTCATCTCATTCTCTCTCCTCTCATTTACTTCCTCTCATTTACTTCCTCCACCAACCAAGGCAAGTACCAACTTGCTCAAGAGATGGATCAATAAATTTGTTAATGATTTCTTACAAAACTATTTGCCAAAACATGTTCTTCTCCTCAATCTATACTAGTTTAGAACTTGGAAATTTTCATTTTGAAGCTTTGATTTTTGTAGATCTAAGTTTTAATCATTTTTGGATTTTCTTAGTTTGATCTATTTTCGTTGGGGTTTTGTGGGTTTTGATGCTTCCATGTGGAAGAGAATTCCATTTCACCCAAGATGAAACTTTGGAAATCTGGATATTGGAGTTCGGATGGCCAAGTTATGATGCTTTGCAGTTTGGGTTCAGCCATGGTGTTCTTGCTGTTTGGAGAAGACAGTGAACAGTGTGCTCCTGTTTGAGCACGCTTCCTGTTGGAAGCGTGTCTCCCTTGAGTCTGCGTGACTTTTCACGCAGCACTTTCCTTGAGTCTGCGTGACTTTTCATGCAGCTCTTTCCTTGAGTCTGCGTGACTTTTCACACAGCTCTTCCCTTGAGTCTGCGTGACTTTTCACGCAGCTCTTCTCCTGAGTCTGCGTGACTTTTCACGCAGCTCTTCCCCTGAGTCTGCGTGACTTTTCACGCAGCTCTTTCCCTGAGTCTGCGTGACTTTTCACGCAGCTCTTCCCTTGAGTCTGCGTGACTTTTCACGCAGCTCTCCTCTGAGTAAGCCTGCGTGACTTTTCACGCACGCTGCCTTGAGTGAGCCTGAGTAAGCCTGCGTGACTTTTCACGCACGCTGCCTTGAGTGAGCCTGCATGACTTTTCACCCCTTGAGCGTGCGTGCTTTTGTGTGTACGCTTTTGATATTTTATTAGATATTATATGCCCATTTTATATCCTTACGCCTTTTGTCCCGAGCATGATATGAGCACTAATGTGACCCCGGAGAACAAAGTGTTCCTACCTGATACATGTACCTGAATGTCCCAGTTCTTGTTCATGCTCGACAAATGACTCGTAACTCCATGTGGCGTATTTGCAATGATGCATTACACTAAGGAGGGTAGAACATGTTGACATACTGATTGACATGGATCCTCTTTGGGGTACTCGTACTAAAGTACGACTTTAGGAGGATAATCATGCAGGCCACAGCATGTGAGTCCAAGATTTCACCTAGGGTTAAATTAGGCAACTAAACATACTAGATGCATGGGGAGGGCAAAATCCCGAGATCGTGTTACACCAGCCGCCTTGAGATACTGTCTTGACGCGCCGGCTGGTCTCCACGGATACTGTGTCATCTGCAACGAGTGGATGACTGTATCCGATTAATTCCTGCTATATATTATATGTTTTGGCAAGGTGGCCTTACGAGGGACCGGTGCTCAATCATACCTGTCTACGCGAACCCCTGGGTTGGCTAGCCTTGCTGGAAAGATACGATCTGAGGATTTTCTACATAACATGATGCGAGGATAACCTCGTCCCACTAGAAACTCGTAGACTTGATTGGCCGTGAAAACGACTTGCTTGTATCCTATTGCCTTCCGTGAATAACTGAGGGAAGCGGACTGTCATGGTACGTGATCCAACCCATGTTCTTGTTTGATTGTTGGGTTGGTTATCGTATTATGACAGGCTGTGGACCGAAGTTATGAACGGAAGACTTATTCTGGTTGTGAAGTGCTACTTCTGTGAATGACTGAGGAACATGGTCTATCATGGTACATGATCCAACCCATGTTCTTGTTTGATTGTTGGGTTGGTTATTGTGCTGCGATAGGCCATCGACCGAAGTCACGATCAGGAGATTTTATTGTTTATACCTTTTAACTTATATGAAAATTATAGAGTACGACACGTCCCGACTCCATGCGGCACCTTTTGTCCTTGTTTGGTTGTAAGGGTGCCATATGGGTTCGAGGATGTTGCGCTACCCTATAATAGTTGCATAAGTATTACTATTATCAATCATTCTATTATCTGGGTTTTTAATCTTAACTATTGTGCCCCTTTGGCGGTACTTGCTATTCGGGGCTGACCCCGCTGGTTTTGTTTGGCCAGATCCTGTAGCAGAGCCTGAGGACACGATCTTCCTTCCTGACATCCATGGTGCATACTAGGAGCATGGCGGTTCGGGGACTCGAGTGGGTTTCTTCTCCACCACTCCTGCTTATACTTTTGCGGCGTTTAGCCACCGGCACCTGTTAGCCGGATTACTTGATATTTTGTGTCAGTACGGAATTATAAATAAACAGACTGCAGCTGTGTATAATTTTGTACTCCTGACTCTCTGAGATAGCTAAATTATAAAGCTAGTCTCTCATGACCATTTTGATGAAGCGTCGGGGACGCCTTACTGCTTTATCTTTAATGTTCATTTATTTGCTGATGTGATTTGATTGATTGAGACATAGAACTCTGTAGGACCATAGGAGACTTGATTGTAGCATGTACCCCCTAGTCTTTCGACAGCCACGATCGCCGTATGACGTTACGTACCTCATATGGAGTAGCTGGCCTAGTCCGTCTCCGTATTTCGGTACTGGAGCGTGACATGACATGACCTGTATAATTAATCCTGACACCGTGGGCGATTGTGCTTGTACAAATAATCCAGTCATGTCTTGCATCATGTCTAGGAGGGGACTCCTGAGTACCACGGTCAGGAGTACCTACGAAATTGGACTAAGGTTAATAATTAGTATAATTCACTAGTCATGAAGAGATGTTCCCCAGTTACAGGCGATCCCGTTATCCCGGCCGCAAATGATTGGACTTGTAGCCTGCTGACGAGTAGGGCACATTTCCAGCCCACTGTTATGTGGGGCACCCACCATTGTCACTTAAATGATTGAACTCTATTGTCACTATAATGTATTGTACTCTCTAGATTGTCACTATATTGATTGCCTGGATAACCTGGATAGTTGCAGGACCTGTGACTACTTGGAGCATCTCATTGCATCTTGCTAGTAACTAGGATTGTGATAACCCTAGTTAGTTAATGTAGAAAGCCGTAGGCAATGATTGGCCGTGATTGATTGGATGGAGTCTAGTCCAGTATAGTATTGTCTAGAAGTGATTGATTGCAGATTGTACCAGAATAATTGAATGATTGTCACTCCAGATTGTCACTATAAGGATTGTCACTCCAGATCGTCACTATAATGATTGTCACTCCAGATTGTTACTTGACCTGATTTCTTATATTTATCTTGCCGATAAATGGTGAGAGAAACCAAGTTCCGTTCAGACGAAGGGTTACAACCCCGGTCCTTGTTTGATTTACGGGTTGTAATCTAGCTATCTGAATAGTCCCATGGTTATCTCATCGTCTATTATCCTGACATGCTTTTCCATATGTCCTGTCTTTTAGTGATTCTATGCAAGATTGTCTTTTATAATTACCTATCATGCTTTTTCTTAAATTACTGTCTCTTATTATGTAATTATATTATTGTGCTAATTTGCTGGCTTTAGTTCTTAAGTGAAGCCTCATTTGTGGCACTTGCTCTTTCTGGGGTCTGACCCAGCTGGTTTTGTATGGCCAGATACCGGAGCAGCAGCAAAGGATCTACCTGTCTTCCAGCCCGATGGTGGTCACCAGGCGTAACCAGGGCATCGAGTGGGTTTCTTTTGTCCTCCCACTGTAATATTATAAATTATTCTTTTGAGGTGTTTAGCCGACGAGCAAGTGTTAGCTCGATTGTACTTACTTACTGTCTGCCTAGGGGCTGTAACATGATTGACAAGCCCCGGAGGTTAATCATGTATGACTGAACTCTTGCTAGTCCTCACATTTTGTAACGACTAGCTTCATTATCATTCCGAATATGTAATGTATGGGACGCCTTACTATTGTGTATTTGGTGGTCTGTCATCTTGTAACTATTATTAGTTGGCTGAGATTGAGACAATAGGCTATTTTATGACCTTAAGAGACTGATGGATTGTAGTGAAACCCTCACATATCTAGACAGCCGTGACCATATAGCGGTGTAGATTCCATTCCGTTATACATAGCTGGCTATGTCTGCCCCCGCTCTCCAGTATTCTGGTTCTGGGGCGTGACAATAGGCTCTCCGGAACACTTTACGAATCTCAAAATGACGAAGTACAGAGGAAGAAATTTACCTTCGAAGTTGGACGATTTGCTGCACCTACTGCTGCGGCTGCCCTGCTTTGGCGCGCGCGCGCGCGTGTCTGTGGCCACCCTGGCCGGCCGACGGTGGCTTGGCCGCTTCGGGGCGGCGCGTGCCGACATGGGAAAGGTCGCCAGGGGTTTGGTTTAGGGTTTCTGGAGTTTCTCGATTGATCGATCTCCATATATTCGCGAATACTGCACGGGGTTTAACACTCGGGCTCTTTTTAGTCTGCACTGTTCTTATTTGGCTGAGCCTGAGCTGCTTCATGGGCTCGGTCCAGCTGGCTGGCCCACTCCACTTGTTGGGCTGGGTTGGGCCCTATTCTTATTCATTTGTATTAGCAATTATATATATATAGCTGCATATATATATTCACTCATGTATATGTATACATATTTACACATATTTACACACCTTTAATATTTACATATAGACACACACACATACACACACACACACACACACACACACACACACACACATATATATATATATATATATATATATATATATATATAATCAATTATATATATATATATATATATATATATATATATATATATATATATATATATATATATATATATATATATAATCAATTATATAATCAATTATATATATATATATATATATATATATATATATATATATATATATATATATATATATATATATATATATATATAATATATATAAAATATATATATATATATATAAAATATGCATATATAAATATATATATATATATATATATATATATATATATATATATATATATATATATATATATATATATATATATATATATTATATCTTATATCTATACATATATAAAAAAATATGCATGAGTAAAGGGTCCTAACCATTCTATGTGATATGCATTTTGAGGACAACGTTCTACGCAGGGGCTGTAACGGATTCACGCAAGCAAGTAATAGAAAGTGGCCAGCAAGTAGCGCTCATCCGAGACGCTATCGACCTGGGCAGAAGGTAGTGCTCATGAGAGTCACCCTCGGCCCAAAATTTGTGTAAAAATAAATGTAGCCCCTACGCTAATAACTGTCCCCTCCCTCCAATGATACTATACATGTGTCGACTCCACGACACTGTTTAATCCTTAATAACTGCCAAAGTCTTCTACACAATCTATTCGCAGTTATATTCTAACGTACGCATGCGCACGGGGGATCAGCCCACACGCAAGTGACCTCTATATGATACTCATAACTCTCACACACAACTCGTGTACAATCGTGACAAGTCAATGAGACACACTAAATTTGACGGTAGTCCCTTAATACTAAGCAGGAAATTTAAACAGTAAAGACAAGGTGTCTTACCTGAGGTTATGTGCAAAAGAGAATAATCCAGTAGCTCGAATAAACCAATAGATGAAGCAAGAAAAGTCAAATACCGCAGATGACTCCGGATGCTGCAACAAACATCACGAACGAGTTTGGAATATAAGTTATGCCTAGGAAACGCCAGTCCAAAAGTTAAATTCTGGAACAGGGGCAAAATCGTAATTTTGGGACAAAACGATGTCCGCCATTGGACCCGCTTTGCACCGAAATGCGTGCCAATATCTACGGTCTCTAAAGTCGTCAAACTACATGTCTACAGATTTGTTTTGATGAGACGAACCCAACGGTATGTCCAATTTTGGATTCCGGTGGACTGTGCACAAAATCGCCCGTTGAGTGGGTTTGTGGGCCCGCCAAAATAGCGTTCCGATCAACGGTCTCAGAATCGGACCAAACTTGGCTCACAGGACCAGAAAAATATTTTGAGTCCAATGGCGCAAGTTTCGTCGCGATTTGATGAGTGTGCACAAAATAATTGGAAAATTTCGAAAAGCCCGATAAACAAAAATTCGACGGATACAGACCAAATTCGTTGCGCACACGCAACCAATTTGAATTCCGTCAATTTTCGCACGTCCACAAATTCGATACGGACCTTTCGGTACTTTCGATTTGCGACGGGGTCGCACGGTTTGTCGGGACGTACCTCGTACGGGGTTTTAAGGTTTTATAAAAACTAATTTTTCGAGGTATTTAATTTAATTAAAACTGAAATTTATTGCAGAATAAATAAATCTATTTGAAGGGATGATAGAGGGTCATGGGGACTTTCTACACGAATTTACGGATCGAAAATCGGAATAGAATTGATAGAGAAACTAATCGGGGAAGTGGGTTACCTTAAAGTGGGAATTGTTGTTTTGTTGTTGTTGTTGCGACGATCGGGAGACGGGACTGCCATTCCTCCTGCGAGGCTGGCACACACACCGAGGCGAGGAAGGAGGAAGTAGGAGGTAGGAGGAAGAAGGTGGAAGGAGATTGGTTAGGGTTTGAGTTTCTAAAACTTATGTATATATATAACTAAGTTATATATATTAGGAGAGAGTTCGGCCCCTCTTAGCACACAAGGTGCTGTTGCTTGCTTTGCAAAAGGGGTCGGCCACATATAAAAAGTAACTCCCAATACCTAGGGTGGGGCCACCTTATTAGTGTTTGCGGGTTATTCACTTGTTTGTGGACGGCCAAAGCTTTAATGGCTTGTTGTGCTCTTTTTCTTTCTTTCTTTTTTTAATCTAAATCTTTTCTAAATCTTTTTAAATATAAATATTTATATCTATGTATGTATATATCTAGAAATATACCAAAAATCTATTTAAAATCCAAATAACAATTTAAATATTATCTAACCAAATATTGAATATAAATTCAATTCTCAATAAATACACTCAAAGTAATAATAATATTTGAATAGGAAAGCATATATATTAAACCTCCACAAAATAATTTTAATAATAATAAATTAATAAAAATTGCTCCAATGAGTGAACTTTACCGCTCACCCATGTATGGGTCCAAAAAATTTTGTACCATCTTGTAAAATATTATTTTAATAATAAAACATAAATTTTGTACCAAAAGTCAATAAATATTCAACAAGTCTCAAAATTATTAAAAAAATATTTGTACATACACAAAATATTTTAATATAGCCACCTTAGTCACCCCACATGCTCACATGGGCTTAAATTTGGTCCAGGCCCAGTTCGGGCTGAATTGGCCAAACCGGGTCATAAAAAAAAATATAAATAAAATCATAAATTGTGTAAATGCATTTTAAGTCTAATCAAATAATAAAAAAAATTAAAAAATAGGGGTTTTACATCCTACCCAACTTACAAGAATTTCGTCCTCGAAATTTAGGATAAATAGGGTAGATAGGGTTGAGGGGTAGGAAGAGTTCGTCAATACCAAAAATACAATTAAATTTTGGAGGAGGCGATAAAACGGCGTTCAACACCACCATGCAATAGAAAATTATGGAGTCGATATATTCAAAAATATATCATGGTTATGGAATGGAATAAGGGTTGCTAGTGAAGGTAGCAAAATTTCGAAAATCCAATTTGGAGAGTAATAAGGAATTTAAGTAGATCAACGAGAATAATTTAGACATTTAGGAGATGTGGTTCCTAGAGAGAAACTGGAGACTAATTGCCTCAATTGAGAGTTTGATTGAAGTGAATGATTAGAATCATTCTCGAGTGCTCAAGAATAATTGGAAGGATACGATAATAATTCTAGGGTTGAGAAAATGAAGAGTAGTTAAAGGCGAGGGTACAGCCACATTAGTCGGTCGATGGCTATCTACATTTCGTGTATAATTAACCGATTGGGCAACCAAAGATGATATCTTGAGTCTATCTAGCAAGTACAGTGCCTTGTCTTTCCAAAGTAAGTAAAAGACAAGAACAACAAAGGTTTCAAAGACGGTGTTATATATTGAGTACAAATTGCAGGGTTCATAGGAGGAAAAAATAATTCAAAAGAGGATTGTCAAGGCTGTCGCGGAAGAGACCCTAAGGCAGGGTTAACTATGTCTCCATCCGCATAGAATAAGATATGATAAGCGATCCAAAGTGCAATAGGTTGATCAGACCATCATGCACCGGTTCTGATTAGACAATATGTTAGTGGGTGCACCCAATAAAATATGTCATGATCAAGCTTGATAACAAAATAAGCTTGCAAAACTGAAGCTACGTTAGCAGCATGAAATAGTCAAAAATATGAGCAAGGGAGGTACTGATGAAGGAAATTTTAAATAGTCCAAGATCTTTTAAATCAAGTCTTGCTCGAAGTGTGGGCCTACACGGTTGTCCTAGTATTTCTTCATTTATGGCTTGGCAGACTAGATAAGGTAGGGTCCTCTAAATTTTTATAGTCTAAGTGAACTCATCAACACGATTCATAAGGGCAAAGGAATCATGAGGTGGTGAGGTATTCTACCCAACTTACAAAAGTTAAACTAGTAGTGTGATGGGGCAATGGGTCAAGCAATCAAGATAAAGTACAATTTAAGCATTTAAGGAATTAAGTAGAACAGAATCATATATCGGTCGAAAGAATTGAGTCGAGATGGAAATACAGTCACATAGTTGGGGAGATGACTAACAGCACTTGTGTATATACTACTATCATGGTCATGGGTGTCATGGCAATTAGTGTGGAATACTCAGTAGGGTTATCTTGGGGCCTAGCATTAAAATTTAACTCAAGTATCCTCCAAAAATTTCAAAATTAAAAATTCAAAAATATACCACCAAAATTTGTATTCACTCCAAGTTGTTCAAATTCATCACAAAAAATTTATATCACTCTCATAAATATCAAAGCAAAATTTTATCACGTTACTACTAACCTTTTCCAAAATTAATGTTTAATTCTCAACTATTTAACTCATGAGTTCATAATTTACGAATCCATAAA
Source organism: Iris pallida (assembly GCA_029216955.1). Taxonomy (NCBI): domain Eukaryota; kingdom Viridiplantae; phylum Streptophyta; class Magnoliopsida; order Asparagales; family Iridaceae; genus Iris; species Iris pallida. Next base: position 4,076,816 of record JANAVB010030420.1, on the reverse strand, counting down.
AATTCCATAATCAATAAAAATTTAACACTCTAAAATTTTCAAATAACTCATAATAAAACTCTTAGCATATTAAAAGCAATCTCAAAAAATTAAGCTCAATGCTCTCATCAATTTTAACTTCTATTCATGCTAAGTTATTCCAACAAAATCACAACTTTTTAATGGTAACTTCCTTTAATCAATCAAAATAACTTTCCATCACATCCTTCAAAATTCTTCCAAAAATTTTAATATTAGCAATCCCACATTAAACTAAATTTTCAAATAATCTTATTAGTCAAAATCTTTTTTTTTTTTTACCAAAAAATCTAAATAGATTTGTAATCCTCAATCATAGGACACAATTTTAAAATAAATTTTTTTTTTCAAAAATCGTTTTCATAACTTTCAAATATTTTAACCCAAAATTTAAGTCATTACTTCTACTTAAAATTCAAAATTTACTAAACACGAAATCGCAAGTTGTACAACTCAAATTTAAATAATTCCTATGGCCATTTTTTTTTAAAAGTTAAGATCATTTTCAAACCAATTTATAACTGTTCAAAGGCGTATAACTATAATACAATAATCATAAACATCAAAAATCGAAAATCAAATAAATTTTATATTTGTTCAAAGATGTATATCTATTACCCAAAACTCATAAATATCACAAATCGAAAAGCAAATCAATTTTATACTTGTGCAAGGATGTACAACTATAACCCAATAAATCATAAATATCAAATCTTGAAAATCAATCAATTTCTTAAATCAAGGGTATAAAGATTCTAGCTATATATTTATATATATATTTTTTCCTTCCTGCAGTATCAATCCTATGGTGTTTACTATTTAGAAATCTCAAGATAAAACTTTCCGTGGTAATATCCTACTTTACAAATGACTAATCATTAAATCACACAAAAAAACCTTTTAACTCAATTAGAGTCTTGAATGTATTCCAATTGCCAATATAACCATTCTAGCCATATGTGTGACCTATGAGAATATACTAGTTTAGTCATCTTCCTAATTGATACTAAGCACGAAAATAAGAATCGACGGTAGAAAGGAATCAAGCAAGATGCAATTCAAGGAAGTCGGACGAGAGTTCAAAATTTGAAGCCAAGGGAAGAGGTCAAGCTGTATGGATGAGATTCCTAGATTCTAATCCTATGTTGTAGGTTCACATCGATACAGTAGCGTAACCGAAGTGACAAACTTGACCTGCATGGGCCACCACAAAAACATGTAACGCCCTAGTCCCAAAATACGTAGGACCAAGTACGTAGATATGCCAGCTGTATACATACGAAATACATGGACCTCGTATGTATACATAAGCTGTAAAATGTAGTAATCCAAGAAAACTAAATCTCATCCACAATGAAAGGAATAATAATATAGAAATCAACTTAAATATTTATGATACAATCGTTGGGCGGAGACAAAGTCCACTACCAACTAATTTAAATAGAGAAGAAATATACAAAGAAAGTGATTGGTCGAACGAAGCAATGACAAGTCCAAAAGCAGTCATCATGAAGGAAGGAATGGCCTTAGCTAGAGCACCTGCAGAAAACATGAACACACACCTGGGGAAAAACCAGGTCCTCAGAGGGACGTAACAAGACACATAATATCATGCCGATAAACTGAATAAATAAGCTCAACAGAAAAGTATGCATGAGTAAAGGGTCCTAACCATTCTATGTGATATGCATTTTGAGGACAACGTTCTACGCAGGGGCTGTAACGGATTCACGCAAGCAAGTAATAGAAAGTGGCCAGCAAGTAGCGCTCATCCGAGACGCTATCGACCTGGGCAGAAGGTAGTGCTCATGAGAGTCACCCTCGGCCCAAAATGTGTGTAAAAATAAATGTAGCCCCTACGCTAATAACTGTCCCCTCCCCCCAATGATACTATACATGTGTCGACTCCACGACACTGTTTAATCCTTAATAACTGTCAAAGTCTTCTACACAATCTATTCGCAGTTATATTCTAACGCATGCACACGGGGGATCAGCCCACACGCAAGTGACCTCTATATGATACTCACAACTCTCACACACAACTCGTGTACAATCGTAATAAGTCAATGAGACACACTAAATTTGACGGTAGTCCCTTAACTCTAAGCCAATTGTATAAAATATAGTAATTTACATTTACATATAATTTAAAAAGAAAACAACTAAAACATGCATGATATTGAGCAGGAAATTTAAACAGTAAAGGCAAGGTGTCTTGCCTGAGGTTATGTGCAAAAGAGAATAATCCAGTAGCTCGAATAAACCAATAGATGAAGCAAGAAAAGTCAAATGCCGCAGATGACTCCGGATGCTGCAACAAACATCACGAACGAGTTTGGAATATAAGATATGCCTAGGAAACGCCAGTCCAAAAGTTAAATTCTAGAACAGAGGCAAAATCGTAATTTCGGGTCAAAACGATGTCCGCCGTTGGACCCGCTTTGCACCGAAATGCGTGCCAATATCTACGGTCTCTAAAGTCATCAAACTACATGTCTACAGATTTGTTTTGATGAGACGAACCCAACGGTATGTCCTATTTTGGATTCCGGTGGACCGTGCACAAAATCGCCCGTTGAGTGGGTTTGTGGGCCCGCCAAAATAGCGTTCCGATCAACGGTCTCAGAATCGGACCAAACTTGGCTCACAGGACCAGAAAAATATTTTGAGTCCAATGGCGCAAGTTTCGTCGCGATTTGATGAGTGTGCACAAAATAATTGGAAAATTCCAAAAAGCCCGATACGCAAAAATTCGACGGATACAGACCAAATTCGTTGCGCACACGCAACCAATTTGAATTCCGTCAATTTTTGCACGTCCACAAATTCGATACGGACCTTTCGGTACTTTCGGTTTGCGACGGGGTCGCCCGGTTTGTCGGGACGTACCTCGTACGGGGTTTTAAGGTTTTATAAAAACTAATTTTTCGAGGTATTTAATTTAATTAAAACTGAAATTTATTGCAGAATAAATAAATCTATTTGAAGGGATGATAGAGGGTCATGGGGACTTTCTACACGAATTTACGGATCGAAAATCGGAATAGAATTGATAGAGAAACTAATCGGGGAAGTGGGTTACCTTAAAGTGGGAATTGTTGTTTTGTTGTTGTTGTTGCGACGATCGGGAGACGGGACTGCCATTCCTCCTGCGAGGCTGGCACACACACCGAGGCGAGGAAGGAGGAAGTAGGAGGTAGGAGGAAGATGGTGGAAGGAGATTGGTTAGGGGTTGAGTTTCTAAAACTTATGTATATATATAACTAAGTTATATATATTATGAGAGAGTTCGGCCCCTCTTAGCACACAAGGTGCTGTTGCTTGCTTTGCAAAAGGGGTCGGCCACATATAAAAAGTAACTCCCAATACCTAGGGTGGGGCCACCTTATTAGTGTTTGCGGGTTATTCACTTGTTTGTGGACGGCCAAAGCTTTAAGGGCTTGTTGTGCTCTTTTTCTTTTCTTTTTTTTTAATCTAAATCTTTTCTAAATCTTTTTAAATATAAATATTTATATCTATGTATGTATATATCTAGAAATATACCAAAAATCTATTTAAAATCGAAATAACAATTTAAATATTATCTAACCAAATATTGAATATAAATTCAATTCTCAATAAATACACTCAAAGTAATAATAATATTTGAATAGGAAAGCATATATATTAAACCTCCACAAAATAATTTTAATAATAATAAATTAATAAAAATTGCTCCAATGAGTGAACTTTACCGCTCACCCATGTATGGGTCCAGAAAAATTTGTACCATCTTGTAAAATATTATTTTAATAATAAAACATAAATTTTGTACCAAAAGTCAATAAATATTCAACAAGTCTCAAAATTATTAAAAAAAATATTTGTACATACACAAAATATTTTTATATGGCCACCTTAGTCACCCCACATGCTCACATGGGCTTAAATTTGGTCCAGGTCCAGTTCGGGCTGAATTGGCCAAACCGGGTCATAAAAAAAAATATAAATAAAATCATAAATTGTGTAAATGCATTTTAAGTCTAATCAAATAATAAAAAAATAATTTAAAAAATAGGGGTTTTACAGTATGTATGGATGGGTTTTACTGGGTCTTAATGGGTTCTCTAATTGGTTATCACTCGGTGAACATTGGGTTTCAATCTATATGGACTAGACAAGATCCTAATGATAAAATTATTCCTACTAGATTAGGGTATCCTAGAATAGGTTTCTGCCCAAGGAATTGAGCTAGTTGCTAGTCAGGTTGGTTAGCTAGGTCCCTAAAGCTCAAAATATGCCTTTAGTGACTTTTGTATTTAAGTAGCACATGAGGCCTCAATTGGGTGGCACACTAGTGGCATGTGCATAGTGAGCTTCGAGTAGATCACAACCATATATTGGGTCGAAGGAATTAAGTCGAAGTTGAGGCTCTAATGGAAGTCGGGAAGGGTAAAGGCATTATGGTAAGGGTTATAGCTGGTCCTTTTGTCCTGAAAGTCGTACCATAAAAATAGAATACAAGGGGACAGGTTTGAGTGGGACATGATATACCTAGATGAAGGTGGACTCGTCTAGACCTTGCATATGAAGTTTTTTGGAAGGTAACCGCTGGTCTCGTGCTCCGAATATTAACGACGCGGTCGGGGACACAAAATGATCTAAATTGAAAGTGGGAGTCCATGGGGCACTAATTATCATCCTAATGGGAATTACCCTAACCAATCGGTGATCTCTGTATATCCTAAAAATTTAGAAGACTTATAGTCTACCCACCTTAGAAGCTAGGATATGGTTTTAAGAAAAAGAGGTCAGAATAATTTCAAGGTCCGGATATTGTACCTCGACTCTTGTTAATAGAGAATAAGGCACGGCGTTGCAGGATACAGTAGATGTAAGTCAAACCAAGGGTCGTTCCTCAATAAGTGGAAAACGAGTGTGTACAATAATCCCATGGTCGATAAAATAGAGTGATCTGCTTGTCCAGTATATAGGAGTTATCGACAGGATAACCAACTCTAAGGCACATCATATGAAAATATTTCTAACGACTGGGTCGTGAGTTTCTATTTGTGTCGAGCCTTCTAGACTAATGTCCTAAGGGTTCTAGTTAAAGCTAGCTTCAACGAATAATTAGAGGCTCACAACATTTGGTCTCTTGAGAATAGGTCTCTTAAGTTGGCATTTGGTCAAGGGAAAGATCCTAATCATCTTCGGACTCCAATGACCAGAAGATCAAAATAGTAGGTTTAAGGTCGAAGGGAGGACGAGTAATGTAATGACTCGTTCCGCCTTAGCGGAACACCAACTTAAACGGCAAGTGCAACGACTCAAGCGAGCCGTCAACCCGAAGAGTTGGCATCGACCAGATGAAGAATCGATACAAGGCTTACATTGGCCCGTCAAGATGAATCCAGACTTAGACTTTCAAAGGCGCACTCGGAGTGTCGCTCGGCCGATGCGAACATCGCTAAGGTGGGTGGCTCCGATGAACCCGTCTTTGCTTAGCCTAGACACATAATAATATGGATACTGTCACTGAAATCGCTAGGCGATAACACCGCGCATGCTAATAAATGACCCAACGCACCTAGCTAAGGGATTAATCCCATCTTGTATGCCTGTATAGAATATGGAAAGGAACATAGAAAATACGAGAACTCTCGCACCGCGCTCCACGCTCGTGCTAAGGCACAAGCTTACGTTCAGGTCCCTTATGCGTTCAACAATGAAACAATGAATGGTTTACAACAATGAAACGGGAAGACTATTAACATAGTCGTTCCGAGTAGAGTTTAGCAACATTGAAAGACTATGGGACCGATGGGTCGCCAAGGCGACTCCCGTACGGGAAGTTGCATAATGTATAAATGAAAGAATGAACGAACAAACGAGTGAATGAATGAATCAACGAAAGGATGAATACGAAAATGAATCAATGAATGAATGGACAAGTGAAAGAAAGAAAAGAAGGAATGAATAAAAGATAAGAAGGAAAGGAATGGTTAGCGACAGGTGTGACGGGCACGTACAACGGGGCTCGCTACCCGCGCTGTACGGACGCCAACCTGGTCGATAACGCATTATGGCTAAGGGTTAGCCTATGACGATAAAATACGAAATGGTCGTGGACGGACTCGTGCACGGGTGATACGGATTTCGCGGCATGATCAAAGGGAGGATCGTGGCCGGCCTAGGCGGGATCAAGTTATGGCTTACGGGCTGCCTGGGTGCGGACTCGGCCACCCGGAGGACGTAAGTGCAGGCGTATTTCAAGAGACTAACGGGGTGTATGCCAGTCCTCACCCTACGCTAGTTGAGAAATACCACGGCTTGGATGTGTCCAAAATGGCTTGTGATGCCAGCGACCGGTGCATATAGATTTAAGTGGGCTTTGCTGGTGGCAATCCACGTGCAAGTCCTTGCATTGAAATCAAAGTAGTCTAAGTAACTGTACAAAGCACTTTCTGAATAGGCTTGAATATAACACACAAAATGATCAAAGAGTACTTCGAGCAAACGAGTTAGAAAACGTGCTTACGACGTGCTAGAACCCGAGGCAAAGACACGCACTTGACATTGAATGCTTACATGAACTACGTTAAGTTATTTCATATGAATTGTTGACTAACTTGGTTTACGTTGGACAGGGAAGGTCGGACGGTAAGTATGGGTAAGTCGTACATGTATTTCCATGCGACACTTATTTTACGCAACACGAGATAGGCTATGAAATATGCTATGAAAATGATCCTAAGGCAAGATTAGAAAGACAATAAATGATAGACGGTGCACGAAAGTAAATAGAACGTGTTTGGTAATGATAACATTGTGGGCGAGCTAGCCTCCCCACCAGTGCATAACAATGTACTGATAATCCCACAGTCTGCTTGCAGGATGCAGGAGACGTCGTCGGGTGCGGAGCTTCCCTCGAACGTGCTAAGGCTCGGAGCTATCTCTGGAGCCTTGTAGCGTTACAAGGAGCTGGAGCACCATATACAGGACATAATGTATTGGAACATCGCCATGAATCATTCCATGTTGTAAGCCACTTGGCACGCCTTTTATGTTTCAGAGAGAGAGAGCTTGAGCGATTTGTAATATCGGCCTAGCACCGCTTGTAAACTTCTTGAATATCAATAAAGAGTTTGAATTCGCTTTAATTTGTGTTCATATACTTTCCGCTGCAAATGGGGACACTCTGTGCGACTCTGTGGCCTAGCTCAAATTGGTTGTTTCTGGACTTTGCCTTGCACGGGCGCAACCTAGGCCCGTGCGGCATCACGCCTTAGCGAGGACGATCGCTCCAACGGGAGCGGGGCGTGACAGATTGGTATCAGAGCACGGCTTTACGTCCTTGGACTTCATTTCGATTCTCTCAGTTTTGAAAGCTCGGTTTTGAAACAAAAGAAGTGTACGCTCTCTCGCGTTGTGCCTTGGGATGTTCCATACAATAAGTCTAATATTTTCAAAAGCTCGTACAAGTGCTCGGTTGAAGGGATCGATAGGCGAAGGCCTTTGTGCCGAACCACGACGTACTTGAGTTGGAAGGAACCGATGCTAAGAGTTAGCAAATGCAGTACGTGCTTGAATGAGCTTACGCTAACAGCAAACGAGTACACGAGACCAAAGTATAGTTCGAACGGGATGGTTATGCACGCAGCCTTTTGGCTAAGTTATGCAGAGTATCGCGCACCTAGACCTTCTGGTGCAAACGAGTTGCGAGTGAGATCGATTATCGCTCGAACGAGAATAAGTGAGCATGTGAACTCGAATATAGTCCGCACGGGATAGCTATACACACGGCCTTTTGGCTAAGTTGTGCCGCGTGTCGCGTACCTCGACTCCTGGTGCAATCGAGTTGCGAGCGATATCAAGTACGCTCGGTCGGGAACGGAGATACACTTAGAGTGTATATCGATAGGAATGCTATCAAACTAACGCTTAGGCGTGCACGAAAGATTTATTGGATTTTGAGGATTAGTACGAACGACTTAGTACGTCGAGGCGACGTGAGCGATTACGCTAGATATTCGTCGAACGAATCTGAAGGATATCTTAGCGCATGATGCAAATGTGACTTGTGGATTAAATATGATGGCTTGAACCCGAGTGGTGTATGTGATAGGTTCGGAGAAGAATAAGAATGAATATTGACGACTAGATTGTATGCTCGAATCCGAGTGGTGTATGGATGCTCTTGAAAAATCATTCGAGCGAAAATTGAGGATTACGAAACACAACGAGTACGTCGGCGAGGCGATGCGATCGCGCAAAGCCTTAGAACGCGTCACGCTTAGTTGGTCGTGACTTTGAATGTCCCGAACGAGATGTCGTTCGGACAACTTGTCAATGGGCAACGTAAGTTAGAAAACGATTCGGAACGATGAATGAAAATGAATGGTCTTGATCGAGGAAAACTTAGAGGATCACGCGCACGATTTTGGATTGATTCAAATAAATTGTGACTTGAGTTTGGACAACGATCTTGAAACTAGCTTGAGGAATAGCGATCAAACGTGATCTTGAATATCGAGGAAATTGTGGAATATCCAACTCGGACAACAGCATCAACGCACGACTCAAAATCGGTTACAAAGGAAGATCGTCAGGTTACGCATATCGTCGATGGTATTGAGGCGTATCAAAGATCGATATGCGATAACTCGGGGGTACTCTGACTCGGCGAATGACGATCGTGCAAATGTCATTGTCCCATTGGATGCTATACTTGGGATGTTAAAAATGTGTCGAAGAAAAGATAGATTTAGCTCGAGAATTTTCTAGTTGAACGTATGACGGTTAGACTATCGAATTGATTTGGCTTGGATGAAAAATGTGAATGCTTGGATTTGCTTCGTTGACAATCACAACGTTGACGTTCTTGTCTTATGCGAACGTAACTCCAGCCTCGCACATGCGTCGCGTCGGATTATGGTGACCACTCCGCGTGAGCGCTGATATGGTGATTCATACAGCGGGAGTGATTGAACTTGGATGGCGTGGCAATCTGATTGCTTCGACTTGTGGTTTGACGCGAAGGTGGACTCGAGAATGAATTTATGTGCTTGAAGAATTGAACTTGAGGATTGAGTAGGTCCAATCCGTGTATCGAGAATGGGTTAGTCTAAAACTCAAACAAGAGTTACGCCCCGATGAGAATGATTATTCCGCGGGAGCGTTGCATGGTGATTCATGAACCGCTGTGGATAATCGGACTCGCGTGAGATTGGGGCGCAATGTATTGTCGAGCTGGATGACCTCGTGATCGAATACATGAATTGGTTAGAACTGGTGATTGAACGGAATTGAATATGTGCAACGTAAGTCTTGATGCGAATTAGGTGATCATGCTCGATGTATAGAAATTTGAGTGAAACGAACTTGGGTAGAAACTCCCGTACAAGCGAACAAATGGTTTGACCATAGGATTTGGGGCGAGCGTCGTGCAACGACCTTGCACGACGAGCCACAGACCTGACGTGTAACTATGACCTTGTGAGCTGACCTAGCGGATAGGCGGACGACCCTATGCCGAGTGATTGAACCTGTGCGATGGCATTTACAGTATCGTCTGGATGGACGATAGACTTGGAAAAACAAGACTTAGAGTAGGACGGGGAACTGGGAGTGTGCGTGAACGACGACGAGATTGGCCCCAAACGAAGGGAATAATAGGGATGGATGATGCGCAAGTAAAGTTGGGATAACAAATTGAATCATTGATTGGAAGACGTACTCGGTGATAGTGCGATACTTGATCTTGAATTGGACGGAAATTACTTAGACTTAGTCGACCCTGCTAAGAAGAAATCATATTGATTTCATTGACAAGAGCGCTTGAGAAGCGAATCGAATCATCTCGAGGACCGAGATAAACGATATGTGATACACACATGAGTTCGGTTTTAAATCGAAGTTAGCAAAACGATCGGCAAATCGAAACTATCACGAGTAGCTTGTCCGACTTCGCTAGTCGCTAAGCTTGGTTGAAATGTACGTATTCGGAGGACGCTTTGAATGCGTGCACGATCCAAACTCAGCGATATGATGAACTCGAATGCAGCTGCAAGTGGGCGTTGAGATGCGCATGAACGAATGAGTGAGTTTGTCCCGGCCTACGACTCTCGCATTTGATAAATTTTAACGCACCTCGTGCGACCAATTCAGTCCCATGACACGAAGAAATAGAACCAAGTCGAAGAAACACGACGATGGAATAAGCATCATCAAGTCTAAAATGAGTGAACAATTATTCGATAAAATTCACCAAACGTATGCAACATAAAACTTAGAAGGTATCGACTATAGTTCGATGCCACCTAGCGATAAAGCCAGTCGGTAGGAATTGTCTACGATACACACACGACATAAGTTAGGGAACGGTAGGATGACCTACACTCAGGAAGTCTCGAGGACGAGACTTGTTTTGAGTGGTGTATTATGTAATGACCCATTCCGCCCTAGCGGAACGCCGACTTAAACGGCAAGTGCAACGACTCAAGCGAGCCGTCGACCCGAAGAGTTGGCATCGACCAGATGAAAAATCGATGCAAGGCTTACATTGGCCCGTCAAGATGAATCCAGACTTAGACTTTCAAAGGCGCACTCAGAGTGTCGCTCGGCCGATGCGAACATCGCTAAGGTGGGTGGCTCCGATGAACCCGTCTTTGCTTAGCCTAGACACATAATAATACGGACACTATCACTGAAATTGCTAGGCGATAACACCGTACATGCTAATAAATGACCCAACGCTAGCTAAGGGATTAATCCCATCTTGTATGCTTGTATAGAATATGGAAAGGAACATAGAAAATACAAGAACTCTCGCACCGCGCTTCACGCTCGTGCTAAGGCACAAGCTTACGTTCAGGTCCCTTATGCGTTCAACAATGAAACAATGAATAATTTACAACAATAAAACGGGAAGACTATCAACATAGTCGTTCCGAGTAGAGTTTAGCAACATTGAAAGACTATGGGACCGATGGGTCGCCAAGGCGACTCCCGCACGGGAAGTTGCATAATGTATAAATGAAAGAACGAACGAACAAATGAGTGAATAAATGAATCAACGAAAGGATGAATACGAAAATGAATCAATGAACGAATGGACAAGTGAAAGAAAGAAAAAAAGGAATGAATAAAAGATAAGAAGGAAAGGAATGGTTAGCGACAGGTGTGACGGGCACGTGCAATGGGGCTCGCTACCCGCGCTGTACGGACGCCAACCTGGTCGATAACGCATTATGTCTAAGGGTTAGCCTATGACGATAAAATACGAAATGGTCGTGGACGGACCCGTGCACGGGTGATACGGATTCCGCGACATGATCAAAGGGAGGATCGTGGCCGGCCTAGGCGGGATCAAGTCATGGCTTACGGGCTGCCTGGGTGCAGACTCGGCCACCCGGGGGACGTAAGTGCAGGCGTATTTCAAGAGACTAACGGGGTGTGTGCCAGTCCTCACCCTACGCTAGTTGAGAAATACCATGACTTGGATGTGTCCAAAATGGCTTGTGATGCCAGCGACCGGTGCATATAGATTTAAGTGGGCTTTGCTGGTGGCAATCTACGTGCAAGTCCTTGCATTGAAATCAAAGTAGTCTAAGTAACTGTACAAAGCACTTTCTGAATAGGCTTGAATATAACACACAAAATGATCAAAGAGTACTTCGAGCAAACGAGTTAGAAAACGTGCTTACGACGTGCTAGAACCCGAGGCAAGGACACGCACTTGACATTGAATGCTTATATGAACTACGTTAAGTTATTTCATATGAATTGTTGACTAACTTGGTTTACGTTGGACAGAGAAGGCCGGACGGTAAGTATGGGTAAGTCGTGCATGTATTTCCATGCGACACTTGTTTTACGCAACACGAGATAGGCTATGAAATATGCCATAAAAATGATCCTAAGACAAGATTAGAAAGACAATGAATGATAGACGGTGCACGAAAGTAAATAGAACGTGTTTGATAATGATAGCATTGTGGGCGAGCTAGCCTCCCCACCAGTGCATAACAATGTACTGATAACCCCACAGTCTGCTTGCAGGATGCAGGAGACGTCGTCGGGTGCGAAGCTTCCTTCGAACGTGCTAAGGCGCAGAGCTATCTCTGGAGCCTTAGAGCGTTGCAAGGAGCTGGAGCACCATATACAGGACATAATGTATTGGAACATCGCCATGAATCATTCTATGTTGTAAGCCACTTGGCACGCCTTTTATGTTTCAGAGAGAGAGAGAGCTTGAGCGATTTGTAATATCGGCCTAGCGCCGCTTGTAAACTTCCTGAATATCATTAAAGAGTTTGAATTCGCTTCAATTTGTGTTCATATACTTTCCGCTGCAAATAGGGACACTCTGTGCGACTCTGTGGCCTAGCTCAAATCGGCCGTTTCTGGACTTGGCCTTGCACGGGCGCAACCTAGGCCCGTGCGGCATCACGCCTTAGCGAGGACGATCGCTCCTACGGGAGCGGGGCGTGACAAGTAACTCAAGACAAGGTTCCAGTCACAGGGCTGGCTGATGGTAGCTACACTTGCGTATACAACTATCATAGCCATGGGGATACTCGGTATCTACCTATCAATTGCGAGCTTTTGTCTTTCTAAATCAGTGAGAGACAAAACAAATAAGGAGTTCTAGCGAGGGGTCACTGAGTACAATTACGTGATTCAAAGGCGAAGGTATTATTTCAAGAGGGATTGTCAAAGCAGTCACGGATGAGATCCTAGATACATCTATATCTCATTCCACGTTGTGTAATTAAATGAAGAGCGAACCAAATGCATCATGGTTGATCAGACCGTAATACAATGATTCTGGTTAGACAATATGTTAGCGGGCGTCCCCAATAAACATATGTCTTGAATCAAGCTCGATAAAAGAGTAAGCTTGCAAAACTAGACTGTAATAGCAGCGTTGGTCAAGATAGTCAAATTCAAGCATGCGGGATTTTTGGAAGGAGGAGTAAGTAGTTTGAGTTTTGAGAGACTCAAAACTTTTTCGGGGTTCCTGCTTATACAATCAACCTTCTATCTTCTCATTCCTAAGGCCTTGGTCGACTAATGGGTTATGGACTTCTGAATTCTACATTCTAGGTAACTTGTCAGTGTCAGTCAATTACCTCATCAATAGATCACAATAACCACATAATGTGAGGTTGGAAGGCAGGCCACAGAACTTCCACTAGTATTGGCTTTGGATCTTAGGAGCATACAGGGCATTCTCCTATACTCTATAGTATCCTAAACTTGTAATCACGTCTGAAATCATTTCACCGAGAATTTTGCCTCGCCCGTATACTCTGGCTGTGGGAACCCTTGGTTCTGGGATTCAGATGTGATAAACTATCAGGAATTTTATTCTATATTGACACAAGGGTATCTAAGATCTAAAGAGGTCGACGAGGACATAGTTTTAGCAATGTTCCATAGACTATGATTCTTCGGAATGATTTCATTTCTATGGGTTGTGCCTCGCCAGTGCGCTGCTGGCTGCAGTGAACCCACATTCTCCGCTCTTGAATAAATGACGACAGTGCGCTGCTGTCTAACCACTACTAGTTAACTAATATTCATTTAACTATATCCGTAAAAATTCATGAGCTTCTAGAGATTCAAACAGGTTGACTAAAATAAAGCGTAGGTAATTGTCCTATCAGTCACAACACCTAAAACAAAAGAGTTAACATGGAGGAATTAACTAAAGACGAAAAGGAATACAAACATTCGAGTATTTACTTTATATGCATTCCTATGGTTGAGGAAAAATCTCAATTAAATCTACTTCGAGGTTCGTATGCAAATAACAGAATCAGAAAATTTAAACTAATTCCCTACGGCAACATAGTATTTAAAACAGGCAATTCTAACTTATGGTATAAGATCTATATCTAATACAGCAAAAAGAAAATTAAACAGTTTATTAAAATTAATGCCTTAATTACAGGCAAGCCTAACATACCAAGCGAATAGTATATCCATATTAGATCACATTGTCATATTAAAAATAGTAGTGTACCTATAGGGATCTAGCAAGCTATCTGAATTGCATGGCCTATCTAATAACCTTAATTACCCAACGGTCAATTTGAACAAGGGACTCCTAGTCCTAGTTATTATCTTAAATTATTTTAATCCTAGTTTGTGAATGAGCATTTCCTGGTCGCAGGCTCGCAATAGTACGACTAACGTACCATCACGAGTTCGCAATCTTTTGCGAAGACTGACCTGCATGGGCCACCACAAAAACTTGTCACGACCCGCACCCGCTTTTCGGATACGAGACGTGTCCAAGCCAGCCTACATCGCAGAGTCGGCAGTAGAACGCTGTCAAGCCCGCAAGAAATAAATGCTCATAATATCACAATTGCTGCTCATTCGTATTTCTAAATTTATTACAACAGTTACAACATTTATAATTGAAGAAAATACAAGATTTTACAACTAATGAAATTGGTACATCTGCTATATATTTCTAGGTTTGACTTCAGTATACCCAAGCCTTCCCCAGTGCTAAGAGTGATCGCGGCTAAACCTGAAAAATGTTGGTTTCCAGTCAGGAATGAAACAAGTACACAAACCGACGACAATGCAAAAATACAATAAAATTAACAAGACATGAAAATAGCATATGGAATATGAAAGCTAGTAAGAAAAACTGATGACATAGCACGATAGAGAAGTAAACAAGAAAAAACTAATAAAAGACATCTATCTAGGTGGTGTAAAATATCTGTTTCGACATGTGAACGGCTAGGGGGTAAATCCGGCATCTACGTGTGCAGATGCTATCATTCATGAATAGACATATTAGGATATTTCTGGGTAGTCCACATGTATACTAAGATATTTTCCCTTTCGACAACTCCGTGTGACGAGCGTGTCAACAAGCAGCAAGATATATGTATATACATGAAATGAGAAGACTACTATGAATCGGAAAGCAATCAGAAAGTGCACTTGCCTGAGGTCCTTAGCTGGTGAAACCAATAATACCATACCACTCAATGAGCCACAATCAGTCAATACATACAGAAGTCTCCAGATGCTGAAATAAATAGTACCAACGTCCAATTCTGGACACAGGGGCAAAACGATAATTTTGGGCAAAAATGATGTCCGCCGTTGGACCCGCTTTGCACCGAAAAGCATGCCAGAGTCAACGGTCTCTAAAGTCATCAAACTACATGTCTACGGATCCGGTTTTCCGATATGAATCCAACCGTATGTCCAAAGTTGGATTTCGGCGACCCGTGCACAAAATCGCCCGTTGAGTGGGACCATGGGGCCCGCAAAACGGTAATTTTATCAACTGTCTCAGAATTGGACCAAACTTGGCATACAGGACCAGAAAAATGATACGGTCCTGTTGGCGTAAGTTTCGTCTCAATCTGATGAGCATGCACAAAGTAATTGGAGAATTTACAAAGTACACGATACGGTAAATTTTGACGGATACGCATCAAATTCGTCGCGCATACGCGACCAATTTGAATTCTGTCAAAGCTCACACGACCATGAAACCGTTACGCAGCTTTCAATGCTTACGGTGCGTGACACGTCGCCCAGTTTGGCAGGACGCACGTCGTGTGGATGGTTTTCTATGTTTTGAAAGCAGGTTTTCATGATTTTCAACTTGGTTTTAAACAGAGTTTAATCCACTAGAAAATAAACTAAAAGTGGGGTCTCAATCTCGGTTATGTTGTCTACAAGCCTGTTTAATTAGATTTTTGAGAACCCTAATATGTTGTTCGAAATCTGGCTTCCAATATAGATGATTGGACTGAAATTGTGTTCTGTCAACACGCAGTTTTTCCTCGACTTTGCGTCGAATTCATGGGTAGGTTGTGACACTATCCTCGAATCCCCTTGATGGGATCTCGAGAGGGTTATATAGGCTCTCCGGAACACTTTACGAATCTCAAAATGACGAAGTACAGAGGAAGAAATTTACCTTCGAAGTTGGACGATTTGCTGTAACTACTGCTGCGGCTGCCCTGCTTTGGCACGCGCGCGCGCGGGTCTATGGACACCCTGGCAGGCCGACGGTGGCCTGGCCGCTTCGGGGCGGCACGCGCCGACATGGGGGAGGTCGCCAGGGGTTTGGTTTAGGGTTTCTGGAGTTTCTCGATCGATCGATCTCCATATATGCGCGAATACTGCACGGGGTTTAACACTCGGGCTCTTTTTAGTTTGCACTGTTCTTATTTGGCCGAGCCCGAGCTGCTTCATGGGCTCGGTCCAGCTGGCTGGCCTACTCCACTTGTTGGGCTGGGTTGGGCCCTATTCTTATTCATTTGTATTAGCAATTATATATATATATATATATAGCTGCATATATATATTCACTCATGTATATGTATACATATTTACACATATTTACACACCTATAATATTTATATATATATATATATATATATATATATATATATATATATATATATATATATATATATATATATATATATATATATATATATATATTATATCTTATATCTTATATCTATACATATATACATTTATTTCTATATATGCATAAATACTCCCATAGTCCAAACTAAATCTTAGGGATTTATTCTCCTGGTGTTTGGCTTGGCTATTAATACACATATATTATATAAGTATATATCTTGTATAATTCCAAATATATACCTTATATAAATATATATATCCTAATATAATAAGCACATATGTGTATAAAATCGTATATATAAGGTGAAAATGGATTATAAATGTATACACATACAATTATCCAAAAATGTGTCAATATAATAATATAAAAGTATTTATCCTATTTCTAAAAATAGACTGTCAATTTTAGTAATAATAAAATATATTATTTATATGCATATAAATCCTTGATATATGGAAGCCTATTTGGACAATCAGATTTAATAAATGCAATACGCACGTCTACGTGGGCGTCTTTGGTCTCTCTACAAGATTACATGGGCTCGGTTTCAGTTCGGGTCCGGTTTGACTAGTTTTGTACAACCGGGTCTCCTAAACGTCAAATAATATAATTAATAAATAAATAAAATCTTCGGTACGGTTTAAGTCGCAACTTTGCCTGGTTTTCCTAGTTAGGACACACTTATGGCTGGGTCTCCTTTGGCATGGCTAATACACTAGTCAAGGCACGCCGCTGCACTACCTGTGCCATGACTCCTAGTCGTCTGGTACTTCCAAACTCAACTATAGTTAAAATTATCTACCGTAATAATTAAAAAAATAATTATTAATAAAATCTAAAAATTACCATTTAAATCAAATAAATAAAATAAAATATTTCAAAATTCCGGGAAGGGGAGCTACAATTAAATCCAACAAGGATGCAAATTAATTTTTGTTGTGCGGACTCGGACTCCAGGATGTCTCGTGCATGCACGGGAGTGTTCGGGGGGTAGGCGTGGACTGGCACACTTCTATGCTGATTGTGGGATGATCTAAAATATCAAACTCTATTTTTGAGTATTGGTATTTTAGTCCCACATCGGATAGGAGAAGAGGTGAAGTCTCAACTCCACTCTATAAATAGAGCCCCTTGGCCTCCTTTGAAAGATGCACCAAGAAGAGAGTTAAGGGAGTCTGTAAAGTCCAGGAAGCCCGTTCAAGTCTCAAATTTTGACTTACGAGCGTTCCAGAAGTTCTTCGTGAACTTGCTGGTTCCTGGAAGTAGATCGTGGTGGGACGAATCTTGCTTTGAGCAACTGTGATCTTAATCACCCCAGCAAGAACCTTTCCTCTTCTTCTTTCTTATTTCTTCTTTCTTCTCCTTCATCTGAGTTGTAACTCAGTTCTGTCCGTCTGCAACTGCGATTGCAAGGAAGAACGTGAGATTTACTTTCTGATTATTGTTGCTTTTGTAATCAGAGTTATATTATAGTGTTCCTCTTGGATCTCGAGAATAATCAGAAGGTGAACGTTTGTTGAACCTCTGATCTCGACATCGAGTCTACCATCTTTGATCAAGCCCCGGGACTAATAGGAATCACTTTCCCACATTGAAGTATTCACTTTCCTTTTCAAATTCTTTAGCATTTTCAAACATCGGAAAGAAAAATAAATGGAAATTATAATTTTTCATAGGAAAGGAAATGCCAAAAAAATGATTTCATTTTTCTTCCATTCCGCGAACCAAACAAGACCTAAAAGAAAATTCTCATGTAAGGTCTGAACCAATCCCAATTATCTAGATCTCATGATCCCACCTCTTACCCGATGTGTGACTAAATTACCAACTCCATTTTCACCTCCCTTTGAACGCTCAACCGGAAACGAGATACAATCCAACACTATGTTGGTACCCCTTTAGTTTTTGGGCATTGAGCTACAAATCCTAAAATATATTCAATATTCAAATTATATTTGAAGTAAGTATATGATATTATCTAACTAAACACTGTATACAAAATTCTAAAAATATATCTATAACCAAATTTAATTAAAATTATTTAAAATATTTTAATATAATTAATTTTTTTTAATAATATAATAGATTTTTTTCGTATGTGCGTGAAATGACTAGTATATTAGACTACAGCCGTCAATCTGTATCTAATAATCCCAACCGTCCATATATAAAAAAAAATAAATCCTTGGTCGCTTTTTAACGTATCTTCTTCTTCTTCTTCTTCTCCAACCCCCTCCCCCAAATTCCAATCCCTCTTCTCCCGATATTAATTAAAATATGGCGCACCGGCTGCTCCGGGACGCCCAGGCCGACGGCTGGGAGCGCTCCGACTTCCCCATCATCTGCGAGTCATGCCTCGGCGACAACCCTTACGTCCGCATGGTAACAAATCGAAACCCTAACCCTACAAAAAAAATCTCTTCTTTTTTGAAGCCCTAATAAGGAATTCACGGATCGTTGGGTGCAGACGCGGGCGGACTACGACAAGGAGTGCAAGATCTGCACGCGGCCGTTCACGGTGTTCCGGTGGCGTCCGGGGAGGGACGCCCGGTTCAAGAAGACGGAGCTGTGCCAGACCTGCAGCAAGAT
The DNA here is from genome assembly GCA_029216955.1 of Iris pallida. Classification (NCBI taxonomy): domain Eukaryota; kingdom Viridiplantae; phylum Streptophyta; class Magnoliopsida; order Asparagales; family Iridaceae; genus Iris; species Iris pallida. Next base: position 4,057,801 of record JANAVB010030420.1, on the reverse strand, counting down.
CAAGAACGTCTGCCAGGTCTGCCTCCTCGACCTCGAGTACGGCCTCCCCGTCCAGGTCAGGGACACCGCCCTCGCCATCAACTCCAACGACTCCATCCCCAAGAGCGACGTCAACCGCGAGTACTTCGCCGAGGAGCACGACCGTAGGGTGCGTTTACCTACTCCCCCACCCCCCCTTCTTAGCATTAGAAGCTAAAATATGTGCCTTGTCCGTGTCGCGGTGTCTGTATGATGCTGTGTTCGTGGCCGTGCAGTGCGGATGACAGGACTATGGTCCTCCTTGGTTCCTGTGAACTTATAGGAACTGGAGACGGGACCGATTCCGAGAGTTTGGTTCACTTGGATTTAGGAACTGGAATTTCTCTCCGAAAATCTCAATTTAGTACGAATACAGGCTGGCTTGGATTGCGCACATTGTAGTTACAAATGGCTATTCCGTGATTTGGAAACCTTAGTGAGACTGCTGTTGTAATTTAATCAACAACTACACATCCTTTATCCCAATTCTTTTGGGGTCAGATTTGAATCCTTCTATCCTATTTTTTAGTCTGCAAGGACCATGCCTTCAGGAGGTAATTTAGTATCTCAAAATGAAGAGGTGAACATATATACGATTCGAACTAGCTGGACATATTGATTAGTTGGATATCCAATTCACTGAATCGTGATATGCCAACCAAACAGACGGTGTTGGAATTGCAAGACATGATTTTCAATTCCATGAATTCTGTCAATTCATCAAATATCGACTGACGACAACCAAACAACTCCTAAACTACAAAGCAACAATGTGCACACTAAAAACTTCAGAAAATGGAAAAAAAGATCATCAAGTTTTATTCGTAATTGTGTAAACAAAATGAAATGTTGAAAGGGCCTCCTAGTGCTATGAACTTTGAAAATGCAGCGTCTAGAGACTGTCTAGATGTCTGCAACTTTACACTCATTTTATGAGTACGTTTTTAATCATCTGCCATGATGGAAGCACCAAGCCTTACAATTGCCAAGACATCCGATAAAGCCCACCATCATTGATGTTTATTCTATTGTCAACAAGTACCCAAAACAAAAAGGGAATACAAAAAGTAAGCGGTATCTTCTTTTTAGATGTAAAAAGTTATTTTATTCCCTTGTGGGGAGATAAAAGTTGCATGGGCGAGGTATGAGGCTGTTTCTTATCCACAACCTCAATGGGTCTTTACTAGTGTTGGCAATTGGTCCTATCTATGTGCAGGTACAATTGTGCTCGCCTCATGTAGAGCCAGGCTCGAGCCACGACCATCGCCATCCATGTCCGTAGAAGGTTGAAAGCGGGTGCTAATTGAGGATGTGTTGAGAGAAGATCGTCTTAGGTGGTTTGAACATGTGCAAGATAGACGTGGTTTGGACGTGTGCAAGATATACCAATAGATGAATAATTTAGGAGGAACAATAAGATATTAGTCAAAGGAGTTGCTAGAACTAGGATCGAACTGAAAGTAATGTTTTTTAATGTTCCAGAGGACATGACCTTTGCATGGCTGAACGGTAGAAAAGGATTCAAATAGTCGACTTGGAAAGTTGGTATAAAGGCTTTGCAATGGCTGAACGGGAGAAAAGGATTCAAATAGTCGACCTTGAAATAATTTAAGTAGATTTTGGATTTGAATGGATTTCATTTGAGTTTTGTATAGGAGAATTAGGGATATACTTTATAGTCAAAATTGGCTGATGTCAGATGATTAACTTGTTTAAGGAGATCTCACTTCTATGCCTATGGTCTTTAGGTCTGGTCCAATCACATCCTAATCCTAAGATGCCTAAGGCAGCTAAGGGGCAAGAGGAAAACTAGATGCTTTTCAAGAAATAAGAATGTGATATGCAAAAAACTTCCTAAACTCAGCTATACATCCTAATTTGTCTTATGAAGACACATGCATATCTATGCAAAGGATTCAAATAGTCGACTTGTGGACTTGGAAATAATTTAAGTAGATTTTGGATTTGAATGGATTTCATTTGAGTTTGTATAGGAGAATTAGGGATATACTTCATGGTCAAAATTGGCTGATGAGTAACTCTGTTTAAGGAGATCTCACTTCTATGCCTATGGTCTTTAGGTCTGGTCCAATCACATCCTAATCCTAAGATGCCTAAGGCAGCTAAGGGGCAAGAGGAAAACTAGATGCTTTTCAAGAAATAAGAATGTGATATGCAAAAAACTTCCTAAACTCCGCTCTACATCCTAATTTGTCTTACGAAAACACATGCATATCTATGCAAATCATGTTTGATTTAAAGAATACTATATGTTTTTTGATTTTTTCTTTCAGGTAACTCAACAATATTTATGTTTGCGCTAGTAATTTTGGATGGATATGCTGATTACTTTTCTATACTATCATTCCATATTGTTAGTATTTCTTTCTGATTATATCAAATGATGATCATCATAATCATGATCCAAGCCTCCCCCATCATATGGTTATGGAGCATAAGAAAGATCCATAAAGAATTTGACGATTTTTTTATGACTGATTGTTGATATGATGTTAACCCTCTATTTTGGTGCCAAATTCCTAGCAGAGGTAGCTATGAGCATGAGAGGGTCATGCCATAAAATCTAGATGGTCATGCTTACCTTTTGGATATACGGTTTAAGCTTATGCGACCAAGGAGCACCCACCAAGTTCCCTAGACTACTAGTCAAAGAGGTAGAAGTGATACAATTTGCTATAGGGAATGACATTCGTCACTATGATACATTAAGCCAAATAATGAAGGAATGGAAATCCCATGACCTACTATGTGAAATGGTAACTTATGTTGTAGTATATGGCTATTACATGCTAATTGAAGGGTCAATACAGTCATTCTCCTGTCGTGGTTGCAATTTATGTATTCATCCATATATTGTGGTGATCATCTTGTGGAGTGAACCATAGTGTGGTAGGGTATAGGTAAACAGCAGTCGTTACAGTCATTGCCTGCTGTGGGTGCGATTTATATATTCATCCATATTTTTGGCTGATCATCTTGTGGAGTGAACCATAATATGGTAGGATATAGGTCAATAGCTTAGTTCTTACCTGAACTCTAAAGTCTGAACCCTTGCTGCTAGATGCCAGTTCTAGATGGCCTTGTCTGATTTTTTTAGTTCATCTACAATCATAAGTTTCATGACTGTACAAGACACTTAGCAATTTTAATATTTGTTTTTAGTACTTTTACTGATTTAACTGGTTTACATGGTTGCATGTTTGGCAGATCAAACAATGCTATTTCTGCTATGTGTGAAAGTAAGGAATGCTTCCACGTGATGCTAAATTATAGGATGTAGATGATGTTCATACATTGAAAAATAGTGAAGGAAGAAAGAGGTAGGAGATAATGAATAAGTTTGACTTCAATTAGGCAGTATGCTTGTGATTTCAGGCTGAATGCATGGTACTGAGTGATCACTCAGCTCTGGGGAAGAAATAACAGGTATCATGAGTGAACTTTTACAGCATCATTGTGTCAGGAAAAAACTTTCACTGCAGCAAAAGCTGAACATTAAATGATACGAATAAAGAAAATTATTTCTCCGATTTCCTTTGATAATATTCTAAACATTAATAATTAGAAATTTAACAACTACATATTGATGCATAACAAAATCTAGAGGGCAATCTATATGACAATTTACAATTGAACAATTGAAATTTATGGGAGTTTTATAATAAATACAGATTTTTACTATTCTAGCACGAAATAACCCTAGTCGATTTGAGAAACTAGCAATTGGATTCAACAAATAAAGGTACAGGTTTACCAAATGGTTGCAAAGCAAGTCCATGTTTTTGCAAACAATCCAAATCTTGCTGTAAGGTGAAGATCTGCAACGATAAGCATTCGTTCACCGGTCTGAAACTCTAACTGGTTCTCGATGTTTTAGACTTGATCACGCCTACAATGGATGTCATGAAGCCAAGTGATGAAAGCAATGGTTGTCGATGATGACAAGAAAGATTTGTGAGAAATATGCTGGTTTATGGTTGATTTCCCACAAGAGGCGTCTAACCACGAAAAGAACGACTTGTGAGACTGCTGATTTAGTGACATAAATATAGGGTTTTGATGGTTGCAACAGGGGAAGGGCTGTTTTTAGTGCTCCTCTGTGGTAGCAAGTGGAGATGGGAAGGGTGACTGCTCTTTTGGAAGTAAAAGAGACGGAGGTAAACTTCAGGTGGGTGTGCAAGTCTTGTTGGGGCTGCACATAAAATAGGGAAGGCGACAACTTCAAAGCGAAAACATAGGTTCTGTAGACAGATTCAGCAAGAAAGTGGTGACTGAAACTTCCTTGTTGAATCTGCAAGATAGGAATTATGGGCTTGTTCTGCAGCAAAGAAAACACAATAGGAGAAGAAAGGAAAGAAGAAAGGGGTGGAAGAGAGTATGTTTTAAGGGTTGGGTTATGAAGATATATGAGGAATTTGAGAATCCTATTCTACAATTCTGGCAGTCTCACCTCCAACCCTAAAGTAAAGTTCTCTTATTCTCTTCCATGAATCAAAACAAAAGATTACATATGTTTATATAGACCATAAACTTGTCCTCTAAAAAGGAAATACTAATCCTAAATCCCAAATATATCTAAATCATAATAACTCAAATTCATAAAAAAACCAAATAGGCCCAAATAAGTAGGGGTGAGCATATTCGGTTTTGGACCGAAAACCGAGCCTAACTGAACCAAATAAGAGATTTGGTTCGGTTTTAAAATTTTTTCGGTTCGGTTTTGATTTTGAAAATACTATCTTTTTATTCGGTTCGGTTTATTCGGTTTCGGTTTTGGGTTTTGGTTTCGGTCCAAAATCGAAAACCGAATAAGGCTTATGTAATTATGTAAATTCCTTCAATTTTATGAATATTTTATGATTAAAATGTGTATTTGAAAACAACAATTCTATGTATATGTTTGAAGTTCAACTTTGATAATTTAACAACTAGTCCAACTTTGGGCACACTTTTGAAATACAACAAATGTGTATATAAAATTACAATTTTAATATAATTTAATGACGATTTCAACTTTGGACCCGACCCATTGGAAATAGAAATATTCCAACTGAACAAACCGTATAAACCGAATTGATTATTCTGTTCGGTTTCGGTTTTGGCTAATTTTGGTTCCGTTTCGATTTTGGATTTTTAAAATTTTGGTTTATTCGATTTTGACAATTTTGGTTCGGTTGAAACCGAATAAACCGAACGCCTACAAATAAGTGCACCCAAAATAAACCTATTAGAAAATAATTCAATAACTTAAAATGTCTCCACTTTGTCCAAACTTGACCAATTGTACTCAAATTGGCTGAAATGTCTTCCATCGATCTCTTTGGTTTCGTAAGTTCATCTCATGATGGATAAGGTGATGGTACTTGCAATAAATCTGGATCAAACAGATCTGGATTGAAAGCACTCTGAATCTCCGTCACCAATCATGAAAACTCCGTATTTGGATAACCTTGCTGGCATATCATGCAACGTCGTACTCCATTGTTTGTTGTAACAAGGGCCTCATGGAAATGCTCAGTCTCTGGATTGGGATGCCATCAAGATGGCCATACTGGAGTCTGTGAGGCGGTACAGGAACTTGTTAGGTCCAGGATACTGATGGTACTGGTAGAACTGGAGGAAATGGTGGAACTTGTCTGGGATGTCTCTACTGTAATACTGGTGGATGTGGTAGAGGAAGCCGTACTAACACTCTTGCAATCATAGCTAATGATGCCTATGAAGTATTTGATGTCAGTTGTGTTACAAGCCCCGCGGTGGTGGTGGAAGTGATAATGGTCAATAACAAGGTAGCGAGAAGCTCATGTCGCTTACATACTAATTCCTTATCTTCAATTGAGAACTCCTGCTACCTGCTAAGATCATTTGCTAAGACATACATACCTTAATCTGCAGGACTGACAAATCCATATATTTCTAATAATGACCACGGTCGGAGTAAACCTAACAGACAAGGTTGTGAAAAGCGCTAGGCGCTAGTCGGGCGGGCACCCGCCGGCTAGCCGCCTAGGCGGCCGTCTAGTTCTAGGCGGTTCAAAAGAATTAAAAAATCCAAAAAATCTATTGAAATTTGTAGAAAAAGTCCATAAAACCCAACATATGCATAGTCGGACGTTGGGGGACTAGGCAGGCGCCTATGCGGGCATCAGACGGACACCAAGCGCCTAGGCAGCCGCCTAGGCCGCCTTTTAGACAAGTGCTAACAGACCTATATGTGTAGCCAGTATAAGTAGGTTTGTGTCTCATAGTTCTCACTTGTAAGCAAGGTTGTAAAAATCGCTAGTCGGCCGCTAGTCGGTTCGCGGGGACTAGGGATTAATCGGATTAATCGGGGACTAGTCGGATTAATCGGTTTGAGTTTTTTTAATTAAAAATATATATCTATGCAATGAAAAATAATATATATATGCAATATATGCATATGTCATCAAAGTATTAAGTGTATTTTTGTTTAAATGTATTTTTGTTCCCAGATTTTTTTTTTGTATCTTTGCTTTCGTGAAAGTATTTTATGATGCTCGATCATTTTTTCTGCGATTTTGGAGAAGTAATATGGGCTGGGCCAAGTAAAGCCCATTGTTCTACATTACTAGTATACCAATATAGAAAAGTCCTTTGGCAGTCATGACTAGTGGAGAGATGACTCATTCTCTTTGACTTAAAAAAATATATATCAATGGAGAGAGAACATATGCGCACACAGAAAAAAAGGAGAAACAGCAGCAGGTAGCAACACAAAGAGCAGCAGCAAAGAAGGAAAAAAAAGCCAAAAAATAAAGAAAAAATGCGGCGGCAGCAACAACAACAATGTGAGTCGATCTCACCTTCAACAAAAAAAAGCAGCAAAAAATGCATAATAATTACCTGTGGAGGTTGCCGGAGGTCGGCGCGCTGTGGTCGGCGGAGGTCGACGGGATAGGTCGGCCGTCGGCGGGCCACGGGATGCAGGTGAGTAGTTTTTTTTTGAACTTTTTTCTTCTTCTTTCTTCTCTTTCTGTAGCAATCAATCCTTCTTAGGGTTTTTTTTTGAACTTTTTTTTCCTGCTCTTTCTTCTCTTTCAACCTTCAGTTGGTCGGATCGGGTCGAATTTTAACCCACCCGTTTTTATTTTTTTGAACTATCAGGCGGCCGATTAGGCGTGCCTGGCCGCCTAGGGCCGCCTAGTCGGCCGACTAGGTCCGTCTAGGCGCTCCGTCGATTTTTTTGCCGATCAGCACCCAAATTGAGTCGGCGTCGGCTGACTAGCGACTAGTCCCCGACTAGTTGGCCGACTAGCCCGATTTTTGCAACATTGCCAAAGGGTTGTGAAGGCAATCCACATCTTTGGAACAATCCGGATCTCACTGCTAGGGTGAAGACCTGTAACGAGCCTTCGTTCCTGGGCCAAAACTCAACCTGACATCGATTCTCGAGTAATGTTTTAAAAGACACGAGGCACACTCGAGGCACTAGGGTCCTCTGGAGTTTAGGCACGAGGCACGCGACAAGGCATGAGCTTCAACGAAGCGACACACACATTATAATGTTTTAAAATAATATAATTTAAAATTAACAAACTCATATTATATCTAAACAATTCATAACACCATTAAAATATTAAAATATATATAGTGATCAATTGATAACTCTATTATAAATAACTTCGTTCAAATCAACAACTAACTTCTTTCAAATTAACAAATAATAGACAATGAGGCTCACCTTTTACCTCAAAAGTAGGTGTGAGGCGCACAATGCGCACGCCTCAAGTGTCGCTTCATAGAAAATGAGGCACAAGGGTGAGCCTCGAGTGTGAGGTGCGAGTAGGCACAAGTACGCGAGCCTCACGGGATTTTAAAACACTGCTCTAGACTTGGTCTTGCCTATGATGGATGTAAGGAAGCAGAGTAATTATGCAATGGTTGTCGATGACAACATGACAAGGGAGTCGGAGGTCAAGAAAGATGTTGGTTTGATGGCTACTATCCTGATAGGAGGCAGCTGAGGACTTGCGTGGATGCTTATTTGATGATGGAAACAGAGTTTCGATGGTTGCAACAGGGAACAAGGGGGCTGTTTTTGGTCTGTGGCAGCAAGTACAACTGCTTTGCAGTAGAAGAGGCAGAGAGGGAAATTCAGGCGAGTGGAGGCCTTGTTGATGCCGCAAAACAAATTGGGAAGACAAAAACAGCAGCACAGAGAAAGATTAGGATTCTGTAGGCAGGTTCAGCAAGGAAGATGATAAGAGAAACTTACTGGTTGAGCAATTTCAAGCTAGGGGTTGTTGGTTGTTCTGCAGAGAAAACAGCAAATAGGAGAAGAAAGAAGAAATGGGTTGAAGAGAATCGTGTAGGGGTTAGGATTATGGAGATATACAAAGAATTTGATATCTCTATTGTAGGGTTTTGGCAATCCCACCATCAAGTCTAAAATAAACTTCTCTTTTATTCTCTTCCTTGTATCAAATCAAAAGATTACATATGTTTGTGCAGAGCAAGCTTTTGCCTCCATGGAAGGATCCTAATCCTAAATACCAAATATAACTAGATCTTAATAAATCATGTCCATAAATAAATAAAGCAAATGCATCCAAATAAGTGCAACCAAAGTGAACCCAATATAGTTCAACCCAATAACTCAATGTCTCAAGTTGGTTCCGAATTGAACCCAATCGAATTCATACTCGAATTAGCTCAACTGGTCCTATATTGCATATATATGATAAGAAAAAAGGGATCTATTTTAAATTTATAGAAAAATCCAAAAGAGAGGTTAGTCACATAGGCTCCTACAGATGTGGTATATCTCTAATTGATGGACAAGATATGTTAGGCTTACTCAAATCTTCTGGAACTTGCAAATATTGTAGATGAATATTAATTTGAAGACTGTATGTATAATACAATGGTGTTTGTTGTTGACGCTTCTCTCTTTTATCTGGCTGTAGCAGCGTAGCTGTTGATATTTCTATGTGCAACCAGGAAAGGGTCGTTTTCCAGTTCATTATGCTATTTTTTTTTTCTCAACTCACATTGTTGGATAAGATGCCTAGGCATTGGTGGACGCAGTATAGGCCGTAGGGTACCATGGAAAAAACTACAGGTCATTTTATGATTCAGAAGGCCTTTTGATTAGGGGATGGTTTGTTTTGGCGTGTGAAGGCAAGGCGACCATCATGAATGATTAGCCAACAAATGTTTTAGACAATTATGAGACAATAGCACATACATAAACTCCTTATGTCAACTAAGTTCTTGATATAATTACCTTTTCGGGTGTCTAACTTAAATAGTATTTCCTTTTTGAATGTCTCTGTGTACCTTACTATTGATATTATGTCTCTTGGTGCATGTTACTTTCAGATAGGTTTTCTTTGGTTTATTGAAACAATAAATATTAAATTTATGTCTGGGTGAAAGGAAGTAATGGTAACTTTAATACAAGAATTAATAATTGTTTGAAGAGTCTGATTTATGGGATATTTATATCTTCAGTTCATTGGACTATAATGCCTAATGCAGTCAGGGAGCAGTATAGGGTAATCGAAAGAAACTACAGTTTTGTTTTTATGAATCAAAAGGCATTTGACTAAGGGGATAGCTTCTTTTAGTAGGGGAAGGGCGAGGAAAACATGATGTATAGATAGCAAAAAATGTTCTAGACATTCATGGGAGAAACATGTTTAAGCTTATGGAAACTAAGCAGTTATTGCTGTAGTTATTCACTCTAGGTTCCACAAACTGTCCATATATAATTACTATGTGAAAATTGGTCCCCTGGTTGATGTTAGTTATAGATATATTTTCTTTGGTTGATGAAAATTTATGTCAGGGATATAAGTCTTAGTAACTTATAGAAGAATATTAGTAATATTTAAACAAAATAAAAATGGAAGCACAATTTATAATGTAGTCCTGATTACATATGTAGTAAGGATTCAAGGAATTCTTGATAGATTTGCCTTAAACTACTTTTGAGTTTCATTCCTCTAGAAATGGATATGCATGACGACTCGCACATAAAAAAAGTTTGATAAGGAGGTGAAATTAATCTTTTGGAGTTTGAATTTTATCATGTACTGTCGCTCAGTGGTATGACTATATTTATTTTGTGGACTGAAACTCCGGGGCATCCTTTGATGAGATGTGTGGAACAAACATAAGAATGCTAAGGTGGATGAGTAAATGTTGGAGTGGTAGCTAGATTGATTACAACTATGTATGAAAAATGAGCAACACAATTAGGATTACTTGAAGTAGAACCAATGGATTTAGTTTGGATGGACAAGGAAGCAGGAACACGAGATCAGGTTTAAAGTATGGATTTCTTCGAGGGCTTTAGGGAGAGAGCAGGACTTGGATGAGGCGGTATCAACGATTTGAAACTATTGTTTGAGGCTTGCTCTTTTATGGGCTACATTGCGTAAATTCTCATAACAAACTATAAGATAGTTTAGGGACTTTTCTAGAGCGTATTATAATTTTCCTATATGAATCTTCCTAATCTTATATAGCAAGGAAATCTGCTTTTCTGTAGATTGTATGAATGACAGTGGATGCATAACTCGTTTGAGCAGTCCACTTCTTAGAATTTGAGTGTTTTTAAAGTGATCCACTTATAACTGATTACATATTCATAATACCGATTACGGTGTCACCATCATCATTCAAGCCTTCTCCCTTCATAATTTGGTTGGCTATGAAGCATAAGAAACTCCATAAACAATTTGACAATTTTTGTGGCCTTATGTCGGCTTGAAGTCCACCCTCTATGTTGGTGCCAAATTCCTCGGAGGTTGCTGTGAGCATGAGAGGCCCATGCCGCCATGCCATAAAACCTAGAGATCCAGTTGGAGGGCAGTTGTACTTTTTGGCTATATGCACTATGGTAGTGGACCCCCTACTTTCTGGTTGGATATGATTAAGCAAGCATTGAAGTCACTTGTGTAGTTTGAGCTGACCTTTTTCTGGATTTGGATCCCTGCAGCCAAAATATTGTGCTACCTGTACTGCCCCCTTGTAAATGTGCGTGTGTGCCCCCTTGTACATGGGTGCCGGGGGGGGGGGTCTATACGATTTTTTCGGGTGACACATGAACACACTTATTCTCTACCACCTTCCATCCCCATCTACCCAATTATATAAGAACATTCCAGCATGCCACATAGCTAAAACCAGTATTATATCTGGAATGGAGTTGGTTGGAAGGGAGTTATGGAGGAAAGGAATGGAATGTGAGAATATAGGGAGAACAATACTATGAAATTTAGGTTTTCATCCATCATGGTAAACCACTTGTTTATGTCTTGTTGCAGTTTTCCATATATCTCTTTTTACGCTTCTGAGCTTAAATCTGCTCTCTTGTAATTTGTATTTGTAATCAACTTCTGCATGCACTTTTCCCTCATATGAGAACTGGTGTTCCATGTTCAATTTGGAGGGTCAACACTAGTCTTGTTGAAAGTCGAGCGACCCTCCCACATGAGACCAGAATTGCATGTTATGCTTGGGCCCCTGGTAGGTCTATATCAACAAAGCTCCAGATAACCCTTTTGTAAAGATTGCTTCAAACTAAGCCAAGATACCATGTCAGGCTTAATTTTGACTTGTTTTTGAAAATGAAATGTACACGTGTCAGTCCAATTTAAAAATGAGTATAAATTCTCACCTGCAGTGTCTTTTCTTGTCTCTCCTGTCTTTATTTGACTGGATGGTGTGGTCGGAAATTGGGTCGATCCAGCATAATCCATAACTAAGCACTTTCTGTTCTGTCTGTAAGATTGGGTGTATAATTCTGGAAGTATCTGCAGGTCATGTTATGTTGTTCCTCCATCATACCATCTCTTTTTTTACTTCTTGCTTTGTGGAAAAAAAACTGAAGATGGTCTTGGTTGGAATAATGTAAATACTGTTTATATAGCCTTATTTGAAACCTATAATGATCAATTCTCTGTAATACCCTTTATTAAGTAAAGATCATTCATAGTGTCCTAATCTTTTCAGCGCCTTTGTTTGATATTAAATTTTTCCAATAATCATCTCTCATTTCTCTTTAGTGCATGTACCCATTTGTTGTTTTGGATCTCGTTTTGACCCTACTGTTCTGAGTATACTTTTTTATTTGCATTTCTTTTGTCAGGCTAGAGCTGGCATAGATTACGAGTCTTCATATGGGAAGGCACGACCAAATGACACAATCTTAAAGCTGCAGAGGACAACCCCATACTACAAAAGGAACCGTGCTCATGTATGTAGTTTTTATGTCCGCGGTGAATGCACTCGAGGAGCTGAATGCCCATATCGGCATGAGATGCCTATAACTGGGGAGCTATCTCAGCAAAACATAAAAGATCGTTATTATGGGTATGTACGATGAACAACTTCCTTCCTCATGTGGTAGTTGCTGCATAACATGTTGGTTTATCATTACGAACACTATATAGTTGCTGCTGGTTGTTTTTTTTTTTAACAAAACAGAGGCCTCTCATTCCTTTACATGTCAAACTGGTCATTGCCATAGTGCGAATATGAAATGGTGTGAGTAGCTATGAAGCATTCAAATACTATCACCGATATCACTAAACCTTTTCCCATTAGAATGGTGTCAGGGTCACTTGTGGAGTACAATTTTAATCGGAGCCCTGAAGGGGTGATACTTGAGAATCAGTTATTCACCTGTCAAACCTTCCAAGATGGTGTAAATTCCCTTCTCCCCCTCTCCACCCCACCACAAACACAACACCATCACCTTCATTAGCAAGTTACATTGTCAACTTGAAATTGGTCATGTAAATACATGCAACCAAATACTTCCCTAAAGTTATCGTAGAGTGCATGTTTATAGAATAAATGTGTAGATGATAAATTTTGCTATAGGTAATTTCATGCATGTCCGAAGCCCTATGTAAACCTAAATTGAAATGCATTTTCACAGGATTCCAAGGGGGCATTCATCATGGATATAATTTGAAATTGGTTATGTAATTTATCAAGCCTATGTGACCAATTACTTCTCTAAATTGTCCTAGACTAGTGTATTGAGAACACATGGAAAGATGATAGTTTGCTATAGGGAATTTCATTAATCTTTAAGGCAGTACGTTGTACAAACATATAAATGGATATGGATACGTACATGATACATGCACAAGATATGAGCATTTTCAAATAGGTATAAAAGTAATTATCTTTGTTGCACGAATAGAGACACAGGTACGAACAATATATGGATAAGGGCACCATGACACCATTTTCTCGTGTTTGTGCAACATAGCTAAGGCACCATGTAAGCCGAACTAGAATGCTTTTTCTACAGGATATTTCAGGAGGCATTTATCATGCAAATTAAAATTCTACAAGACATGATGGTTGAAATGGGAGTCTGTGTTGTGCTTTTGATCGCTAGATATATATTTCAGGAGGCATTTATCTTTTCATTAGGAAACCTTATAATATCAAGTTGTGACTGCATAAAAAAAATCATAAATTATGAAAAAACATGTACACTCAAATTAGAGGTATTTAACCATGAGTGTTGAGATTTTAGTGCCTATCACGATACACTTCCTTAAGAATCACCTTTCTGAAATTACACATACAAACGCAGATAGACACAGAAATCCCATTAATGTGTACAATCTACAATTGAAAATAGCCAACTTTGATAGCATATTATGATCAATCTGAGACTTCAGAAAATTTTGATGATCAGGATTGCGCTCGTCTATGTTGTCAATCCATTTAAGAAATGGGATATATATGAAGGTTTCTCTAAAACAAGGCCAACTTCTTATTGCTAGCCAATTATGAGTATGAAGACCAAAGTTCTGGCTTAAAATTTAAATTGATCTTTGTTACTGTGGAGTGTGATCTCCTAGATATTCTAAATATTGGTGATGCTGCATATGCATATAGCAATAGGCCTACTATAACATGGGCTGTTATCTTCTCTACTTTCCAGCATTCTTATTGTATTTGGAAATGTTATAATCTTTTATTGAGAACCTTGGTTCTTTTATTTCTATTGATTCCATCACATCTTTATTGCAGAGTAAATGACCCTGTTGCCCTGAAATTGCTAAACAAGGCAGGTGAGATGCCAACCCTGGATCCTCCAGATGATGAGAGCATAAAGACTCTCTACGTCGGTGGCCTTGATGCCCGTATCACCGAACAAGACCTCAGAGACCATTTCTATGCACAAGGTGAGATCGAGTCCATCAGGATGGTGCTCCAGCGTGCCTGTGCCTTTGTCACATACACCACCCGAGAGGCTGCTGAGAAGGCTGCCGAAGAGCTGTCTAACAAACTTGTTATCAAGGGACTTCGCCTTAAGCTGATGTGGGGGAAACCTCAGGCCCCGAGACCAGAGGTAGAGGCATCGGCAGAGGATGAGGCAGCAAGGCAAGGGCTTGTGACCCATGGTGGATTGCTCCCGAGGGCGGTCATTTCTCAGCAGCAGGGCGGTGGCCAGCAACAGCATACATCTCAACCTCAGCCACCAGGCACCATGAACTACTTCAACATTCCCCCTCCGCCACCTCCTGAGAGGTCTTTCTATCCGTCAATGGATCCACAGAGGATGGGGGCTCTGGTGCCGAATTCACAGGAGGCTAGCGACAGCAAAGGTGGGTCGGAGAAGCAGCCGAGAGCCCCAGAAGGATCAGGGCATCCGTATCCTGGAGGCCCACCGCCACCACATTTTCAGGGCCAGTATCCACCACCATACTACCCACCATATGGATACATGGGCCCACCTCCACCTGCCTTCCAGCAGTATCCACCTTACCAGCAGATGGTTGCTCCGCCAAGGCCACAGCCACCACAACCACCAGCAGTTGCGACCCAACAGTATCAAGGTCAGGGCATGCCAGGGTCTTCATCGCAAAAATGACCCTCTTGTGTGGGTTTTATTCATTTAAATCGACGACGTGTGTTTCTCTAACAAACCCTTGGATGTTGGAATTGTCACTGTTGAATTTCATGTAATTGGGCATAATGTATTCATAGGCGAAGTAATCGTTTATGATCAGTATAGCTTGTGTGCATGATTCTTCTTTCAAACTCGCCGAGGTTGGATTAACTTGACTAGAATCTTCCATGCTGGTAAAGATGGATGGAACAAGTCTGGTTCTGTTTCTTATTTTAGGCTTGTAACTAGGGTTGAATTCATGGTAGATGTATCAAGATCAGTTCTAGATGATATTCCATTATTTAGATTATACATTCTGACTGTCTGGAGTAAATTCGTAGATTTTCACATGTAAGTATTATTGGAGTTCTACAATTCCCATCAATCAGGTTAAGACAACAATTGCATAAGAGGAACGGATTTAATTTTGTCCCCTTCACAATAGTCCAAGAAAAAACAAGGTACATTGGTCGTGCTATAAGTAATAACTGAATTTTGAAACATTTAAATTGGTGTCCGCTACTTTGTCCGCTCGGGTCTGTGGTACTGCCACTTAGCCAACCCGAACGAAGAGGGGCCTCGAACTCAGAGTGCTCAATAGGGAGCTCAGAGACGATGAATGAAAGAGCGGTAACACTTGTTCTGAAGACATACCTTGACCGAGTTCACTTCCTCTGATGTCAGGGAGCACAAGCGTGGCACTAAGATACCTTGCAATGACCACCACATCTGTAATCTGGTCAATTCAATATATATATGTTGTTAAATATAATAGCTTTAATGGATGATAGCAGACAATGTGCACTTGACTAATGGAAGCAAAGGTAAATGGAAACCCTCAATACATGACATGTAAAGGAGCAAATTCTAATCTAAGAAGCACAGACCCTCCAAAAACCTGTAACGTGTCGGTGCGTGCGCCTTCATGTCCTTGCTGTGTCGTGTCGTATCCGTCTCCGTGCATCACATAGGTGAGCACGAAGAAGTATTTGCCTTTTCAGCTAAATCGGTGGGAGATAAATGAAACCATTGCAGTAGTTTCAGATGACAGACCTTCATTTCTATTGGACATTATTGCCCCATGGCTGCTAACCCCAAAGTTCGAAGTTGAAACTTCCCACTAGCAACTAAGGGTCTGAACAACTTTGCCATTTTCACCATTACACTTACGAGTTGCCAACCCCAAAACGATGGGGATAAAGGTTTTGTTGGTGTTGTGCACTTATGCGAGTTAGTGCGAGTTATTAGCCTATTCTGATATACAATCTGTAGCATCCAGCTAGGAAATGAGTCCAAATGGAAAGCTGCTAATACTCGTACATAATTCATGTCAAGGAAATATAACGAGTGGAAAAATAGAAAAGAAAGTGTCCCAGTAACACTATAAACATGGGATTATAATGGACCTGTACCCAAAGAAAACTTCATCACTACTTCCTAGTTTTAGATAAATTGAAGAAAATGACAACCACACTAGATTTATATAATTGGATAAGAATTATGTTAAAAAAGAAAGCTCTTGAAATTACCAGGAATCAGAAGTTCACTTAATCCTTTCGGAATACCCTCTGTTGAATCCAGAAGTTGTAGTCGATATAAGAGATTCACACAAAATTTCATCTTTGATTATTCACTCTGATTATTCTCGATTCCAATGATAATATATATATATATATATATATATATATATATATATATATATATATATATATATATATATATATATATATATATATATATGTATATTTTTAATATCATGACCCGATTCCAAATAATTGGGTCGAACCGGATCATGCCCAGCCTGCACCGTTGTGAGACGGCGGCAGTAAGCTGTTCCATTAGCAGGTAATCACAACAACATCTATACATTTGTCACAACTGAATATACGGAAATTTAAAACTTTATTCAATATTTGGAAAGTACAACTGGAAAGTAAAAGATCTGTAATGAAATGCTGAATTCAAACTAACAATTTCCAAAACAATAAAACTAGAAACTGGAAAATATCTAGCTAAGCGTTCGGCTCGTCGGCCTCAGGTCCTGTGTCCTTCAATGGGGACTCTGGCAACACCACAGGGTACAGAACCGGGTCATAATAGCTATTGTACAATAGCTCAGCATCCTCAACATCTCCTAAAAATGTTGTCTCCAGTCAGGAGGGAGCAAAGTACAATTACGAAAATTAAACAGTTCAACTAATGATTAAAAATTTCCAGTATTAAACAGTTTTTAAATAATATTTTCCAACAATTCTACACGATAGAAAACAATGTGATTTGAGTAGATAATGACTATGACCGGCTTGGGTTGTACAATTGTATCCTAGCGATACGATATGGCTTATCCCCGTGTGTAAGAGGGGTAAGCTAATACAATCATTATACTATTTGGGGTATTGGTCATAGACACTACACTACTCCCCCAATAACCCGCAATCAATCAATATCAATCAATACTCTAGGAGAGAGTTCCGTGTAACAATGTGGTTTAAGCATGCAGATAACAATTACTAATTAAATTGCTCAATAAACACAACCGTACTTGCCTTTGTTTATGACTGGAAACGATGTTGGTTCCGGGAAGATGCTAGGTTCGTCTCTGAGATCCTACAGTTGGAGAACTTGACTTAGAACCAATATCGAGACCATTCTAGGTGTGCTAGTTGCAATTTCTTGTAGCAGATCCTAGTCAAGTTTTAAGTTTGTTTATTTAATCTACTGCTAACGGTTTACGACGCGAACTATGTTGGTTCTCATTTAGTTGGATAGCCAGTTTCTGGTTATCTTGGAAAAATTGTCGTTAGCGGTTAATTCGCAAAACTTTGTATTTTTAATATTATACGTATAAAACTACATTTTCTTTCAATGATAAAACATGGATTTTGTTAACTACCAATATTTTATTCAAGTTATTTTATCGTGAAAAAAATCCTTATTAATTTATATAAAATATTTATTAGCCATTTTGTCACGAAGTGCCTAACTACGAAAACGATAAAACCATCCAGAAAATAAAGAAAAAATCCTAATCTACACAATACAAGGGCACAGCTAACCAAATAGAAATCTGGGCTTATGCCCTTACAAACTTTACATAAATGAAATTAGAGAAAAAATTAGTTAGCTCTGAAAATGTCTCATATTCTAAATACTGAAAACAAAAACTAATAAATAATTTAAATTAAATCTTAGGAGTCTCAGACTTGGTCCAATCGTCACTATTTTTAGCTAATGCCTCAACGTCCGGCCTGACCGGTTTCGTTTGTATTTCGCTAGGGCCCATGGACCGGTACGGTTGTCGCCCAAAAATTCATTTAATAAATTATTTTCGAAAACCGATTTGAAATTCTTTTACAAAAATTTGGGCAGCATTCCCTCTATATTCGGGACAACCCAAAACTGGGAGAATGCGCCAACAACTCCAACAATTATCCCAAACCAGGGAAAAACACATTTTTATAGAAAATATATACACAGAAGACATTTTCGAAGCAGAATCAGAAAACCCGAAAAATCGAAAATGCCAAAATTCTGAAAATCCAAACCAACACAGAAAGAAATCACAGAATGTTTTCGGAAACTCCGAAACTACGACGTCCACCTAAAAACCGAATTCTCGGGAAGGAATCGGGGACCAATTCTCATCATCGACTACCAAAAATGGAACGGGACAAAGGAATTATACCTTGGGTTGCTCGGCTAGAGCTCTCAGATGATAATAAAGAAAGAATTATCACGGACAGCAGGAGAATTCGTCGAGACAGCGGGTCGGAGACACAGGAACCGCGAAAACTACGGAACCACGGAATGGTTCGGGAACCGCAGCGGGTCTCGGAAAGTGGACAGCAGCGGGATCGCTGGAGGCGGGGCAGAGGGGAGTAGCCGAGAGGGGTCGGCCGGTGCTCGCGCGGGGAGGCGCGCAACAGGGGGTGTCGGAGCCGGGCGCTGGAGGCTAGCCGAGAGGGTGCGGCCTGGAGTCGGGCGCCGGAGCGGGGTCGGGGTGCGCCGGAGAGCGGCGCTACCGGAGTCGAGGGCGGCGCCGGAAGTGGGCGGCCGCGCGGGAGCTCGCTGGACGGGGCACGCGGGTTGGCCGGAGTTGGCCCGGGGCGTTGGGCGGAGCTTGGGGGAAAGGGTTTTAAGGAAAGTGAGAGAGAGAGTTGGGGTGATGTTCTGATGCCTATGGTGAGAGTGGGGGAAATGGGTTAATAAGGAGAGTGTGGAGTTTGTGGGATGTGGAGAGGAGTAGTCTTTGGAAAAATAAGGGGAACTTCTCCAACGTGGGTGACCGGATCAGGTCGGGGGGAGGGGGGTTTAGAATTCGGATTAATTTTTTTTTCTTATCTCATTCCAAATAGTAAAACCTATTTATATATATATATATATAAATATATATGAAAAAGGAATTTAAGTATGGGTTCAGAAAACAGGATTTGGTTTCGGGAAATCGAACCGGGTTCGAGCTCGGGTCAGACTCTGGTCACGGGATCGGGGCAGGGACACAATCAAAAATCAATGATAATTTTAGAAATAATATTTTTTCTAAATCCGACTAATAATAATAATAATATAAATAATAGTAATAATAATATATAATAATAATAATAATTAACTAAACTAATATTATACTACAAATCCATTAAATCTAAAATCTGGGTTTCACAATCTTCCCTCCTTAGAAAATTTCATCCTCGAAATTAAAGGCAGGGTTAGGGGTTACCTCAATTCTCAAACAGATACGGATACTGCTCCCGTATCTTGTCTTCTCGCTCCCAGGTAGACTCGCCTGGTGAGTTGTGCCACCATATGACTCTGACTATCAGCGTCACAGAGTTCCTGGTTCTCTTCTCTCCTCTGTCCAATATTGCCACTGGCTTCTCTGGCACTGTGAGGCTGGGTCTAATTTCCAGCTCCGAATGGTCCACGATGTGGCTCGGGTCCGGGATGTAGCGTCTCAGCTGCAAAATGTGGAAGACGTTGTGGACGCCTTCGAGACTTGGGGGTAGAGCCACCCGATAAGCCATTTCTCCAATCCTGTTAAGTACTTCAAAAGGACCAATATACCTGGGGCTTAGCTTTCCTGCTCTGCCGAAACGGATGGTTCCTCTGGTAGGAGAGATCTTCACGAATATACTGTCGCCTTCTTCAAACTCTAACGGCCGTCGGCTGCTATCGGCCCAATGCTTCTGTCTGTCCTGGGCAATCCTGAGCTTGTCTCTGATCATTCTTACCTTCTCTGCCGCATCGGTCACCATCTCAGGTCCCAGCAATACTCGTTCTCCGACGTCGTCCCAAGCAAGTGGAGTACGGCAACGACGTCCATAGAGTGCCTCGAACGGTGTCATACCGATGCTAGCTTGGTATCTGTTGTTGTAGGAGAACTCTACCAGGTACAAATGGTCTTCCCAAGAGCCTCCAAATTCCAAGACGCAGGATCTCAGCATGTCTTCTAGCGTCTGGATTGTTCTCTTTGATTGTCTGTCAGTCTGGGGATGGTAGGCGGTGCTGAACTTTAGTTGCGTTTCCAAACTGTCATGCAAGCTCTTCCAGAAGTGAGAGGTAAACCTGGTATCCCTGTCAGACACAATACTTACCGGAACTCCATGAATCCGGTAGATGTGCCGCATGTACAGTGCCGCTAACTTTTCAGTGGATAGACCCACCTTGAAAGGAATAAAGTGGGCTGACTTCGTCAGTCGGTTCACGATAACCCAAATGGCATCCTTCCCTCCTTGGGATCGAGGCAGTCCTGACACGAAGTCCATCATCAAGTGTTCCCATTTCCACTCCGGGATGTCTAGCGGCTGCAACTGTCCTGCTGGTCTCTGTCTGCTAGCTTTCACTTGTTGACAAATTAAACATCTAGCCACATACCTGGATACGTCCTTCTTCATTCCATACCACCACACTATAGTACACATATCCCGATACATTTTGTTGGCTCCTGGATGTATGGAATACTGCGACTGGTGCACTTCTTGCATCAGCTCGTTCCTCAGTTCGCCAGTTGGTACGCACAGCCTCGTACCATGCTTCAGTGCTCCGTCGCTGGCGATTGAGAATCCTTCAAGTGTTCCTGCCAGCACTTGATCTCTGAGTTTGCAAAGCGTCTCGTCTTGGAATTGTGCCTCCTTGACTCTGTCCATTAGACTTGAACGCACTTGCAACTGCATCATTGTTGAATCAGCTCCTGGTACAATGGCTTATCTTTCCAGTTTCTTTATTTCTTCTTCGGGCAGTACAATATCCAGTCCAAGCTTTTTCATGTCCTCCAGCAAATGACGCTCCTTGGTCAAGAATATTGCCATCGGGTATCGACTAAGTGCATCTGCAACAACATTAGCCTTACCCGGATGATACTGCAGGTTGATGTCAAAATCCTTCATCAGCTCCAACCATCGTCTCTGTCGCATGTTCAGCTCCTTCTGAGTGAAAACATATTTAAGACTTTTATGGTCTGTAAATATTTCCACTCTCTCTCCATAAAGGTAGTGCTTCCATAGCTTCAATGCAAATATCACCGCTGCAAGCTCCAAATCATGTGTGGGATAGTTCTTCTCATGAGTCCGTAATTGCCTAGATGCGTAAGCAATTACTTTCCCGTGTTGTTGGAGAACGCAGTCCAATCCCTTACCGGAAGCATCACTATAAATTAAGAACCCGCCGGTACCTGAGGGTAGCGCAAGTATCGGCGTCGTAGTAAGCCTCTTCTTCAGTTCCTCAAATGCTGATTGGCAAGCTTCAGACCAAATGAATTCTTTGTTCTTTCTAGTGAGCTTCATCATTGGTTCAACAATCCTGGAGAAATCTTTCACAAACTTCCGGTAGTAGCCAGCTAAACCCAAAAAGCTTCTGATTTCTGCAACTGAACTTGGTACAGTCCACTTCTCAATAGCAGCTATCTTCATTGGATCCACCGAAATTCCTTCTCCTGTGACAACATGGCCAAGAAAATCCACTTTGTCTAAGAAAAATTCGTATTTAGATAGCTTACCATAGAGCTTCACCTTCCTTAAAGTTCTCAGAACTTTCCTCAGGTGCTCTTCATGCTCTTCTTCCGTCTTCGAGTAGATCAGAATGTCATCGATGAAGACAACAACAAACTGATCCAGACATTCATGGAAGACCTTGTTCATAAGGTTCATGAATACTGCAGGAGCATTCGTCAGTCCAAACGGCATGACCAAAAATTTATACTGACCATATTTGGTGTTGAACGCCGTCTTTGGAATATCCTCCTTCCTGACCTTGATTTGATGGTAGCCAGACCTGAGATCTATCTTCAAAAATACCTTGGCTCCACTCAGTTGATCAAACAGGTCGTCGATCCGAGGCAGAGGGTACTTGTTTTTGATGGTAATGTTGTTCAGCGACCGGTAATCAATGCACATCCGCACGGTTCCATCCTTCTTGGGCACGAACAAAACTGGTGCTCCCCAGGATGAAGCCCCGTCTCTGATAAATCCTTGTGCCTTCAGTTCGTCAATATAGTCCTTCATCTCCTTTGCTTCCTTAGGATTGACTCTGTAGCATCCCCGAGAAATAGGGGAAGAGCCGGGTACTAGGTCGATGGAGAATTCTACACCTCGATCTGGCGGCAATCCTGAAAGACTATCTGGAAAGACATCCATAAATTTCGCTATGATAGGGTGAGGAGGCCCGGGTTCCTCTGTAATAGAGGAGTAGGTAACACTCTTCATGTCTTCCGGAGCTCGAGAGATTTCAAACTCCGGTTCTCCTGGTGGGCTGAAGATTACACATCCTCTGTGACAATCTATCAGCGCATGCTGTTCACTTAACCAGTCCATCCCTAGGACTACATCATAGTTGGGCAAGGGCATCACAAGTAAGGGTGTTAAGAATTTGTGGCCTGAGATAGTTATGGGACAGTTACAAGCCTTGGTGATGGGTATGGGTCCACCATCGGCCATAACTCTACTAATCATCTTGCTAAGTCCCGTATCTAGGTGGTGTTCAGAAAAAAACTTTGATGATATGAAACTGTGTGATGCACCCGAATCAAATAATCCTAGAGCAGGATGTGAAAACACATAAATGGAACCTGTGATGACATCAGCGGTGGGTTCCTGCTCTGGTTCCTGCTCATCTGCTGCTAGGGCAAAAGCTCGTCCGGTCTTCTGCTGATGTTGCCCGAACCGTTGTTGCTGAGTGGGTAGGGGAGCTCTTTGCTGAGTTGCTCCGGTCCGGTTGGATGCTGTGGGTCCCTCACTTGGTGGGTGGCAGACCCACAAACTAGACAGTGTCCTAGCCTCTTCCTGCAGATGATCGCCTGATGTCCTGGCCTCTTGTAGAAATCGCAGACAGGGATCTGCTTCTGAGGCGCTCGTTCATTGGTCCTTGCCTGATGGTGCTGCAGCTGATGGTGCGAAGGCCTGTTGTTGTTGTTGGGCCTCTTCTGGTTACCCTGGTAGTTGATAGTTCCAGGATACTCCCTTTTTGAACGAGAAGGCTGGCTCTTCTCCACGTCCTGAGCTCGTATCAGAATCTTCTCGTATGTCTTGGCGCCGCCTGCGATCACAGGGGTGCAAATTTCTTCCCTTAGTCCATACCTGAATCTTTCAGCACGATCCTTGGGGTCAGCAACCAAGTTCTGGGCAAAGCGGCTAAGTCGGCCGAACTCTGCCGCATACTCTCCAACCGTCATGTTCCCTTGCTTCAGGTCCTGAAACTGTCTTTCTATCTCCCGTATCTCTGATGTTGGAAAGAACTTCCTGCGGAACAACCTCTTGAAGGTGTTCCAGTCAAGCTGCTTGTCCTGGAGTCGGGGTTCATTCCGGTACCAGATGCTTGCCACATCTTGCAGCTGGAGTCCTACTGCTTCGGTCTTGAGGTCCTCTGGGAGTCGAGCGACGCTCAAGAGACGCTCCTGTAGGAACGAAATCGTAAAGCAGAATACTCTAGAGGGGGTGAATAGAGTTGGCAGCGGAATAATGCTAATTAAAAAATGTTAGCAGCAAGATCACATAATAATAATCATAATTAAATAATATAAAGGCAGAGATAAGAAAGCAAACGCAAAGACAACGATGTATACTGGTTTTCCTCTGTTGAGGACTAGTCCAGTCGGTAGAACTCTTGCTACCAGTTGAATCCACTATTGGCAAAACCGTAAGTTTTCTTACGAAGTCCTTGCAACTTCAACAACGCGAGCTTTGATACGAAGAACTCATCCAACTTCAATTGTGAAGAGGTATCCTTCTATCAAGCCTTCTGATTACAATCACTCTGAAACTTCTAGACCGCACCGCACTGGCAAATCGACTAGAGGATTGTAACTGGCTTGGGATCTGAAAATTAAAGCTCTAAAAAAACTCTTTGGAAGACAGTAGGCTTTGAGTAGAGAGAAGATTGAAAGTGAATGAGTGAGTTAAAATGATCGAAATCCTTCTCTATTTATAGGAGTTCCAAAGACAGAATTCTGGCAGAATTCGGGCAGAATTCGGGCAGAACTCGATGAAAAAATCTCGGTCAAATCCGCAACTGCAGGAGGACCAAGTTCCAAGGAATTCAAAAAACAAACGGCCACTAACCGAACTCTGGCCGAACTCTGGCCGAGTTCTGTCAGGGTTAGGTTAGGGTTTTTAAAATTAGTTTTTGGGGAATTTTGAAAACCTTTTTGGAGCTTTTGTAAATACGAATGTTTTTCAGAACTAAGGACATTTTAAAAATATTTTGAAATCATTTTGGAATAGCCTATTTGCCAGTACGACTCGATGTACAAAGTATTTCTAGACTCAAATAAAATGAAAAATACATTGCTCAAAGAAATACAGACTCGAACAGACAAACAACGCTTCGATCTTGAACTGAGTAGATAGCCATTCTTGAGTATGTCCAAGGGTCCGAGATATCCTGACTAGCTCCATATATCGAGACAGAGTTTGATCAATTATTAAAATCAGTTTGACCATATGACCAATGGGCCAACAATCTCCCCTATTTTGATAATTGACAAACTATGAATGATATAACATCTTTTGAGATAAAAAATTATTCAAAATTGTTCAATCCCTGTATTATTCTCAAAACAAAATGTTAGATCCTTTTTCTCCCCCGTTGTCACTTAGCAAAATAATTACGAAGAAATAGGCTCCCCCGCAATTAAAGCATAAGCTACAACAGTGAAGAAACACAAGAAAATAATATCTCATGCAGTAAAAAAAAATATAACAGAGAATTATATCACATGCAATTTATAATATAGAAGCAGATAAAGATGCTATAAATAAATAAATAAACTGATGTCAAAGATAAACTACGCATCCCATAAAGATAAAATGATGTTCAAGAGACATCAAGAAATATCCAGTACAAGTCCTCAAAAGAAATGAACATAAAAACTAGAAAGAAAGAAACTTGGAATGTCGGAGCATTTCCAAGTGTACAGTAGACAATAGCTAAGTCTCAAAATCAGCTAATATATCATCATCACATCTCCTCCTCCTCCTCCTCATCATCATCAGCATGACCGGCATGTCCAGAAGGACCAGCTCCAGAAGTACCAGCGCCAGAAGGGTGAGGAGGGGCGCCAGCGTAAAACTCACCGACAAAATCTCGAGTAGGAGCACGATCAGAACGATACCAATCATATGCGTTACCGGGCTGAAAGTAGGCATGAACAGCCTCATCCTCACAGCGGTAACCAAAAAAGGCTGGATCTCTAGGAATAGAACCGACAGAATGTCCAGTCTGAGCAAATCGGAGATCAGCTAGAGAATTTGCTATCGCTTGATAACGAGTGACATCGCGGAACTCACGTTCGCGGGCCATATCAGTCATCGAGACGTACAAATCAGAAATATACTGGTGTATGCCTTCAAAGGTCATGGCATACTGCTGAGTAGGTGGAGGAGGTGGAGCAGTAGGAGGAGCAGCAGCAGTCATACTACGACGAGATAGCTTAAGAAACTTGGGCTCAGGGTCTTGAGTACAAGTTGACAGATCAATATCAAAACGCTGGAAGATGCGTGGA
Organism: Iris pallida; assembly: GCA_029216955.1. Classification (NCBI taxonomy): domain Eukaryota; kingdom Viridiplantae; phylum Streptophyta; class Magnoliopsida; order Asparagales; family Iridaceae; genus Iris; species Iris pallida. The sequence goes on along the minus strand of JANAVB010030420.1, from coordinate 4,031,882 downwards.
AGAATCATCGCATAAGAGAGATTTCTATCTCTTGTACGACAACGTCCCATCATCTGGATAATAGTCTTAGGGGCAGAAAAAGGAATCCCCTTAAGAATATGATACATAGCAGATAGTTCAAGTGATGTGACATCATCCTTTGAAGTAGACTTCGAAAGGAGAGTGGAGTAGATGATGCGATACAATTCATAACTAAACAAGTTCAAGTTATTTGCCTTAAACTTTCCAGAGCGAACTCGATCAGGGGCACAGAGTTCAGCTTTGAAACTAGCAAGTGTCGTGCCGTCGGGAAAATCAAATTCAGTGATATCATCAAGCGGTGCACCCTCGTTAGGAATACCAAGGATTTTCGCTAAGAGGACATCATTGAACTCGATATCTAGTCCGCCAACACGAGTACTTACGTCAAACGTATTTAGTACGATATTGCAATAAAAAAGTCTAATGGCATTAGTAGCTACTGGAAAACAAAGTTTAACAACGTGTTGTAACCCTAATGCCTCAAAATAAGGGCGGTGTTCTGGAAACACAGTCCATTTGATATGAGCGCCTGTGCATATGGATCGCATAGAGAAGTCTCCATACCACATAAGGGCTTGATCTAGGGTTTGAAAATCAAACCCATCGAACGCGCCATCGCTCGATTGAACTGGTGAAAAGAGGGAATCCGTGGGTGGATTTGAAGATGATCCTTCCTCACTAGGATTGGTCGTCTTCTTCCTTTTGAAGGGGTTGAATCCCTTAGGTGGCATTGTGCAAATAAAGTAAATATGCACGAATTTGAAAGGAGGAGAGATACAGAGTTATACCTCCCGAGATTCAAGTATGCTGTAGAGAACAACGATCTCCGCACGAATACAAAATTTGGATGGATTTTACCACGTAGATTGGGAGAAACGAAGTGGTAAAGAACTAGGGTTTGGAGAGCTTTTGCGCGGCTGCTGTTGCTGTGAAGGTGGTTTTAGAAGCAATGAAGAAGAAGAGGCTCTCGGGTTCTGGTTATATAACCAGATACCACTAACCGAACTCGGGCCGAATTCGATCCGAACTCTGACCGAATTCGCCTGGGGGTTCTGTTAGTTGGTTTGGGCCATTTTCTTTTTCATTGACTCATTTCAAAAATTTAATTCAAAGATTAGTAATTTCAACCTTCAATTAATATAATTAATATTATTTTATAGATTAAATATCGTTACACAGCGACTGTCTCAGATTAGCTGTAGGAGTACTGTCCCAGCTGGCGGAGGTTCACCGGGAAACTCTTAAGTACCGCTTCGCTTCAACCGTAGTTGTGGTGACAGACAGACTCTTTATTGGCTTGTCTCTAACACAGTTTTTGCGTATTAAAAATATAATCATAAAACAAAATTAATTAACATTATTGACGTCCAAAATTCCTAATTCTCGACGTAAATAATTGAAACGATCTTCTGCTCGAGGTTATGTGAAGATGTCAGCTAATTGATTCTCAGTGTCTATGTATACAAGGTCAATATCTCCATTCTGATGATGATCTCTAAGAAAATGATGTCGGATCTCGATATGCTTAGTACGAGAGTGACATACTGGATTCTTAGTCAAATTAATTGTGCTCGTGTTGTCACAGAAAATGGAAATGTGTGTGAAAAATAAATCATAGTCTTCCAAGATTTGTTTTATCCACAAAATCTGAGCACAACAACGTCCTGCGGTGATATACTCTGTCTTTGTTGTTGATAGGGCTACAGAATTTTGCTTTTTACTAAACCATAAAACTAAAGCCTTGCCTAAGAAATGACATGTGCCGCTGGTACTTTTTCTATCAACTTTGCATCCAGCAAAATCTGCATTCGAGTAACCAATAAGGTCAAAGAACTTGGTTTTGGGATACCATAAGCCAACAGAAGAAGTGCCCTTAAGGTATCGAAAGATACGCTTAACTACGCACAGATGTGATTCCTTTGGATTAGCTTGAAACCATGCACACAGGCAAATACTAAACATAATATCTGGACGACTAGCAGTTAAATAAAGTAAACTACCGATCATACCTCAATACTTACGTGTGTCGACCGGTTTGTCTTGTTCATCAATATCAAGCTTTGTTTAAGTTGCCATCGGAGTGCCAATAGGTTTGACATTATCCAGATCAAACTTCTTTAGCAAATCTTTTGTGTACTTGGCTTGATTTATGAATATCCCATTGTCAGTTTGTTTGATTTGCAGTCCGAGAAAGAATTTCAGCTCTCCCATCATGCTCATCTCAAACTCATTCTGCATACACTTAGAGAATTCTTGACAAAGAGATTTATCAGTAGATCCAAATATAATATCATCAACATAGACTTGTATTAAGAGAAGCTTGCCATTAAAAAACTTAATAAAAAGTGTAGTGTCAACCTTGCCCTTTGAAAAACCGTTGTCAAGTAGGAAAGAGCTTAGATGATCATACCAAGCACGAGTGGCTTATTTTAAACCGTATAAAGCTTTCTTCAACTTGAAAACATGATCAGGGTTTTTAAAATCTGCGAAACCTGGAGGTTGTGCTACAAAAACTTCTTCTTTTATAAAATCATTTAAAAATACACTCTTGACATCTATTTGAAATAATTTAAAATTATGAAAACATACAAATGCACATAACATGCGAATGGATTCTAATCTCGCAACTGGGGCATAAGTCTCATCGTAGTCGATACATTCTTCCTGATTGTATCATTGAGCTACGAGTCGAGCCTTATTACGAGTCACTAAACCATTCTCATTAAGTTTATTTCGGAATACCCAACGGGTGCTAATGATCGGATGATCAATAGGCTTGAAAACAAGTTCCCAAACTTGATTCCGTTCAAATTGGTTTAATTTTTCTTGCATAGCATCTATCCAAAAACTATCACTACATGCTTCATCAATAGTTTTTGGTTCTAGCTGTGAAATAAATGCAACACTAGAAACAATATCTCTACTGGATGTACGAGTACTTACACCTTTGGTAATATCACCAATTACCAAATCCTTTGGATGATCAGCCGTAAATTTTAATCTTTTCGGTAGACTCTGAAGGTAGCTGGTTCCTGGATCTTCTCTAGGAGGATCAGCTAGTGCTGAGCTTGGTAGAGAATTAGCTGGTGTTGAGCTTGGTACAGTTAGATCTTCGTCATTGTCATCGATAGTCATTTGATTCAGTTCATCAAAGGTGACGTTGATTGATTCTTCGATGATCATAGTTCGTTTGTTTAAGACTCTGTATCCTTTGCTCTTGGCTGCATAACCTAAAAATATACCTTCATCGGCCTTTTCGTCAAACTTTTCCAAATTATCTTTTGTATTAAGAATAAAGCATTTACAACCAAATATTCTAAAATATAAAACTGATGGAATTCTATCAAACCATAACTCAAATGGAGTCTTCTTCGATTTGGGTCGAATTAGAACTCTATTGAGAACAAAATAAGCTGTATTGACAGCTTCAGCCCAGAAATATTTGGGTAGACCAAACTGGTTTAACATTACTCTGGCCATTTCGGATAGAGTTCTGTTCTTACGTTCCACAACTCCATTTTGTTGTGGAGTCCTAGGACAGGAGAACTCGTGTACAAAACCGTGTGTGTCACAAAATTGCTCAAACTCTACATTCTCGAATTCGCCTCCATGATCGCTTCTAATACGAGTGATCATGTAACCTTTTTCATTCTGTACTTTCTTGCAAAAGGCAACAAATTCGGATAATGCATCATTCTTGCGTGTCAAAAAGTATACCCACGTGTATCTAGAGTAATCATCTACAATTACAAAAGCATATAACTTACCTCCGAGGCTAGCAACTCTGCTAGGACCAAATAAGTCCATATGTAGCAATTATAGAGGTCGAGTAGTACATACTGCATTTACTGACTTGAATGTGGATCTGGTAGCTTTGTTCTTTTCACATTGGCTGCATACCGAATCCTTCTTGAAAGTTATGTCCGGTAAACCGTGTACTAGCTTCTTCGTGGATAATCTTGAGATTATGTCCATATTTGCGTGACCGAGTCTCATATGCCATAAATGACTCTCATCACTTTTAGCCATTAAGCATCTACCTGAAATGTTAGTTTCTTCCAATAAATAGAAAACATATATGTTGTCTTCCCTGATACCTTCAAAGATAGTACTACCAGTTGAGCTATCAACTATAGTACATTTGTCTTTGCCAAAGTTGACGCCATAACCATGATCAGCTAAATGACTTATGCTCAGTAGATTATGTTTCAACTCGGTAACCAGACAGACATCCTTAATCACAGGATAGGGAGACTTACCAACATCACCGATACCAATGATATACCCTTTCAAGTTGTTACCGAAGGAGACATAACCTTCCTTCTTCTTCATCGACAGTGTTGCAAATAATGTAGCGTCACCGGTCATATGCCGTAAACAACCGCTGTCGAGGATCCATTTGCTTTTAGCATGTGAAAGGTGTTTCACCTACAAAACAGTTTACAGATGAAACTTTTGGTACCCATTTCTTGTAGGGTCCTGAAATATTAGCTTTTGGTATCCATGCATAAATATTTAAATCAACAAGCTTTCTGATTCTACATGCATGAGAAATATGACCAGTGTGGCCACAATAATGACATTGTGCATGTTTAGTATTGAAAGCTGAGTGATGTGCATGGTTGGTAGGTTTAGGTTTTCTAGTATAGAAGAAAGCATACCTATAATCCTGTTTGGGCTTAACCTTTTGGAGTAAAGGTTTGATATGGTTAGGTCTGACAGTGTTTGGTTTGGGAATGTTCCGATTATTCGGTAAGTGACACGTGTTAGGGTAGGAAGAAGCAGTCTCAGGCTGTTTTCCTAACCTAATTTCCAATCTTTTGGAAGTGTCATATAACTTAGTATAGTCAGAAGTGAGTGCTTCCATTCTGACTTGTGCACATTGAAGACTTTTCTTCTCTTAGAAAGTTCTTCTTTCATTTGGTCAATAATCTTATCTTTTTCTTCGGATGACTTGGTAGTCTCGTGTAATAAGAGCTTAATAGAAGAAAGCTTACCAGACTCACTAACATTATCTTTAACCTCAGCTAGTAGGTCGGTAAGTCTTCCTATTTCACCTTTGTACTCTTTGAGTACCTTCTTAGAGGTCTGATATTTGTTACGCAGTTTCCTGTAATCACTTATCAGTTCACTGAAGGCATCTCCTAATTGCTCAAAGGTAAAGTCATCATATGTATCAACTACAGGTTCAGAGAGTACTTGATCGGATTCCATAAAGCATACATTTACAGCGTCTTCTGATTGTTCATCTTCTGAGTCGCTGGCTTCACTTTCATGCCATATGCTAGTGTTGGCATATCTCCGAGATGTTGATCTATTCAGGTTCCCTTTCTCATACCTGTTGCTCTTCTTGCTTGATGATGAGTTTGTAGGACAATCCTTCTTCATGTGTTCCTTCTTCTTGCAGCCATAGCAGACAGCATCATCTTGATACCAGTTGTTGCTGCTATTGTTTTCTTTGGCTGTCTTCTAATATCTCATGAATCTTTTGAATTTCCTTGCTAGGAGTGCTTGATCTTCAGCATCAGATTCACTGCTGTCTGAATCACCTTCAGCAGCTTTTCTGTGCTGAGCCTTGAAAGCGATCATCTTCTCCTTTGGTGCAGGCTCTTCAAAATCTTATAGCTCCAGTTCATGAGTGAGTAGCTTACCCATGAGTACTTCGAGGGACATAGTTGTGAGGTCGTTCCCTTCAATGATTGCAGTAGCCTTTGGAATCCAGTTCTTGGTAAGTGCTCGCAGGAGTTTGCGAATCTTTTCATGGTTACTGTAATCTTTGCCTAGAGAGGACAAAGGATTTATAATATCCAACAATCTTTCGAACATCTGAGTAACTGTTTCGTTGAGCTTCATCTTGAACACCTCATACTCTTGAGTAAGTCTGCTGACCTTTGATTCTTTGACTTGAGTCGTGCCTTCATGTGTGACTTCAAGAAGCTTCCACACTTCATTAGCAGTTGTACAGATAGACACCCTGTTAAATTCAGTTCTGTCTAAAGCACAAAATAAAGCGTTAATAGCACGTGCGTCAAGACTGGCCTTTTTCTTTTCTTTCTCTATATATCTGTTATGGGGTTTTTAAATTAAAACTCCATCAACATTTATACGGGGTGGCTTTTGATAGCCATCAATAACAATAGACCATAAATCAAAGTCAAGTAATTTCAAGAAGAAACTCATCCGTGTTTTTTAATAGGTATAATTCGTACCATCAAATAGTAGAGGTCTGTTTGTGGCCTGGCCTTCACTTGTGAATTTTACAGTTGCCATGTGTTGTGCTGTGATCTATATAACAATTAGTTAAATGAATAAATAATTGTAATGTTACCTTGCTTTACCTGTAACACCCGCTCTGATACCAATTGTAGGAACGAAATCGTAAAACAGAATACTCTAGAGGGGGGGGGGTGAATAGAATTGGCAGCGGAATAATGCTAATTAAAAAATGGTAGCAGCAAGATCACAGAATAATAATCACAATTAAATAATGTAAAGGCAGAGATAAGAAAGCAAACGCAAAGACAACGATGTATACTGGTTTCCCTCTGTTGAGGACTAGTCCAGTCGGTAGAACTCTTGCTACCAGTTGAATCCACTATTGGCAAAACCACAAGTTTTCTTACGAAGTCCTTGCAACTTCTACAACGCGAGCTTTGATTCGAAGAACTCGTCCAACTTCAATTGTGAAGAGGTATTCTTCTATCAAGCCTTCTGATTACAATCACTCTGAAACTTCTAGACCGTACCGCACTGGCAAATCGACTAGAGGATTGTAACTGGCTTGGGATCTGAAAATTAAAGCTCTAGAAAAACTCTTTGGAAGACAGTAGGCTTTGAGTAGAGAGAAGATTGAAAGTGAATGAGTGAGTTAAAATGATCGAAATCCTTCTCTATTTATAGGAGTTCCAAAGACAGAATTTTGGCAGAATTCGGGCAGAATTCGGGCAGAACTCGATGAGAAAATCTCGGTCAAATCCGCAACTGCAGGAGGACCAAGTTCCAAGGAATTCAAAAAAATAAACGGCCACTAACCGAACGCTGGCCGAACTCTGGCCGAGTTCTATCAGGGTTAGGTTAGGGTTTTTAAAATTAGTTTTTGGGGAATTTTGAAAACCTTTTTGGAGCTTTTGTAAATACGAATGTTTTTCAGAACTAAGGATATTTTAAAAATATTTTGAAATCATTTTGGAATAGCCTATTTGCCAGTACGACTCGGTGTACAAAGTATTTCTAGACTCAAATAAAATGAAAAATATATTGCTCAAAGAAATACAAACTCGAACAGGCAAACAACGCTTCGGTCTTGAACTGAGTAGATAGCCATTCTTGAGTATGTCCAAGGGTTCGAGATATCCTGACTAGCTCCATATATCGAGACAGAGTTTGATCAATTATTAAAATCAGTTTGACCATATGACCAATGGGCCAACAGCTCCATGCTGTCTAGCCATTCATCGGCGTAGATGATACCCTCGATTCCTTTGAAAGGTCGAGGGCCCTGCTTCTTGAAACTCTCTATATCTCCGACCTTCATGTAACAATACGCCTCTTATCAAAAGAATGGCCTAAATAATACATAACTTAACTCCTGGATTTATGTTTACCTTGGCAGGTCGTGGCTCCAATAAAGTTGTTGTTCCTCTCTCGAGGGCAGCCATAGCCACGTTGTGTGCATTCTCCATACCTTCTCTCATAATCGCGGTCTGCTCACGATGGGCTTCATCTTGGGCTGCGGTCTGTTCTCGATGAGCTTCTGCTTGGGCTCTCTGGGCTTCAAGCACTCCTCGTAGCATGCCCACTAGATCGGTAGGATCTACGGGCACTGGTGGGACAGCTGGTACGGGCACTACCGTAGGGGACTGCGGCTCAGTCCAGGGAAGTGCCGGTTCTGCCGTTTGTGCTGTAGTAGCATAAACGGGATGGGGTACCGGTGCAGCATGGGGACGGTCAGTCAGCTGCAAGGGAGGTGGGTCCCGGCGTGCTTGAGGAGGTGGGGTGTGATTAGTAGATGATACCTCATCTTCAGCAGGACCGAAACGGGTAGTCTTCCCTTTGGCCATACTCTGGAAGGTTTAGGATGCAAACATAAGCAAGGTATCCTACCAGTCTATAATCAAACAAAAATATTTATATATATAATTCGGACCTATGTTGTGATAAATCAATGTTCTAGTGTTCTAATTGTTTCTAGGTATGTTTTCCTAAGTTGTTATTTTAGACCTGCATGGGCCACCACTAAAAACATGTTACGACCCGATCCCAAATAATTGGGTCGAACCGGATCATGCCCAGCCTGCACCGTTGTGAGACGGCGGCAGTAACCTGTTCCATTAGCAGGTAATCACAACAACATCTATACATTTGTCACAACAGAATATACGGGAATTTAAAACTTTATTCAATATTTGGAAAGTACAACTGGAAAGTAAAATATCTGTAATGAAATGCTGAATTCAAACTAACAATTTCCAAAACAACAAAACTGGAAACTGGAAAATATCTAGCTAAGCGTTCGGCTCGTCGGCCTCAGGTCCTGTGTCCTCCAATGGGGACTCTGGCAACACCATAGGGTACATAACCGGGTCATAATAGCTATTGTACAATAGCTCAGCATCCTCAACATCCCCTAAAAATGTTGTCTACAATTATGAAAATTAAACAGTTCAACTAATGATTAGAAATTTGCAGTATTAAACAATTTTGAAATAATATTTTCCAACAATTCTACACGATAGAAAACAATGTGATTTGAGTAGATAATGACTATGACCGACTTGGGTTGTACAATTGTATCCTAGCGATACGATATGGCTTATCCCCGTGTGTAAGAGGGGTAAGCTAATACAATCATTATATTATTTGGGGTATTGGTCATAGACACTACACTACTCCTCCAATAACCCGCAATCAATCAATATCAATCAATACTCTAGGAGAGAGTTCCGTGTAACAATGTGGTTTAAGCATGCAGATAACAATTACTAATTAAATTGCTCAATAAACACAACCGTACTTGCCTTTGTTTATGACTGGAAACGATATTGGTTCCGGAAAGATGCTAGGTTCGTCTCCGAGATCCTACAAAGCAATATCGAGACCATTCTAGGTGTGCTAGTTGCAATTTCTAGTAGCAGGTCCTAGTCAAGTTTTAAGTTTGTTTATTTAATCTACTGCTAACGGTTTACGACGTGAACTACGTTAGTTCTCATTTAGTTGGATAGCCAGTTTCTGGTTATCTTGGAAAAATTGTCGTTACCGGTTAATTCGCAAAACTTTGTATTTTTTATATTATACGTATAAAACTACATTTTCTTTCAATGATAAAACGTGGGTTTTGTTAACTACCAATATTTTATTTAAGTTATTTTATCGTAAAAAAATCCTTATTAATTTATACAAAATATTTATTAGCCATTTTTTCACGAAGCGCCTAACTACGAAAACGATAAAACCATCCAGAAAATAAAGGAAAAAATACTAATCTACACAATACAAGGGTACAGCTAACCAAATAGAAATATGGGCTTATGCCCTTACAAACTTTACATAAATGAAATTAGAGAAAAAATTAGTTAGCTCTGAAAATGTCCCATATTCTAAATACTGAAAACAAAAACTAATAAATAATTTAAATTAAATCTTAGGAGTCTCAGACTTGGTCCAATCGTCACTATTTTTAGTTAATGCCTCAACGTCCGGCCTGACCGGTTTCATTTGTATTTCGCTAGGGCCCATGGACCTGTACGGTTGTCGCCCAAAAATCTATTTAATAAATTATTTTCGAAAACCGATTTGAAATTCTTTTACAAAAATTTGGGCAGCATTCCCTCTATATTCGGGACAACCCAAAACTGGGAGAATGCGCCAACAACTCCAACAATTATCCCAAACCAGGGAAAAACACATTTTTATAGGAAAATATATACACAGAAGACATTTCTGAAGCAGAATCGGAAAACCCGAAAAATCGGAAATGCCAAAATTCCGAAAATCCAAACCAACATAGAAAGAAATCACAGAATATTTTCGGAAACTCTGAAACTACGACGTCCACCTAAAAACCGAATTCCTGGGAAGGAATCGGGGACCAATTCTCATCATCGACTACCGAAAATGGAACGGAACAAAGGAATTATACCTTGGGTTGCTCGGTTAGAGCTTTCAGATGAAAATAAAGAAAGAATAATCACGGACAGTAGGAGAATTCGTCAGGACAGCGGGTCGAAGACACGGGAACCGCGAAAACCACGGAACCCCGGAACCACGGAATGGTTCGGGAACCGCAGCGGGTCTCGAAAAATGGACATCAACGGGATCGCTGGAGGCGGGGCAGAGGGGAGTAGCCGAGAGGGGTCGGCCAGTGCTCGCGCGGGGAGGCGCGCAGCAGGGGGTGCCGGAGCCGGGCGCTGGAGGCGAGCCGAGAGGGTGCGGCCTGGAGTCGGGCGCCGAGCGGGGTCGGGAGGCGCCGGGGAGCGGCGCTGCCGGAGTCGAGGGCGGCGCTGGAGGTGGGCGGGCCGCGCGGGAGCTCGCTGGACGGGGCGCGCGGGTTGGCCCGGGGCGTTGGATGGAGCTTGGGGGAAAGGGTTTTAAGGAAAGTAAGAAAGAGAGTTGGTGGTGATGTTCTGATGCCTATGGTGAGTGTGGGGGAAATGGGTTAATAAGGAGAGTGTGGATTTTGTGGGATGTGGAGAGGAGTAGTCTTTGGAGAAATAAGGGGAACTTCTCCAACGTGGGTGCCGGGTCAGGTCGGGGGGGGGGGGGGTGGTTTAGAATTAGGATTATTTTTTTTTTTCTTATCTCATTCCAAATAGTGAAACCTATTTATATATATAAATATATATGAAAAAGGAATTTAAGTATGGGTTCAAAAAACAGGATTGGGTTTCGGGAAATCGAACCGGTTCGAGCTCGGGTCAGACTCTGGTCATGGGATCGGGTCAGGGACACAATCAAAAATCAATGATAATTTTAGAAATAATATTTTTTCTAAATCCGACTAAAATAATAATAATAATATAAATAATAGTAATAATAATAATATAATAATAATAATAATAATATAATAATAATAATAATTAACTAAACTAATATTCACTACAAATCCATTTAAATCTAAAATCTGGGTTTAAAAAAATAAATAAAAAAAATATATATATATATATATATTTCTGGGTTTCACAATATATATATATATATATAATATATTTTTTTTTTTTATTTTTATATATATCATATATAATATATATATATATATATATATATATATAATAAAATATATATATATAATTATATATTATATATATGTGAAACCCAGAAATATATATATATATATATATATATATATATATATATATATATCTATAT
>JANAVB010030420.1:3787740-4017249 GCA_029216955.1 Iris pallida | reverse complement strand
TATAGATATATATATAATATATATATATATAATATATATATATATATATATATATATATATAGAATTACTATTATATATATATATATATATATATATATTATAGGACATTAAAAAAAATAATATATATATGACATTAGATCGTCGTAGACGCTGGTATCTGGGTCTTATGGAAGAACAAGAACAAATTTAGATATGAAGGCCGTCAACTCCCCATTCCTCAATTGTACAGAGAGGTTATCAGCCAAATTCTCAAAGGTAGGAGGCGCTGCTCCTACGCCCCAACACTTTCTGGGAGGCCTTTGCTTAGCTAATTTCCGGGTTCTCGCGCTTCTCCTGTCTGCTGTCATCGAGACCCGGTTCCCTTTTGTGTGCGACCTGCGTAGTTTGTTTTCTTTTGCTCTTGCCGCGACGAGCGCGCTTACTTGTATAGGCTTCGACATTTTGCGCCTATTACTTCAATAAAGTTTTGGTTGGTTAAAATAAAATAAAAATTATACATATATATATATATATATATATATATATATATATATATATATATATATATATATATATATATATATATATATATTAGGGGTGTGCATCGGTCGGTGTTCGACCTATTTGGTCCCAATCGAAGTCGAACCGAAGTTAATCGGTTTGAAAATAAACAAGACCGAACCAAACCAACCAAATGGTCGGTTCGGTTTTGAAACCGACCGACTTGGTTCAGTTTGGATCGATTCGACTTGGTCGGTTTTGATCATATAAATAAATGGACTGTATGCTTTTTGTTTGTGAAACCTTAGTCAACTTGTACTTTGCAACAGTAAATACAATTTAACAGCTTCAATTCAACTTGTGCTTTGCAGGTGGAGAAAAATGTCAATTATACATATAAAAAAAATCATATACATTCAACCAAAAGCATCTTTCATCTGCACAGGAACAATTAGAAAAGAATATGAGCCGCAAGTACTCCACTTTGAGACTAGAGAGAGAGAGCTCTTTAAACTTCTACTTAATAAATGGCTGTGATGTGAATAAATGAATCAAACCGGTATAATATAACTCAATGAACCCATACCCAACCGGTCAACCCTAATTATTTAACAAGGATTTAGTTCGGTTCGGTTTAGACGGTTTTGGCATAACCAAACCGTGAACCGAACCGAATCGGTCGGTTTTGAAAATTTGAAGTCGAACCAAACCAACTGAACCATCGATTCGGTTTAAAACCAATCGGTTCGATTTGACTTGGTTCGATTTGATCGATTTGATTTAATTGTGCACAGCCCTAATATATATATATATATATATATATATATATATATATATATATATATATATATATATTGTAGCCCCAGTTATCAACAAGATTGCGTCACGTCCCTTCTGCAGCTATTGGGGAGGGTGAGGCAGGGCAATCCTATATCGCCGTCATTGTTTGTCCTGGCCGTGGAACTTCTGAGTCGCAACCTCAAGTTAGGAGAGAGCCATTCCTACCAGAGATTCAGAGCTACGAGTGGGTGTCCGTTGATCTCTCACCTAGCATACGCGGACGACGTCCTCATCTTCGCCAACGGCGACATTCAGGCTGTGCGAAGGATTGTGAATCTCCTTCGGAAATACGAAACTACATCGGGGCAGAAGGTTAGTAGTAGTAAGAGCAATATTTTTGTTCATGACTATTTCCCTTCTTCGAACATTCTGGCTCTGAGTCAAGCTTCTGGATTTGAGGTTAAATCTTCGTCCTTTGAATACTTGGGCTGTCCAATGGGCCGAGGCAAGAGGAAGGCCGTGCTATTTGTGTCGCTCATCGATCATATTTGTAAGAAGATCGCTGGGTGGCATAACAATCTCCTGTCCCTTGGCGGCAAGCTTGTTCTCCTGAAGCACGTCCTGTGCTCGATCCCGATGTATACTTTGGTGGCCTACAATTCGCCTAAGAAAGTGCTGATGGTGTTCGAGAAGCTCTTCATTAGTTTTTTTTTGGGGAAGGCGTCGGCTGAATCGCGTAGGATTTAGGCGGGGTAGAAAACCATTGCCAAATTGGTTGAGGAATGGGGTTTGGCTATACGTCGCCTAGCAGAGATGGTGGACACGTTCTCCATCAAATTGTGGTGGAGATTACGCACGAAGGTGTCGCTCTGGTGCAGGTACTTGAAGGCGAGATATTTCCCGTACTCGTACCCGGCGGTTGCAAGCGCGAAAAATGTCGCATCCCACATCTGACGGAGGATGATCAGAGGCAGAGACTTATCAGAACAACACATTTGGCTCGTGGTAGGGGGTGGGGGGGACTAAGGCGGGCAACGAGAAGTGGCCTACTATGGGCAGATTGCTTGCTAGGGAGGCAGCCGAAGAGGATCTGTGCATCAGGATAAGGGTGCTGGGACCTTTGCTTGATAAGGAGAATGTTCGGTTCGAGGGCGGAGGATGAGGTACGGGTATCACGGATCACGCTTTCAGCAGGGGAGGATCATCTGGCTTGGTGCCCAGGCCCGGGGGGAAGCAGTTTTCGACCGCTTCCGCGTGGCGGGAGGTGAGGTATCAGTTTTCGGCTGATCCCATTCTCTGTCAGATTTGTCACGCTCTGATCCTGCTAGGGTCATTCGTCCTCGCTTTGATCCCTACGGGATCGTTCATCTTCGCTAAGGCATGATGCCTTGCAAGCCTAAGTTGCGCTTGTACAAGGCCAGTACCTGTACAAAACAACTAGACAAAGCAAAACACACGCACACAACATATTTAATTATAGAAAACCAAATGTGGGACGGAGATTTGAAATGAAGATACTTCTTTTATTGATAGACTTGATAGGAATACAAGTACAAAGTCTTGCAAACTCAGAGTGCCTTATCTTGGCTACATAATTCTCGTAAAAACTCTCTTTTGTAAATAGTCGCAATGTCCATACATCATATCCTTTTATTACATGCTTAAAATATAAAGACACCTTCAAAGGAAAAGAAACTTATGACTTGACTGAAAATGAAAAGTAGCTTGAGGCAATCCACGAGCTCTACTGGGCTAGACGAGCTTCAGTGCCTCACTTGAATCCTCTTGTCTCCTTTGCTTTCTGAAAAGGATGCCCACAACGTGGGTCAGCACACATCATGTACTGGCGAACGGCTTTTCATCGAAACTCACAAATATTTGCACCAAGTTAACATGTGAAGCTACATATTTACTAGTGCTCTTTCTACTTGTCTAGGTTCTTTTTAACAATTTATAGGAAACATGACAGAAGAATATTTCATCACCAACTTACCCATCCCCGACAGTCATCCCTGCACAAAACAGGTTAGCATAATTTGCATATGTATATAAGAAACCGTCATTGTTCAGTGTTAGGTTTTGCAATAAGAATTTGTTCAAATGTATGTCCTAACTACATGGTGGTCCATGGGTCCGCTCCCCATGATTAGCCGCTGAGACTCATGGTTCAGCTCGTCGCTAAGGACACAACATTCCCGTGGGGTAGCATTTTTTTCAGGGTGCTATTACAATCTCTCCTAGGCTGATCGATCCCGGTGCCCCCGGTATCGTCGAGAGACTATTACCTTGTTAACAAGTTGCCCGAGACCAATGCATGACTTGTTCTTTCTATCAGATAAAACTTAACAGTGCAACAGGTAGCGACAAGTTCATAACTTGCCTTAATCGTTCGGTCATTCTTTAGCATTCAATTCTCTTTCGGTCATTCGATAGCATTCAATAGCATTCATTTCCTTTGCATTCATTCGTTAGCATTCATTCTTATTCTTATCTTTTGTTGTTTTCGATATCGTTGATCAGAGGGACGCAACAAAAGAGTGGCCGAGAGATCATTTTATTAGGGCGTACAAATAAATGCATGTCCGATTAGAGCAAGTCACCAAGATAAATCTTAGTTGAGAGAAAGAGGAACTTCACGCACTGTTCACATTCTTTGTATGTCTATGTGTCCTCCTGTATAGGCACCAATATTTGATTAGCATACTTTGGTCTCTTTCTCTCAAGATTCGGAATGAATGCGATATGCGATGAAAGCGAACAATGAAAACCAATAATCGAAAACCAACACGAAAACACATTCATCAAAACTAAGCAGTAAAAGAAAACATCCAACAAAAACTATTGGACTCATTTCAAAGCTGATCCATTAGTTGGATGGGTTCATTGCATTCCATCCATGATCAATCGATACCGGTAAATATTTCCCTAAATACTCAGTTCGAGACTGAGTTAGCAAGCCGTTGGTATTACATAGTGGACCGCGAGGAGCGGGGCACTACAAGATCTGGCATAACTCAATTCCGTTTAAATGGTCGATACTTTTGTGGCGGGTCATCAAGAAGAAATTTCCGACTGATGATGTATTACAAAATATTGGGTTCGCCATTGCGTCAAGGTGTTGGTGTTGCGAGGAGACGGACTGCAAGACCATCTCCCATCTGTTCTGGGATGGGAGACGGACTGCGAGACCATCTCCTATCAGTTCTGGGATGGCATATCGGCAAAGGAGTTATGGGATTACATCCGACGGCAGCGTGGGAACCCAGACTTATATAATTTCATTCATATGGTTACGGCCAGCAGGGGTGTACAGGTGCTTTCGCTTCAGCATATGAAGGTCATTACAATGGCTATCTGTCATTTGGAAGAACATAAATAAGCGAGATACGAACGGAAAGCGTTCTCGTACAGGCATCAGGTGATCGAGGTTAAGAGACATCTCTGTAAGCATTCTTCATCGAGTGGCGGGGGTGAAGGGGACTAACTCGCTGTATTTTGGTCTACCGAGCCGTTTGGCCTCTTCTTTTCGTGTTTTTTTTTCTCTTTTTTTGCTTCTCTCTTTTTGTTTTAGTTTTTTCTTTCCTCCGGTATACGTTTTGTATAGGGTTTACTTTTTGGGTTTGGGGGCAGCGACCATCCGGTTGTGGGTTGTGGTTGGTCGAGCCATTGCGGCCGTTGGCTTATTGGGTTTGCATTTTGATTTCCTGGTGGCTGGTTCACAATAAAGGGGTTTTCTGATATATATATATATATATATTATATTTATTCTTCAGATTATAACTTCTATAGAAACAAAATATGTTCTTCCTTGTAAATGTGTCGCTATTGAGACAAAACGTTTACAATTAGAAGAAGGAAGGAGAAGAAGATAGAATCATTATTATTATTCTTGCTGGAGCGGTGAATACTAGCATTGCTCAAAGCAAGATTTGCCCTCATACGATCCGCTTCCAGGAACCAAAAAATTTAGAAGAGAACTTTTGGAACGCTCGTAGTCACCTTTTTGTGTGACTCGAACGAACTTTCTGGACTCAACGAACTCCTTTAATTTTTAGTTATTTGTGTCTCCAAAAGGAAACTTGGGGTCCAATCCAACGATTATATATATATATATATATATATATATATATATATATATATATATATATATATATATATAACCGCACGACGAATCGTCGTGGTTCCTTGAACGCTGGGTCGGGGACACCCTGCTCCCTAACCACACGATGGATAACAGGACCACCATGATCAAGGACCTCTGGGATCCAGCTGGTAACGACTGGGATTGGGGCAGGATCCGCCATTGGGCTGGGAAAGAGGCAGAAGATTGCATCCGTCTTCGCGGTCTGAAGATTGGGAACGAGACGGACGTGGTGCGTTGGTCGCCCGAACCCTCGGAAGGATTCTCAGTTAGCTTGGCCAGGCTAGTTGCTCGCGGTCGCGTTACGCCATCTCCGACCCTAGCGGCTTTCTGGCAGACTTGCATACCAAAGAAGTGGTCTATCCTTATTTGGAGAGCATGTCGGAAGAGGCTGCCCACCGACGATATTCTGCACACCATTGGGTTCAGCTGGGCATCTGCGGGCAACTACTGTTCAGAGCGTCAGACGGAAACTGTCGACCATATTTTTAGACATGGGGAATTACCTGCCAGAGTCTGGAGATTGTTATCTCTTAGGTGCAGTAGGGCGCTGGGAGTTGGCTACATTTATGATCTCCTTGTTGACTGGGCTGCGACATCCCACGGCCACCAAATCGTTGCGGTAGTTGCCATATGGACCATTTGAAAAAATCGTAACAAAGCGAGATATGAAGGCTATCAGTACAACGCTGACCTTATCATCAGGGAGGTCCTCAGGCAGTGCCAGAAGATCAGGCCCAGCTGTAAACGCAGTTTTTCTGACATTTTTGGATAGGCGTCGGCATTTTGTGCCTAGGGGTATACTTGTACAAGCTTCGGCATTTTGAGCCTTACTGGAATAAAATGGAGTGTTGCTCAATATTTTATATATATATATAAATATAAATATAAATATAAATATAAAAAAATATAAATATAAAAAAATATAAATATAAATATATAAATATAAATATAAATATAAAAACCGAAAATTCCCTTACATTCATAAAAAGGCGCAAAATGTCGACGCCTTTACAAGTAAGCGCAAAATATGCAGAAAAGTAACAAGAGAGGAGGCGGTCATCCCTCCTTGGACAACATCAGGAGAGCAAGGACTGTCACCCTCATTTCTCGTATTTCGTATTTATACTCGTAATTGGATTTTGGCATGTATTTTTATTTTTTCTCGACTTGAGGACTTTTGGGTTTTCTCGTATTTTTGGGTTTCGGCTCGGCTCGGTTTTAGTTGGGTTGGTTTGATTTTAAACCCAATGGAACACTTTAAACTATACTCCACCCTCATTCCACCACAACCACCCTCATTAAATCTCCACCAACTATTCTCTCTCCTCATTACTTCCCCCATTAATTTCTAACTCCTTCTTCTTCCTCCTTCTCCCACACAACACCCCACCCACAGGCAAGTGTATCTTGCTACCACATGAAGACCAAATTTTATTTGTCTATTAGCTTAATTAGATGATTTGGAACAACATTAGAATTTGACATTTTTGGATTTGGGGCTTGGATTCTCCTAGATCTAAGTTTCTACCATTTTTGGAATTTCTTGGGTTTGATCTACCAAACTTGGATTTTTGCTTGTTTTGATGCTTCAATGTTGTAGAGAATTGAATTTTACACAAGTTAGACTCTTGAAAATCCGGATTTCGTGTTTTATGGGCCAAGTTGTGATGTTCCAAAGTTTTGTAGCCATTGTTGTTCTTCCTCTTATCTTGAGGAAGAAGAAGTCCCCCTCTCCCGCGTGCGTTCTTTAGCGTGCTGCTGGCCCGCGCGCCTCGCCGCCTTGCGCCCCGTGCGCCTCGCCGCCTTGCACCCCGCGCGCTTGGCTGCATTACGCTGCCCCCGCGCCGCGCCCTTGGCGCTGGCCGCTGACCTGTTGGCGTGCGCGCTCTTTAGCGTGCTGCTGCCCCCCCGTCCGATTGCGCTGAGCTCCCCGGCCCCCTGCGCACTCGGCCCCCTGGCCCCCTGCGTACTTGGCCGCGCCCCCTGCGCACTCGGCCCCGTGCCCCCTGCGCACTTGGTCCCGTGCCCCCTGCGCACTCGACCCTCGGCCCCCGGCGCACTTGGCCACGCGCCCCCTGCGCACTCGGCCCCCGGCCCCCTGCGCACTTGGCCGCGCTCCCCCTGCGCACTTGGCCCCCGCGCCCCTGCGCACTTGGCCGTGCCCCTCTGCGCGCTTGGCTCCCCGCACCCCTTGGCGCGCTGCTACCCTTCCCGAGCGCGTCTCTTGGCACCGCTTGCCCGAGCCATTTACCTGGCACATCCTGTGCCATGGCTTCCCCTCCTGACCCTTGGTGTTCCCCTTGGTTCTCGGTTTTTCTCTTGCTGATTTTGTTTTCTGAGATCTTGATGCCCACAACACGACTTGACTTGACCCGACACACCTTGACACGATTTTCTGTGTTTTAATTTATGGCTAGCATTCTCTGATCTTGGCAGTAACTCCATGTGGTACACTTGTAACTTACGGCTTTTAACTTGTGACCTGCAACCTGTAATTAATCCCTTGTAACTTGATATCTTGATAGTGGCCGCCTCGATGCACTCTTGACTTGACTCGACTTGATAACTGGTTGTACTTGACTTGCCCTGACACCGTGGGTGTTCTTTCTTGTTGCGTTGTACAAAACTACTTGTCTTGTCTTGCATCATGTCTAGGACGTGACTCACTGGGCACCACGGTCAGGGACTCATACTAAATTGGATTAGGCTAATGATTAGATTAAATTAGAACATGGAGAATTTCCAGTCACAAGCAATCTCGTTATCTGGGCGCTTTAATGGACTTGTAGCTTGCCGACGAGTAGAGCACATTTCCAGCACACTGTCATGTGTTGCACCTCTAAGTCACCTAAGGGTATATCATCTCCTGGACGATGTACCCAACCATACTCTCAACCCGCGGAAGGATAACTAGATAGTCTGCAGGGCTTGGGACTGGGAAATTCTCATTTGCATCTTGTTAGTAAGTAGGCTTGTGATAACCCTAGTTAGTTAAAGTAGTAAGTCGTAGTAATTGCTTGGCCGCTTGTGAATGGATATTTACTATCCCTGTCTAGGTCTTGTCTAGTCCCAGTACCTGGTTCCTCCCGAACATGTTTGTTTTACTTGTCTTAACAATAAATGGATAGAGACAAGTGCTATTCCGGCGAAGGGTTACAACCCCGGTCCTTGTTTGGTTTACGGGTTGTAATCTGGCTCCCGAAATGGTTCCATATCCCTAGTCGTTTATTGTCCTGCTGTACTTTTATTACTTGTACTTTTCTCCTATTTTCTTATGTTCTGATATGCTGGCTTTTGTCCTTATTTTGTGGCCTCCTTTGTGGTACTTGCTCTTTCTGGGGTTTGACCCAGCTGGTTTTGTGTGGCCAGATTTCGGAGCAGCACCCGAGGATCTACCGAACTTCCAGCCCAATGGTGGCGACTAGAAGGAACCTGGGCTACGGGTGGGTTTTCCATTTTGTTTCACCCACTACATTATAAATTTATTCTTTTGAGGCGTTTAGCCGACGAACACCTGTTAGCTCGATGCATCTTTACTTACTGTCTGCCTACGGGCTGTAACATGATTAACAAATTCTAGGGTTGATCATGTATGACTTAACTCTTGCTAGTCCTCGCATTTTGTATGACTAGCTTCATGATCAGCTGAATATGTAATATTTGGGACGCCTTTTATTGTATATTTGGTGGTCTAACATCTTGTAACTATATTACTTGTTTGAGATTGAGATAATAGGCTGGACCTTAAGAGACCGTTGGCTTATAGTAAACCCTTATATCTAGACAGCCGTGACCGTATAGCGAGGTGGATTTCATTTCAATATACGTAGCTGGCTATGTACGCC
Source organism: Iris pallida (assembly GCA_029216955.1). Lineage (NCBI taxonomy): Eukaryota > Viridiplantae > Streptophyta > Magnoliopsida > Asparagales > Iridaceae > Iris > Iris pallida. The sequence continues at coordinate 4,007,999 of JANAVB010030420.1, read as the reverse complement.
CCCGCTCTCCAGTATTCTGGTTCTGGGGCGTCACATGGTTTTAGTGGTGGCCCATGCAGGTCTTGGCATTCAAGATATGTGAGGGTTTACCAGATAGATGTCTCAATCAGTACTCGTCCTCGATCTCCATTCATATCCTCTGAATCTCTGGATTTTTACCCTGATCATGTGCTTGTATCGTTGATCTGTTCTGGTCCTTCCTTATTGTTTTCCTGTGTCGTCTTCTTCAGCGGCACTGTACCTGACCCCGTCGATCAGCAAGGTGGAGCACTTTCCGTGGACCAGCAACCCGAAGATCAAGCCCAGCATTCCGGAGTAGTCTCCAGAGTTGCACCTCCCGGAGGAGAACCCCCAGTCCGGTCCGTCCAGCCTGCAGAGCCTGACGATGGCACCTTAGTAGGTCTCATCAGGACCTTGATAGCTTCCCAGGACTGTAGAGGGGACGCCTTGCACCAGGTAGTGGCAGATGCCTTGACCAGAGGCGGTCATCCAGGGAACAGCACGGCCAACAGCTTTAAGCGCTTGAACCCTCCATTCTTCGACGGCAGCGAGGATACGATTGCCGCGGACGCTTGGCTTCAGGATATTGAGGTGATTCTGGAAGCAGCTAAGACACCTGAGAATGAGAAGGTGGCTGTGGTACGCCTGCAGTTGTTAGACTTGGCTCGCAGTTGGTGGGCGGCACAAGCCATGGGATTAGTGGCACCCATTGCTTGGGCAGTGTTTAGAGAAAGATTCCAGACGAAGTATTTTGATGCTGTGGCTCGGTACGACCTACAGACAAGATTTACCAACTTGAAGCAAGGAGGCAGAACGGTCGACGGTTATGCATCTGAGTTTTCTAGACTCAGTAGGTTTGCCCCCACCTTGGTGGCGATCGAGTTTGATAGGGCCCAGCGGTTCCAAAAAGGACTGCATTTGGAGATCTTGCTGGCAGTCGAACAGTTCGAGCACCAGACGTTCGATGCAGTATTGAGAGCAGCTAGGAGGCATGAGTACACCTCCCAGAGGATCGTGGATAGGACCGGAGGTAGGAAGCGGTCCTGCAGTCAGATGCACCAATCATCAGCTCAAGCCCCGGCAGCTAGGAGTTTGACCATTGGAACTCCGAGGCGGGCGGCCTCCGTGACGTCGGTTCAGCATTCAACCCCGATGTACCCGCAACAGCAGAAGCAGACTTACGTGATGGGATGTTCTCATTGTGGAAAGCCAGGCCATGTAGTGGCGGATTGTCGTAGGGCGCAGGGATTATGCCTGGCTTGTGGAGCGGCAGATCATAAGATAGGAGCCTGGCCGAATAGGGGTAGTTCATCCTCTTCTAACCTAACCAGTCCATCGGTTAGGGGACCAGCACCTATGCAGTAGCAGTAGTACCCGAGGCCCTTGTTGCCTCAGGTCCAGGTATTTCATCAGCAGAACCAGCAGCAGTACACCCAAGCCCAAGTGCAGAGCAGGCAGAGAGGTTTCCAGCAGAGGGGACCCGCAGCTAGAGGACAAGGTCAGGCAATGATGATGACTATGGAAGAAGAAGTTGCACCAGGTGAGGTAGTGGCAGGTACTATTCTCGTCAACTCCTCTCCAGTATTGGTATTATTTGATTCTGGTGCATCGCATTCGTTTATGTCTGCATGATTCGTGACACGGATAGGATTGGAGCCCGAGTCATTATCAGTAAGGCTCAATATGCTTACTGGTAATGGTCTTGTGGGAGTAGATCGAGTATTTTCCTCGTGTCGGATCGTAGTTAGCGGTAGAGAGTTTCCCGCTAGATTCATAGAATTCCCTATGGCAGACTATGATATAGTCTTAGGCATGGATTGGTTGAGGAACCAGTATGCTAGGATAGACTGCCATGTTGGCCGGGTTATCTTTAGTATTCCAGGCGAGCCAGAGTTTACATTTTCCAGAGGCACAGTGGAACCATCTTCTCCAGTATTGCGGATGGCCGTAGCAGCAGTACAGTTACCCAGGATAGTCGAAGAGTTCTCAGATGTCTTTCCAGAGGAACTTCCAGGGATGCCGCCAGAGCGGGAGATTGAATTCACTATAGACTTAATCCCCGGGACAGCACCAGTATCAGAGAGAGTCTATAGGATGGCACCTTCAGAGTTGGAGATTTTGTATAAGATGATTGAAGAATTAAGGACCAAGGGATTCATTCGTGCTAGTGGATCGCCTTGGGGAGCCCCGATGCTTCTTGTAAAGAAGAAGGATGGTACGTCCAGGTTATGTGTAGATTATCGTACCTTGAACTCAGTGACAATCAAGAACAGATACCCTCTCCCGAGGATAGATGACTTGTTTGATCAACTCAGGGGGGCTTCAGTGTTCTCGAAGATAGACTTGCGGTCAGGATACCACCAGATCAGAGTCAGAGAGCAGGACATCCCGAAGACAGCATTTAGATCGAGGTATGGGCATTGGGAGTTCCTTGTTATGCCCTTTGGAGCGACCAATGCACCGACTGTATTCATGGACCTCATGAATCGCATTTTCATGTCTTACTTGGATCAGTTCGTGATCGTATTCCTAGATGATATCCTGGTCTACAGCAAGAACGAAGCAGAGCATGAGCAACATCTCAGAATCGTCCTTCAGACGCTTAGAGAGCATCAGTTGTACGCCAAGTTTAGTAAATACGAGTTCTGGCTCGATCACATTTCGTACTTGGGTCACATCATTACTCGAGGAGGAGTAGAAGTGGATCCCCAGAAGATTATGGCTATCGAGTCATGGCCAGTACCTAGTACAGCGGCAGAGGTTCGCAGCTTCCTTGGATTGGCCGGCTACTACCGGCGGTTTGTTTTAGATTTTGCGAGGATTTCAGCGCCGATGACCCAGTTGACCCGCAAGGATGTACAGTTTGCTTGGACAGCAGAGTGCCAGGAATCATTTGAGAAGTTGAAGCGAGGTTTGATAACGGCTCCCATTCTCACACTTCTAGATGGGACCGGAGGATTCACAGTTTATTGCGACGCTTCAGGCAGAGGATTGGGATGTGTCTTGATGCAGCATAGGAAGGTAATATCTTATGCATCACGTCAACTTCGTGATCATGAGAAGAATTACCTGACCCACGACTTGGAACTGGCAGCAGTAGTGTTTGCACTTAAGCTTTGGCGGTACTACTTGTACGGAGACAGAGTGGAGATATTTACTGATCACAAGAGCCTGAAGTATGTTTTTACCCAGAAGGACCTTAACATGCGGCAGAGGAGATGGCTCGAGCTACTGGTGGACTATGATGTGGATTTACAGTATTACCCAGGGAAGGCCAACGTTGTAGCAGATGCATTGAGCAGGAGAGCCAAAATTTATTTCCTAACGGCGCAACCAGAATTATTGGCAGATCTTCAGAAGATGGGAATTGAAGTGGTTCTTCCTACCAACGTGGCGTTGATGGCCAGTCTACAGGTTCTGTCCAGCATAGTTGAAAGGATCCGGATGGTGCAATCTACAGATTCCAAGATTCAGTGACTCAGAGCAGAGTGTGAGGCAGGAAGAAGGCCAGAGTTGTGCATTCATAAAGATGGTACACTTTGGCACGGTATCCGTCTTTGTGTGCCCAGTAGAGATATCAGACAGGAGGTCATGGCAGAAGCTCACAGTTCACAGTATTCTATTCATCCCGGTGGCACGAAGATGTACCGTGATATTCGTCAGCATTTCTGGTGGAATGGCATGAAGAGGGAGATAGCCCGGTTTGTCTCTCGGTGTTTGGTTTGCCAGCAGGTTAAAGCTGAACATCAGAGGCCCGCTGGACTTCTTCAGCCCTTGCCAATTCCAGAATGGAAGTGGGAGCATGTGACCATAGATTTTATAACTGGATTGCCTAGATCCCCAGCTGGTCGAGATGCTATTTGGGTTATAGTTGACCGGCTCAAGAAGGTGGCTCATTTTCTTCCATTCAGAGTTGGGCAGTCTACGGCTCAGCTAGCAGAGATGTACCTTAGGCAGATTGTCAGGCTTCACGGTGTGCCCGTCAGTATCACCTCGAATCGAGATTCAAGGTTTACATCACACTTTTGGCGTAGCCTGTAAGAGAGCTTGGGAACTCGTCTCCAGTTCATTTTAGCATATCATCCGCAGACAGATGGTCAGTCAGAGCGCACAATCCAGACACTTGAAGATATGTTGAGATCTTGTACCCTTGACTTCGGTGGTTCATGGAAGGATCACCTGCACCTAGTAGAATTCTCGTACAATAATAGTTTCCAGGCCAGCATCCAGATGGCACCGTTCGAGGCGCTGTATGGTAGGAAGTACAGATCCCCATTAGTATGGGATGATGTCGGAGAGAGGCAGATGCTCGGTCCAGAAATGATTGCCCAGATAGTTGAAGTAGTTAGAAAAGTCAGGGATCATCTTCGAGTTGCCCAAGATCGCCAGCGACATTGGGCCGAAGCCCATCGGCGTCCCTTAGAGTTTGCTATCGGCGACCATGTATTCCTTAGGATCTCGCCTAACCGCGGCGTCATTCGCTTTGGCGTACAAAGAAAGCTTAGTCCTAGGTATATATGGCCGTTCGATATCCTGGAGCGAGTAGGAGATGTATCCTATCGTCTTCCTCTTCCGCCGTCGCTAAGTGAGGTGCATGATGTATTCCATGTGTCCCAATTACGACGGTATATCCCAGACCCGAGCCATATCCTAGACTATTTGAAATTGGTTGTTGGTACCAACCTTTCATATGAGGAGGGGCCCGTGTCTATATTGGACTGGAGAGAGAAGATACTCAAGAACAAGACTATTAGCTTAGTCCATGTTGCTTGGGGTTATCACTCTCTAGGTGAGTCAATGTGGGAGCGTGAGGATGACATCCGATCGCGATATCCCGACTTGTTTGACTCGTAAGGTATAATGTCTTCCTTATGCCTTATGCTTTCCATCCCTTGCTTGCATGTATGATTGAACTGCTTAGTGTAGTTGTTGGTGCTTAGTGTAGCTTGTCGTGGCAGTCTCTAGCTCTTTGATTAAATTTCGAGGACGGAATTCCTTTAAGGTGGGTAGAGTTGTCACCCTCATTTCCCGTATTTTGTATTTATACTCGTAATTGGATTTTGGCATATATTTTTATTTTTTCTCGACTTGAGGAATTTTGGGTTTTCTCATATTTTTGGGTTTCGGCTCGGCTCGGTTTTAGTTGGGTTGGTTTGATTTTAAACCCAATGGAACACTTTAAACTATACTCCACCCTCATTCTACCACAACCACCCTCATTAAATCCCCACCAACCATTCTCTCTCCTCATTACTTCCCCTATTAATTTCTAACTCCTTCTTCTTCCTCCTTCTCCCACACAACACCCACCCATAGGCAAGTGCATCTTGCCACCACATGAAGACCAAATTTTATTTGTCTATTAGCTTAATTAGATGATTTGGAACAACATTAGAACTTGACATTTTTGGATTTGGAGCTTGGATTCTCCTAGATCTAAGTTTCTACCATTTTCAAAATTTCTTGGGTTTGATCTACCAAACTTGGATTTTTTCTTGTTTTGAGGCTTCAATGTTGTAGAGAATTGAATTTTACACAAGTTAGACTCTTGAAAATCTGGATATCGTATTTTATGGACCAAGTTGTGATGTTCCAAAGTTTTGTAGCCATTGTTGTTCTTCCTCTTAGCTTGAGGAAGAAGAAGACCCCCTCCCCCGCGTGCGCTCTTTAGCGTGCTGCTGGCCCGCGCGCCTCGCCGCCTTGCGCCCCGTACGCTTGGCTGTATTGTGCTGCCCCCGCGCCGCGCCCTTGGCGCTGGCCGCTGACCCGTTGATGCGCGCGCTCTTTAGCGCGCTGCTGCCCCCCCATCCGATTGCGCTGAGCTCCCCGGCCCTCTGCGCACTCGGCCCCCTGCGCACTTGGCCCCTGGCCCCCTGCGTACTTGGCCGCGCCCCCTGCGTACTCAGCCCCGTGCCCCCTGCGCGCTTGGTCCCGTGCCCCCTGCGCACTCGGCCCCCGGCCTCCGGCGCACTTGGCCGCACGCCCCCTGCGCACTCGGCCCTCGGCCCCCTGCGCACTTGGCCGTGCGCCCCCAGCGCACTTGGCCCCCGTGCCCCTGCACACTTAGCCGTGCCCCCCTGCGCGCTTGGCTCCCCGCGCCCCTTGGCGCGCTGCGACCCTTCCCGAGCGCGTTTCTTGGCACCGCTTGCCCGCGCCCTTTACCTGGCACATCCTGTGCCATGGCTTCCCCTTCCGACCCTTGGTGTTCCCCTTGGTTCTCGGTTTTTCTCTTGCTGATTTTGTTTTCTGAGATCTTGATGCCCACAACACGACTTGACTTGACCCGACACGCCTTGACACAATTTTCTGTGTTTTAATTTATGGCTAGCATTCTCTGATCTTGGCAGTAACTCGATGTGGTACACTTGTAACTTGTGGCTTTTAACTTGTGACCTGCAACCTGTAATTAATCCCTTGTAACTTGATATCTTGATAGTGGCCGCCTCGGCGCACTCTTGACTTGACTCGACTTGATAACTGGTTGTACTTGACTTGCCCTGACACCGTGGGTGTTCTTTCTTGTTGCGTTGTGCAAAACTACTTGTCTTGTCTAGCATCATGTCTAGGACGTGACTCCCTGGGCACCACGGCCAGGGACTCATACTAAATTGGATTAGGCTAATGATTAGATCAAATTAGAACATGGAGAATTTCCAGTCACAAGCAATCTCGTTATCTGGGCGCTTTAATGGACTTGTAGCTTGCCGACGAGTTGAGCACATTTCCAGCACACTGTCATGTGTTGCACCTCTAAGTCACCTAAGGGTATATCGTCTCCTGGGCGATGTATCCAACCATACTCTCAACCCGCGGAAGGATAACTAGATAGTCTGCAGGGCTTAGGACTGGGAAATTCTCATTTGCATCTTGTTAGTAAGTAGGCTTGTGATAACCCTAGTTAGTTAAAGTAGTAAGCCGTAGTAATTGCTTGGCCGCTTGTGAATGGATGTTGACTATCCCTGTCTAGGTCTTGTCTAGTCCCAGTACCTGGTTCCTCCCGAACATGTTTGTTTTACTTGTCTTAACAATAAATGGATAGAGACAAGTGCTATTCCGGCGAAGGGTTACAACCCCGGTCCTTGTTTGGTTTACGGGTTGTAATCTGGCTCCCGAAATGGTTCCATGTCCCTAGTCATTTATTGTCCTGCTGTACTTTTATTACTTGTACTTTTCTTCCATTTTCTTATGTTCTGATATGCTGGCTTTTGTCCTTATTTCGTTGCCTCCTTTGTGGCACTTGCTCTTTCTGGGGTTTGACCCAGTTGGTTTTGTGTGGCCAGATTTCGGAGCAGCACCCGAGGATCTACCGAACTTCCAGCCTAATGGTGGCGACTAGAAGGAACCCGGGCTACGAGTGGGTTTTCCATTTTGTTTCATCCACTACATTGTAATTTTATTCTTTTGAGGCGTTTAGCCGACGAGCACCTGTTAGCTCGATACATCTTTACTTACTGTCTGCCTACGGGCTGTAACATGATTAACAAATCCTAGGGTTGATCATGTATAACTTAAATCTTGCTAGTCCTCGCATTTTGTATGACTAGCTTCATGATCAGCTGAATATGTAATATTTGGGATGCCTTTTATTGTATATTTGGTGGTCTAACATCTTGTAGCTATATTACTTGTTTGAGATTGAGACAATAGGCTGGACCTTAAGAGACCGTTGGCTTGTAGTAAACCCTCATTTCTAGACAGCCGTGACCGTATAGCGAGGTGGATTTCATTTCAATATACGTAGCTGGCTATGTACGCCCCCGCTCTCCAGTATTCTGGTTCTGGGGCGTCACAAGGACTGCCAGAGATCCTGATGACCGTGATTGTAGTGTCTGCTGGCTTTGCCGATCTGTCGGAAAACCTCCTGAATAAGCTGGTTAGAGGAATATTATTTGCCCGTATATCTGGATATGTTACGGTTCTTCCAAATGACCTACGTGATGGTGGTTGCCACGATCTGATGGCCGTAAGTGGCGTTGCTCCAAGTGGCAAGAAGATCGTTGAAGCCCCCACCGTCCAGGTTCTGTCTGCAACGATGAGAGAGGGCGATCTATACCTTTGCTGGTAAATCTCCCGAGAGCAAAATGTGATCCACTGTTTCGGACTGTCTTTTTGAGCAGCAATGACACACAAAATCTAAACTAAAGCCGATTGAACTGATAGCATTGTCGGTATGAAGCTTCTTACGAAATGCTCTCCACAACTGACATGAGCATTTTTTGGAAATGCAAGACTGCCAAAAGGCCCCGATGATAAGGAAAGGCGTCCTAGTGCCGCGGACCACTATTTTGGACAAAGTAATTGAGAAGGATCCGTTGGCCAAAATTGCTCATTACAGGATGTCTGGATCCGCTTGGATCTTTAGTCCAGTGTCGTGGAGCTTCGCTGCGGCTTCTTCTCCTATCCATTCGTGTGCCCTCTTCCAGTTCCAGTCGCCGGAGAAGTCCCAAAGATATCTGATCATACTGTTAATAGGGGCATCGGGATGCTTTTGGAGAAGATCATCTCCAGACCAACGTTCGAAGAATAAAGATGATTCGCCCAATCCCAGCTGAAGATGGATCAGGGGCTCAGCGAGGCTTCGACCGCGAAGGATGCGTCGCCAGGACGCGGACGATTTGCAGTTAGAATCTACGTCGGACGGGTGAGTGTGCTTGAAATATCTAGCCTTCATGAATCGCGCCCAAAGATTGCGGCTCACTTCGAGCTTCCACCACAGCTTCATCAAGAATGCATCGACGATATGCGAGAGCCTATAAAATCCAAGGCCTCCCTCTTCCGTGGGTCTAGCCATGGTGTCCCAGCTCGTCTAATGGTGTTTGTCCTTATTGTCGCAGTGGCCCTAGAAAAAGTTGCTGAGGAGGTTTTAATGCATGTTAGCACCTTCTTAGGGGGAGCGGGCGACTAAGGTATATATAGGGTTGAGGAGAGCACGTGCTGAATCAGGATCATCTTCCCACCAGGCAATAAAATAGCGTTGTGCCATCCCTTAAGTTTTTTTTCCTGATTTTTCCCACCAGACCTTCAAAGATGCCAGCATTTGATCTGCCGTATACCAGCGGGCTATTGGCCCAATGATTGTATCATGTTTTTGAATATGGTTAATCTGTTAAGTTTAACATTTCATTATCACTAATCTTCATGCCATCACTATAGCATTTCTACTTCTACTTATATATGTGGTGATATGTGCCTATTGTTTTACATATTAGTGATACTAGTTTTCATTATGGTATCACTAATACTTATGCTATCACTATTGTAAGCATTGTCCTAATATGCCTTAAACTTGATACATTGTATATTGCTTTGTTCATCTAACATGTACTTGCAGAAAAAGCAATAAACAAGATCAAACATGGACATATGCAAGAAGAAATCAAGATGGGCCAAATACGAAGGTCTCCCACAAGATTTTTCTGAACCACCTGACGAAATCTCCGGAGCCACGCACTCGGGGGTTCCGCTGACCGTCAAGAAAGAAGCTGCCGTCAAGGAAGAAGCCAACATCTATCAAGGAAAGAAGCCAACCCAAGCCATCATCATTTCAAGACTCTGCAGAAGCCTGCTCCTACTACAGTATATTTGGAGTTTGTAATGAGTCTTAGGAATCATTGTAAACACAAGAAATAGATAAAAAAATTGAAAGCTAGGGTAGAAAATAACCTAGGACAATCTTCGGAATCCTGGCGGATAATCCGGCGGATCTCCGCGGAAATCCGACGGAAGATCCGAATGGTCTCACAGAATACCTTCTGTGAGTGTTCGGATTATCCGACAAAAAACTGTAGAATTCTGGCAGATTTTCCGCCATATGACCGTTTGTATTCCAACGGTCGGATTTTATGAATGATTGATCCCAACGGCTCTATTTATAGTCGTTGGACTATACAGGCGGATGATCCGATGGATTTTTGCAGAAATTCGGCGGATGACCCATCAGCTTGTGAAAGTTACATTATTACACTTTCCTTTGCTTTGGTTATAAATAGCCTTGAACCCCTTCATTCAAGGTTGATGCTTTGAGCCTAAAAATTTCTAAACCACCAAAACTTATCCACAAACAACTCTTCAAAGTTTTCATTTGCCATCCACAAATTGTGTTAGAGTTATTGAGTTGAAAAGTAAGATCTTCATCTTATTGTATAAGGAGATCAAAACCTATTGTAAAAGGTTGAAATTGGAGAGTCTTCGTATCCAAACTCTCGGTTGAAGTTGGACCGTCTTCGTATCCAAACTCTCGGTTGAAGTCGGAGAGGCCTTCGGATTAAAGCTCTCGTGTAAGAAGTTGGCGAGTTCTTCGGATCCAAACTCGTGTGTAACTATTTGCTCAAATAGTGGATTAAATCCGGAGAGAGTTTCGGGAGTGGATTGCCTCTAGGGAGGATACCAGGATACATCGGGTGTCGATATTGTTATTGCTTCTTCTCTTGCACTTATATTTTTAAATTGCCAATTAGCTTGTGCTATGTGCTTGATTAGTTAGCTTGACCCTATTCACTCCCCCTCTAGGGTTCCTACACGGGCATCCAAGGTAGAAGAAAGGTGGATATGCGATAGAGAAGGAGGTAATGCTGGAGAGGGCAGAAGAGTGGTCTCTATTGGTCTTGTGGTGAACGTAGATAACACTCTTGCTGGGATTGACGCGTTGACCAAAGCATTTGGCGTATCTCTGCAATGTGTTATGAGCCATCTCCACAGAGCTGGTATCACTAGAGGAGAATATTAGGATGTCATCTGCGTATACCAGGTGTGTGACGATCGAACAACCGCTAGCGGTGTGGAAATGCTTGAAGTTTGGGGAGCACACCATTCTGTTTAGATTTCTGCTCAGGGCTTCCGCAACGATGATGAATATGGTAGAGGATAAGGGGTCTCCTTGTCTGGCTCTACGACTGGACTTGAAGAAGCCTTCGACTTGACCGTTAATAATCGTGGAAAACCACGAGTTACTAATCGATCTCCACACGACGTTGGTCCATGTTTTCGAAACCCGAAGACCCCGAAAACCCAAATCATGAATTGCCAGTCTAGCCTGTCGTAAGCCTTCTCCATGTATCATTTGATGGCAATATTCCCACCCCTAGCTGGAAGTTTTATACATGTGACCATTTCCTGGGCCAGTAGAATATTGTCTTGAATGTTCCGTCCACGGACGAATCCGCTCTGCTCTTCAGAGATAATTTTGGGGAGGATTTCAGTCATACGATTGGCAATGATCTTGGAGATAATTTTGTTGGTGAAGGCACACAAGCTTATGGAACGAAAGTCTTTGAAGGTCTCCGGGCTTTCCTGTTTGGGGATAAAAATTAGGTTAGGACAAGAAATTGATCTGGGGTACCTGGCTCCCTGGAAAAAGGCGATGACCGCTTCGTGGATATTCGACTTGATGATGTCCCAACACGATCTGAAGAAAACACTAGTGAAATCGTCGGGGCCAGGAGTGCTGTGTTCGTTTAAAGCCCAAATCATGTCCTTGACTTCAAGTTCAGAGGGGATGATCTCCATCTGGGAGTTGTCACTGTCATCGATGAGGCGGGGGATCTTCGCTAGGAAGTCCTCGTCTTTGGTGATGACCTCTTTAGTAAAAAGCTGTGTATAAAAATTGGTGGCAGCCGATTGAATACCTCGAGGGTCTCTGATAATGTGTCCTTGCTCATTAGTGATCTAGTGAAGGTTGAGCTGCTGTTTGCGTCCCTTGACACATGAGTAGAAATAACTAGAATTTCTGTCAACTTCACTATCCCAGGTTAGTCTTGTTTTCTGTTTCCAGAATTCTATTTCCACTTTCAGACGAAATTTCAACAGCGCTTTGGTGAGGTTCTGTAAGCTCTCTAATTTTTTTATAATTTAATTAGAGTGATTAGGAATTTAATATGAATAAATATGATTTTTTTAAGTAATTAATAAATTTTCACTTTTATTTTTGATTATCATCGACACGTTACCGTGATTTTCAAATTAGGAGCACAAGACTAGTCATTTTCTCCAAACCAACTTGTCATGCATGACCTACTCGAGACACTCTACACCCATGACCTTTGTGTCCCACTCAGACACACCATCTTGTGCTCCATTTTTATCGCACAACTTTCTGGACATTTGACCCAATCTCGATTTACCCCACTGAGTCACATTTACTTCCAACTTGAATTGGAGACACCATTTTGACCCAAACTTGTCGACCCAAGATATGGACACGGACCATTTTGAGCCTACTACACATATGCCACTTGTTTCCTATCCAATTAAGTCCATGTGTACTATTTATTTATCCATGATTATAAATGACTAATTTAAGTCATTTTAATCACTAAGACTCAATTAGACCCAATTGTGATCCAACCCAACCCAATTGGACCTAACCTAAGCACCATGTAATTTCCCTCACCTATACCCATACACACAACACCAATAAATTATATAAAACACCAAAACACTACATGTCACATCACCCATACCCAGACAACACTCCTCACCTCTCCCTAAAAGCTACCTCACCACTCCCTAAAAGCTACCTCACCATACTCTCTCTCACTCTCTAACTCCCATTCAAGCGAACCCATACCCCCCTCTCATTTACACACTACCTCCTCTCTCCTCTCTCCACACATCTCTCTTTCTCCTTCTACTTTAAACGGACAGCCTCTCCCCATCTTCATTCTCTTCTTCATCATCATCTCCATCATCCTCACCAACACCTCTCCCACTTCTTCATGGCCTTAGCAAACAGCCCCTAACCCCCTTATTACCATCATCTTCAACTTCTTCCCCTTCTCCTTGGCAGCCATTGCTGCCATTGCCGCTGCTGCCGCGTGGACGTCGCGTTCCTCACGGCCGACCGTCGACCAAACACCCAGGGCGGTGCCCCCCCTCGACCAGGCTGCAACAGCAGCAGCCTTTAGCTGCTGTACGCGCGAGGCTGGCCATCGTCGGACTCTCCTGTAGCCGGCGACCCCCCCCAGCAAGGAGGCGCCACGTCCGTTGTCCCCTCGGCCGTTCGAGATTCGAGAATGACGCGTTTCGTCGTCGTCGAGTTCTCGACGTTCCCGTATCGACGGGACGAGTTTCGTCGCGTCATAGCCTGTCCAGCCCCCTCTCGGCGCCCCTCGCTGTCATGGCGAGCCTACGACAGAGGTGATCATCCTCCTTCCTCCAACATATATATATATATATATATATTATATATATATATATATATATATATATATATATATATATATATATATATATATATATATGCTGCCATTGTTTAGTTGGACTTGGAAATTGGTTGTGAACCTTGAGTGAACAAGTTCACTTCAAATGAACTTGTCATGGCAGCATGCTTCCATGTTCACTTGCCTCATCCTCTATGCCATTACACATAACAACAAGCCCCCTATATTTTTCCCATGCATACACATGCACACAATAGGTTCTTCCAAATTCATTTAGATATCACCTATATATATGTTTTCGTATATATACTTTTATATACTCCTATTTCTGTAAATACAATTTTATATATATTCCTAGAGATAGGTCTCGTATATATACACTTTTTTTTAATATATATATATGTATATATATATATATATATATATATTTTTTTTTTTTTATATGTATATATATATATATATATATATATATATATGTATATATATATATATATATATATATATATATATATATATATATATATATATATATATATGTATATATATATAAATATATATAAATAAAATAATATATATATATATATATATATATATATATATATATATATATATATATATATATATATATATATATATAAATGAACGGCCGGCGCCGTCCAATGAACGGCCGGCGCATGACACACGGTTCCCTGATTAGACCAGGGACTCCCAAAAACTATGCGAGGCGTTGGAACAAAGCCTCTTTTATTTGTAGATTTGTCGGATGACTTCTCTGTACATTTGTGGGGGCAGGAGCTGACGTACATCGTATCTGAACTTGTTCCTGTTCTTCCACAAGACCCAAATGGCGGCGGCAGCGACGATCTAATGCCCGTGTGACGAGTTCCAGCTGGCCAGCAGATCATTGAGGCCCTCAGACATGGGGACAATCCTAAACTTATTGTGAAGGTTCGACCAAATTTGAGTGGCTATTTCACCAGAGATAAGGACGTGATCGGCGGATTCCGATTGGTGTTCCACACAACAGTGGCATCTGGACGCCAGGCTGAATCTGAAGTAGATAATTGCGTCGTCCGTAGGTAGTTTTCGACGTGCAGCACGCCAGATGAGAATGGACCATTTGGTAGGGATACATGTCTGCCAAAACTTGGCAAAGGGGGGTCGATTCGTGAATGCCTCTGGCGACGGTTCTGGCAGAAGCCAGGGTGAAGAGGCCACCCGGGTTTGGGGACCATCTGAGCTCGTCATGTGCGTCATTGATAGACAGATTAGCGGCTCCCAGGCTATCCATCACCGTAGGACCAAGCCAGACTCTCATTCTATCCCAATTCCACCCTGAATCTTCATCATCCCACAAATCTCGGATCTCGCACAGTGGCGGTGTTAGGTCATTGGGCCTGAGTATGTCATCCCCCAGCCAGCATTTCTTACACGCCTACGAACGTCCATTACCCAATTACAAATACAAAAGCGGTTCAGCAAGGTTACGACTGCGGATGATGCGCCGTCACAACGCGGAAGATCTGTTGTTAGCAGACTCCACAGTCAAATGACATAATCTGGAATATCTAGCTCTTATGAACCTGGTCCGTATCGAGCTATCTGTACAAAATTTCTACCACAATTTCATGGAGTATGCATCCACAATATGGGCAAGCCTGCAGAAGCCTAGACCGCCCTCATCAGTAGGTTTCGCCATGGTGTCCCAACTGGCCCAGTGGTGCTTGTCCTTGCCCTCGTTATGGCCCTAAAAGAAGTTGGCGAGAAGGGATTCAAGTGAGTGGAGGACTTTTATAGGAGGTGAGCACACGGCTAGGGTGTAAATGGGGATGAAGGAGAGGACGTACTTTATAAGGATCATCTTCCCCCTGGGGAAAGGGTTGCGTTGTGCCAACCCGCGATTTTCTTACGAATCTTGCCCACCATGTGGTCGTAGATGCCAGAGTTAGCTTTCTCGTACACCAACGGGCAACCTAAGTAAAGGAAAGGCGGGTATGCTGTGGTAAAGGAGCTTAAGGTGGACAACACAGTCGAGTGGGTTCTATCAGCTTTGTGATGTATGTAAATCATGCTCTTACAGTTGTTGACTTTTGTCCGGAGCATCTTGAATAATTAGCAAGCGTCCTTTGAACCACCTCAATCGAGCCGATGTCGCCCACGGAGAAGATAAGGATGTCGTTCGCGTACACAAGGTGAGTTATAAGAGGGCATCTAGTCGTCGTGTGGAAGTGGTGGAAGCCAGGAGACCTGGGCATGTTTTTTAGGTTTCTGCTGAGCGCCTCGGCCGTGACGATGAAAATGGTAGAGACCTGGCCATGTTTTTTCCACGTATCTCTGCTTCGACGCTACATTCCAGATCCGAGCCAGGTGGTGGACTATTCAGAGTTAGCGGTGGGTCCGAGCTTGACCTACGAGGAGTAGCCAGTGGAGATCCTTGATCGGAGGGAGAAGCGCTTGCGAAACCAGACTATCCCACTTGTCCGCGTCATGTGGAGACACCACTCTCCGGGAGAGTCCACATGGGAGCGCGAGAACGAGATGCGGGAACATTATCCCAGCTTGTTTATTTGAGTGTACTTTGATTTTAAATTATTTTTTTTAAATATAATAAAAATGGATTGTGTTTGAACCTTCTTGAGATTTTGCTTTGAGATTGTTTTGTTTGTCTCTCGAATTTCGAGGACGAAATTATTTTAAGGGGGGAAGATTTGTAACTCCACTTCCCAGTTTTGAGGATAAAAAAATGATTTCTAACAATAGCAATTGTTAATTTAGGTTTCAAATAAGAGGTTAATATTTTATTTAACTAATAATTTTGATGATTTATTTTGGAGGGAATTTAAATTGGGAGCAATTTTAATTTCAAAAAGTTGTTACAACCAATTTAGTGGTCCCCTCACCTTTGTTTTTAAATAATTATGATTATAATAAGTTTTTAACTGATTTTTATCATTTCTAGGAAATAATGAAAAGGCAGAGGGTTTCTTTATAAAATTTTCTAGGCGGAGGGACCTGTTGGTAAATTCTCTGGACGGAAGGGCCTAACTGCAAAATTCAATTTTTTGTTTATATTACAGTTTGAGAGAGAGAACAGCAGCTCTCTCATTTTTGTTTATTCTCAATTTCTTTCCCAATGTTCGAACCCTAACCCTAAGTTTTCGTTCCTGGCCACGGCGGTGGTCTCCTTCCGATCGATGGTCAGCGAACGGCAGACGAACCTTGTTCCAGCGACCACGACGACAGCGGATGTACGAAGTCTTCTCTCCGGCCACGGCGGCGGGGCCAGCCTGGTGGCGCGGCGACGAGTTCCAGCAGCCACGATGGCGACGAGTCCCTCAGGCGGCGCACCCCGCTGGCGGTGGCGCTCTTCCCACGGTGGTGGTGTTCCGACTTCAGTAGCGGCGACGACTGAAGGTTCGACGACTCATCGGAAGTAGAAGCGACGCAGGATCACAGTAAGTACTCGTTTCCTCGACCGATCCGTAGTGTTTAGATCTGTCCATCGATTAAGTCATTGATCGGTCTATTTTCCTTGATTGACCAGATTTGTATAGGAATTATTCCTGTGAGATCTTTCGATCTAAATTTCCTTCCCGAGAGCCGATTGATCATCTATACGATTTAATCAACAATGCAGTAAGAATTTCTATTTCAGTAAATTTTGGATCTCTGTGTGGTTTGGTGGACGATCGACTTTGTGATCTATTTTTTTTCTGACTGTTTAATTCTGCCAGGGGAGTTCGATTTTGGAGTTTCGACGTTATTTCTCTTTCGTTTAATATTCAGACATTTCGGTTCAGGTATCGATCCATTCCTGTTCGTCTAATTTTACTGATGCAGTAGATTTTAGTAGATAGTTTAGAGTTTAATTTATATGCAGGGAATAGAGTGTTGGAGTCTAGTAATTGTATTTGATTTCAGTCTATTTTGGTTGTGTCAGCTCGCACCCATGTCTCGTGCGCGTGGTTGTGTATGCCGAGTAGCAGCATCTCGTGTTCGTGTCTGTCTAGACCAGTAGCACGTGTCCGGGTTGGTCGAGTTGGTCCAGGTTGTGACCAGGTCTCGTTCGTGATCAGTGGTTCGTGCCCAGCTCAATTTAGGGTGTAGTTTGAAGCCAGATGCATTTGCAATAGGCTGTCAGGAACTGGAGTTAGCAGTTGGCCATGTTGGGTATCTATTTGATTGTATAATTAATATTTGTATCAAATTTTCTGTATTTTTCTGTGTTTTGAGTTGCTGGACTATTAGCTACTGTGAGATTTGAGTTAAGCTACAGGTGACTTTTAGTATTTATGTGGGTTGGCTTATATGAGTACTTTACCGAGTTTTGGTTGAGAATGAATCCTGAGTTGAGTAGCCGTTGAGTTCCAACCATATGCAGGTTTGGCTTCCATGTTGTGTACCACATCTACAATGGCTGTTAATTCCAATTGCCAATTGCTTTTCTGGAAGTGGTGTTGCCTATTGATGTTTGAGGAGTGGGTTCAGTTGCAAATACAAGAAGATGTGAGTACCATTGTGTGTTTGGTGTAGTGATAAATTGAGGACTAGAGTGAAGGTTAAATTGGGCTGCAGCTTGGCTTTGTGAAATCGTGATAGGGCTTGGGTTGGCTTATGTTGGCTTGGATTTAGTATATTGTCGAGTAGCCGTTAAAATGGTTTATGTGAAAGCTGGGCCAGTTTTGATTGGTTGCTGAGTTGCCTTTACAGCAATTGGTTAATTGAATGGCATTTTGTTTATGAGTATCGTTATAAGTCACTTATATTTAATCAAATTATATGATAGACAAATATTTTGGAAGTAGGTATCAGGTTAAGGAGATGGTTACTTTTTCTAAGACCTATACAAGTAATCATATAGTTTGTTAATCGCTAATATGAGAATTTATCTTAAGTATTAATTCTATTTTTAAGATTGTAATATTTAGATATACATAATGATAGGAGTTTATCTAGCTAGTTGTTGTAAGATTAGTTATTTGAGATCTATAGATAAGATACTAATTATCAAGATTTGGATAACTATACTTAACCAACTTGTACTAAAACCAGGTGGATTTATTGATCATCTTTCCAACCTTGATTATCCGGAGCAAAGGCAAGTACACTCTATGGTTTTGATCAGTACATTTTCCTTGTTCTTTATTGCTGACACACTGCGACACGTTCATGATTTTATCTGTCATGTTCTTTCATGTTCTTACTTGAATCTTGGGGTGGGGAAATACTCTAGATATGTGACCAAACCCGGATACTTATTCATGATCTTTAGCTTAGGCCTCGCACAGTACACGCGGGTCCTAAGCCGTACCTACATGATCTTTCAGGATCTTTTCATGTTCTTTCATGATCTTACCCAAGCCGGTCACATATCATAGAAAGTATTTCAAATTTATAACACACATGTTCAGGATCTTACTTGTTCTTTCATGATCTTACTTGTATCTTGATTTTAGCTGTAGTCGTGATCTTTCATGCATCTTTACATAGTCATGATCTTCCATGTATCTTTATAGCAGTAGTTCATGTTCTTCTTTTTCTTACATATCTTGTTCTTCTTGTTCTTTCAGCATTTACTTTCCATATCATGATGTTATTGTTCATTACCTAGAACTGTACTTTGCTCCGCTCCTGAATAGGATATGTTGCAGGTATGCTTGCAGGACATTGATCTACTCTATGGGCCAGAGCCCAGGATTTAGCTGAGCAGGATGAGGCTTAGCTTGAGGCTTCAGGTTTAGATTACTTAGCTTTACTTTTAGATATTGACTCTAGAGTTCATTGCACTTTTCATTCTTGTTGATTCTGGTACATTATGATATCTAGATTTGTGGATTATGGTGATCTTTCTGGGATACGTTGTAGATGCTGTGATTATATACTTTCATGTTTATCTGGTTAGTTTTCCCTAGTTTGGTACAGCTTACTTCATTGTGTCTAACAATGAAGGCTGGGCGTGTCCGACTCGTGTCCGATTATTCAGGAGCGGGTCGTGACATGTTTTTAGTGGTGGCCCATGCAGGTCCATCCTAATGGTACCTAGGACTTAGCGTACTATTGGGGGACTTGATTACACTAGGGAAACTTGATCACAGCATAGGAAAATCGGGAAATAAGGGTATATCAGGTATATCAGGTGTATCAGGTATTTTAATATTCTATAAACACTTGTTGTATGTAGGTCTAGGTTATTTTAACAGTTTTATGTTTTTCAGATAGTTCAAAAGCACGCGACACCGGAATGGTTGATCCATCTATACTTGAGGTCTCCAAGCTTCCACTCCGCAGGTCGTCCTACTATCCCCATGGGTAGTACGTGGTTGACGGAGATGATTGAAGAGTTCCTTGATACCCAGAGAGAGCAAGCCGTCATTTTCCAAGCCAGACTTGTGAATGCACTTTTCGAGCCAGAAAAGACTTATGCTTTCCAGACTTCCAGACCCTTGGACTTCTCCGACACTGAGCACATATCTTGCACCAAGGAGCAGATTGAACCTGGAGTTACCACTGAAGATCACCCAAGTTTTTGGGGACTCGACTTCTCTGAAGATTAGAAGCCACCAGCCAGGAGATCCAGAATGTAGCACAGACAATAGGACACAACGGGAAATTGAAGCTCGAGAGAAACGTGAAGACTTATGATGAGGATAACAACTACTGTGGATCCGTAAAGCGTCGCCACACTCGGACAACACTTCTTCAGCCCAGCAGGAGATTCAGATTCAGTCGGCCATCATTTGTATTTTCTGTCGCATCCCAGGACACCACTACGACGAATGTCACAAAAGACGGAGACTACGCTTGTACTACGGATCACCTACTCACCAAGTTAAAGATTTTTCGGAGACCGTTGATCGCACTGCCCGAGAACAAGTACGAGGAGCACCAGGACCGCAGCAGAAGGACCCGCTTCTCCAGATTCAGCAGCTATATGGAGCACTACCGCGGGGATCAACCTATGTCAGGACAATTGAAGAAGTTGAAGCGATTCCAGTCCCGGAGAAACACTGAAGATGGACCGAAGACAGAAGATTTCTTTTGCATGGTTGGAAAAACCATGTATCTTGATTAACAATCCAGTCTTCCCTTAAATTCCTTCTAACACATTGATCGTTTCTTGAAACTTCTTGTTTCTATTTTGAAACCTTGGTTGATGTCGAAACTTATTTCGAGATATTGTTTCCTACTTAGATAAACTTGTTTCAGATCCCAAATCGATAACTATATGAAATTCATTATTCGATACCGTTGGCATATTCATCATTCCTGACCTTGTTTCCTAGTGATGGCTCATATTTGCAAATTTTATTCATTTATCAAACTTCGTGTTAATTGATATTTAATCGTTTCTCGAGATTTTATTTTGAAATCCTGTTCGTCATTCGAAACTTGTTTAAGCTTCGTTCTATTCAGGACATTGTGGGGGATTCCTTTGAAGGTTTGAAGATTTCTTTTCCTATTTTGGGATTATGACTCATTCTCTATATAAGACTTGTTTTCCATTCATGATTTTTGATTTGAGAGTTGTTGTCCACTACTTTGTTCGATATTGCTTCCTACCCGTTTCAGTTTTCTATTCGAGGCTTTATCAAATTTGGTTTTCTAATTGTGATTTTGAGATCCTGTTTCCTATTCGGAACCTTGCCTTCCTTCGAGATTTTGCCTCCTATTCAAGAATTTGTTTTGTTCACGATCTTATTTGACCTCGTTTCCTATTTGAGATTTCGCTTGTTTCATACTCACCATTCAATGCTTGTTCCCTATTCTCTGCTTGATACCCTATTTTCTCCTCACTAGTCATGACCTTGCTTCTTGTTCGAGAATTACTTTCTATCTGCAATTTTGTTGATATTTTAAATCTAATGAGACTTTGTATACTATTGGAGATTTTATTTCCCATTTGGGATCTGTTCGAGATTTGTCGTTACTTGAGATTTTGTTGAACTTCGTTTCCAATGTGCGATTTATTTCTTATTTTGCGACATTGTCTTATATTTGATGCCTTGCTACTGTTCATCCTTCGAGACTCTGTTATCCCTTCGGGATAATGTACTATATATGGAATCTTGTTACCATTCCAGATATCAGTTGAAATCCCATTATAATTTGAAACTTCGCCCTATCTGAAATTTTAAATCTTCCTGGTTGTTTTTACTCTCTGATTGGATCCCTTGTAGTCTCTTAGTACTTAATAAACTCATGTATTCTAACAGTCAGGTAACTTCACCATTTTCGTGACTTGGACATTGAAATTCATTTTGATTCCTTAAAATTTTCTATGGATAAGGTTGAAAGACTATTCGATGACCTACTAGGGCGTGACAGTTGCGCGCTGCAGCCGTTATCTGGATTGCGGAGACCGAAAGTTCACTGCAGCCAGCAGCGCACTGGCGAGACAGGAATTCTAAGTTGAAGTGATTTCAGACATTCATAGGTTTCGGGTATTATGGAGACTTGTCCTAAATTCTTCATGTCGTGATCTCTTGAGTTGCTTTGTTGATAATTGTTAGAAAATGGATATAGTGTATAGAATACTCGGTAACATATCGTTATTTGAGTCACGGAGCCAAAGTTCACTGCAGCCAGGTATACTCTGGCGGGGTAGGGATTCTGAGTAAAGTGATTTCAAATATCTATATGTTTCCGAATACCATAGAAACTATGTTCCTTTTCCTATGATTATTGGTTTTCGAGAATCACAAATCCTTGCACGTTATCCTGATTTGATACTGTACCTCCTGAGTATTTAGTACGTTTCCTCAATCAACTCTTGCTAACTTTTCATTAGCATTTTATCGTTAGATCATTGAATTCCTCAAAATTATACATTGCCGGAATTTGATTCAATATTTCATTTGTGTCTTGTCTAAACTTCGATCTTAAATCATGTCTATCTGACCATGATTTTTCTATCTTGTCCTAGTCCACTTTTGATCATACTTAATAGTTTGTATCTTTACGATTTTGCTCCTCTAAGTTGTAATTGGAACTTTATTCTGTCCCGTGCCTATTTGATTCTTGATCATTGATCATGTTATTCCAACTTCTTGTGTGTACTTGGTCTCAAGGCCAGAGCGTCAGGATCGACAGAAGCACTGGGCGGATAGCAGCAGACGGCCACTGGAGTTCGCGGTTGGAGAAGGAGTGTTCATGAAGATCTCGTCGACTAGGGGCGTCATTTGCTTTGGCAGAGGTGGGAAGCTCAGTCCGAGATTTATCAGGCCTTCCGATGTGACAGCGCGGATTGGCGAGGTGGCATATCGACTGGCACTACCAGCTAGCTTGGGAGGAGTGCATGATGTTTTCCACGTATCTCTGCTTCGACGCTACATTCCAGATCCGAGCCAGGTGGTGGACTATTCAGAGTTAGCGGTGGGTCCGAGCTTGACCTACGAGGAGTAGCCAGTGGAGATCCTTGATCGGAGGGAGAAGCGCTTGCGAAACCAGACTATCCCACTTGTCCGCGTCATGTGGAGACACCACTCTCCGGGAGAGTCCACATGGGAGCGCGAGAACGAGATGCGGGAACATTATCCCAGCTTGTTTATTTGAGTGTACTTTGATTTTAAATTATTTTTTTTAAATATAATAAAAATGGATTGTGTTTGAACCTTCTTGAGATTTTGCTTTGAGATTGTTTTGTTTGTCTCTCGAATTTCGAGGACGAAATTATTTTAAGGGGGGAAGATTTGTAACTCCACTTCCCAGTTTTGAGGATAAAAAAAATGATTTCTAACAATAGCAATTGTTAATTTAGGTTTCAAATAAGAGGTTAATATTTTATTTAACTAATAATTTTGATAATTTATTTTGGAGGGAATTTAAATTGGGAGCAATTTTAATTTCAAAAAGTTGTTACAACCAATTTAGTGGTCCCCTCACCTTTGTTTTTAAATAATTATGATTATAATAAGTTTTTAACTGATTTTTATCATTTCTAGGAAATAATGAAAAGGCAGAGGGTTTCTTTATAAAATTTTCTAGGCGGAGGGACCTGTTGGTAAATTCTCTGGGCGGAAGGGCCTAACTGCAAAATTCAATTTTTCGTTTATATTACAGTTTGAGAGAGAGAACAACAGCTCTCTCATTTTTGTTTATTCTCAATTTCTTTCCCAATGTTCGAACCCTAACCCTAAGTTTTCGTTCCTGGCCACGGCGGTGGTCTCCTTCCGATCGATGGTCAGCGAACGGCGGACGAACCTTGTACCAGCGACCACGACGACAGCGGATGTACGAAGTCTTCTCTCCGGCCACGGCGACGGGGCCAGCCTGGTGGCGCGGCGACGAGTTCCAGCAGCCACGATGGCGACGAGTCCCTCAGGCGGCGCACCCCGCTGGCGGTGGCGCTCTTCCCACGGTGGTGGTGTTCCGACTTCGGTAGCGGCGACGACTGAAGGTTCGACGACTCATCGGAAGTAGAAGCGACGCAGGATCACAGTAAGTACTCGTTTCCTCGACCGATCCGTAGTGTTTAGATCTGTCCATCGATTAAGTCATTGATCGGTCTATTTTCTTTGATTGACCAGATTTGTATAGGAATTATTCCTGTGAGATCTTTCGATCTAAATTTCCTTCCCGAGAGCCGATTGATCATCTATACGATTTAATCAACAATGCAGTAAGAATTTCTATTTCAGTAAATTTTGGATCTCTGTGTGGTTTGGTGGACGATCGACTTTGTGATCTATTTTTTTTCTGACTGTTTAATTCTGCCAGGGGAGTTCGATTTTGGAGTTTCCACGTTATTTCTCTTTCGTTTAATATTCAGACATTTCGGTTCAGGTATCGATCCATTCCTGTTCGTCTAATTTTACTGATGCAGTAGATTTTAGTAGATAGTTTAGAGTTTAATTTATATGCAGGGAATAGAGTGTTGGAGTCTAGTAATTGCATTTGATTTCAGTCTATTTTGGTTGTGTCAGCTCGCACCCATGTCTCGTGCGCGTGGTTGTGTATGCCGAGTAGCAGCATCTCGTGTTCGTGTCTGTCTAGACCAGTAGCACGTGTCCGGGTTGGTCGAGTTGGTCCAGGTTGTGACCAGGTCTCGTTCGTGATCAGTGGTTCGTGCCCAGCTCAATTTGGGGTGTAGTTTGAAGCCAGATGCATTTGCAATAGGCTGTCAGGAACTGGAGTTAGCAGTTGGCCATGTTGGGTATCTATTTGATTGTATAATTAATATTTGTATCAAATTTTCTGTATTTTTCTGTGTTTTGAGTTGCTGGACTATTAGCTACTGTAAGATTTGAGTTAAGCTACAGGTGACTTTTAGTATTTATGTGGGTTGGCTTATATGAGTACTTTATCGAGTTTTGGTTGAGAATGAATCCTGAGTTGAGTAGCCGTTGAGTTCCAACCATATGCAGGTTTGGCTTCCATGTTGTGTACCACATCTACAATGGCTGTTAATTCCAATTGCCAATTGCTTTTCTGGAAGTGGTGTTGCCTATTGATGTTTGAGGAGTGGGTTCAGTTGCAAATACAAGAAGATGTGAGTACCATTGTGTGTTTGGTGTAGTGATAAATTGAGGACTAGAGTGAAGGTTAAATTGGGCTGCAGCTTGGCTTTGTGAAATCGTGATAGGGCTTGGGTTGGCTTATGTTGGCTTGGATTTAGTATATTGTCGAGTAGCCGTTAAAATGGTTTATGTGAAAGCTGGGCCAGTTTTGATTGGTTGCTGAGTTGCCTTTACAGCAATTGGTTAATTGAATGGCATTTTGTTTATGAGTATCGTTATAAGTCACTTATATTTAATCAAATTATATGATAGACAAATATTTTGGAAGTAGGTATCAGGTTAAGGAGATGGTTACTTTTTCTAAGACCTATACAAGTAATCATATAGTTTGTTAATCGCTAATATGAGAATTTATCTTAAGTATTAGTTCTATTTTTAAGATTGTAATATTTAGATATACATAATGATAGGAGTTTATCTAGCTAGTTGTTGTAAGATTAGTTATTTGAGATCTATAGATAAGATACTAATTATCAAGATTTGGATAACTATACTTAACCAACTTGTACTAAAACCAGGTGGATTTATTGATCATCTTCCCAACCTTGATTATCCGGAGCAAAGGCAAGTACACTCTATGGTTTTGATCAGTACATTTTCCTTGTTCTTTATTGCTGACACACTGCGACACGTTCATGATTTTATCTGTCATGTTCTTTCATGTTCTTACTTGAATCTTGGGGTGGGGAAATACTCTAGATATGTGACCAAACCCGGATACTTATTCATGATCTTTAGCTTAGGCCTCGCACAGTGCACGCGGGTCCTAAGCCGTACCTACATGATCTTTCAGGATCTTTTCATGTTCTTTCATGATCTTACCCAAGCCGGTCACATATCATAGAAAGTATTTCAAATTTATAACACACATGTTCAGGATCTTACTTGTTCTTTCATGATCTTACTTGTATCTTGATTTTAGCTGTAGTCGTGATCTTTCATGCATCTTTACATAGTCATGATCTTCCATGTATCTTTATAGCAGTAGTTCATGTTCTTCTTTTTCTTACATATCTTGTTCTTCTTGTTCTTTCAGCATTTACTTTCCATATCATGATGTTATTGTTCATTACCTAGAACTGTACTTTGCTCCGCTCCTGAATAGGATATGTTGTAGGTATGCTTGCAGGACATTGATCTACTCTATGGGCCAGAGCCCAGGATTTAGCTGAGCAGGATGAGGCTTAGCTTGAGGCTTCAGGTTTAGATTACTTAGCTTTACTTTTAGATATTGACTCTAGAGTTCATTGCACTTTTCATTCTTGTTGATTCTGGTACATTATGATATCTAGATTTGTGGATTATGGTGATCTTTCTGGGATACGTTGTAGATGCTGTGATTATATACTTTCATGTTTATCTGGTTAGTTTTCCCTAGTTTGGTACAGCTTACTTCATTGTGTCTAACAATGAAGGCTGGGCGTGTCCGACTCGTGTCCGATTATTCAGGAGCGGGTCGTGACATGTTTTTAGTGGTGGCCCATGCAGGTCCATCCTAATGGTACCTAGGACTTAGCGTACTATTGGGGGACTTGATTACACTAGGGAAACTTGATCACAGCATAGGAAAATCGGGAAATAAGGGTATATCAGGTATATCAGGTGTATCAGGTATTTTAATATTCTATAAACACTTGTTGTATGTAGGTCTAGGTTATTTTAACAGTTTTATGTTTTTCAGATAGTTCAAAAGCACGCGACACCGGAATGGTTGATCCATCTATACTTGAGGTCTCCAAGCTTCCACTCCGCAGGTCGTCCTACTATCCCCATGGGTAGTACGTGGTTGACGGAGATGATTGAAGAGTTCCTTGATACCCAGAGAGAGCAAGCCGTCATTTTCCAAGCCAGACTTGTGAATGCACTTTTCGAGCCAGAAAAGACTTATGCTTTCCAGACTTCCAGACCCTTGGACTTCTCCGACACTGAGCACATATCTTGCACCAAGGAGCAGATTGAACCTGGAGTTACCACTGAAGATCACCCAAGTTTTTGGGGACTCGACTTCTCTGAAGATTAGAAGCCACCAGCCAGGAGATCCAGAATGTAGCACAGACAATAGGACACAACGGAAAATTGAAGCTCGAGAGAAACGTGAAGACTTATGATGAGGATAACAACTACTGTGGATCCGTAAAGCGTCACCACACTCGGACAACACTTCTTCAGCCCAGCAGGAGATTCAGATTCAGTCGGCCATCATTTGTATTTTCTGTCGCATCCCAGGACACCACTACGACGAATGTCACAAAAGACGGAGACTACGCTTGTACTACGGATCACCTACTCACCAAGTTAAAGATTTTTCGGAGACCGTTGATCGCACTGCCCGAGAACAAGTACGAGGAGCACCAGGACCGCAGCAGAAGGACCCGCTTCTCCAGATTCAGCAGCTATATGGAGCACTACCGCGGGGATCAACCTATGTCAGGACAATTGAAGAAGTTGAAGCGATTCCAGTCCCGGAGAAACACTGAAGATGGACCGAAGACAGAAGATTTCTTTTGCATGGTTGGAAAAACCATGTATCTTGATTAACAATCCAGTCTTCCCTTAAATTCCTCCTAACACATTGATCGTTTCTTGAAACTTCTTGTTTCTATTTTGAAACCTTGGTTGATGTCGAAACTTATTTCGAGATATTGTTTCCTACTTAGATAAACTTGTTTCAGATCCCAAATCGATAACTATATGAAATTCATTATTCGATACCGTTGGCATATTCATCATTCCTGACCTTGTTTCCTAGTGATGGCTCATATTTGTAAATTTTATTCATTTATCAAACTTCGTGTTAATTGATATTTAATCGTTTCTCGAGATTTTATTTTGAAATCCTGTTCGTCATTCGAAACTTGTTTAAGCTTCGTTCTATTCAGGACATTGTGGGGGATTCCTTTGAAGGTTTGAAGATTTCTTTTCCTATTTTGGGATTATGACTCATTCTCTATATAAGACTTGTTTTCCATTCATGATTTTTGATTTGAGAGTTGTTGTCCACTACTTTGTTCGATATTGCTTCCTACCCGTTTCAGTTTTCTATTCGAGGCTTTATCAAATTTGGTTTTCTAATTGTGATTTTGAGATCCTGTTTCCTATACGGAACCTTGCCTTCCTTCGAGATTTTGCCTCCTATTCAAGAATTTGTTTTGTTCACGATCTTATTTGACCTCGTTTCCTATTTGAGATTTCGCTTGTTTCATACTCACCATTCAATGCTTGTTCCCTATTCTCTGCTTGATACCCTATTTTCTCCTCACTAGTCATGACCTTGCTTCTTGTTCGAGAATTACTTTCTATCTGCAATTTTGTTGATATTTTAAATCTAATGAGACTTTGTATACTATTGGAGATTTTATTTCCCATTTGGGATCTGTTCGAGATTTTGTCGTTACTTGAGATTTTGTTGAACTTCGTTTCCAATGCGCGATTTATTTTTTATTTTGCGACATTGTCTTATATTTGATGCCTTGCTACTGTTCATCCTTCGAGACTCTGTTATCCCTTCGGGATAATGTACTATATATGGAATCTTGTTACCATTCCAGATATCAGTTGAAATCCCATTATAATTTGAAACTTCGCCCTATCTGAAATTTTAAATCTTCCTGGTTGTTTTTACTCTCTGATTGGATCCCTTGTAGTCTCTTAGTACTTAATAAACTCATGTATTCTAACAGTCAGGTAACTTCACCATTTTCGTGACTTGGACATTGAAATTCATTTTGATTCCTTAAAATTTTCTATGGATAAGGTTGAAAGACTATTCGATGACCTACTAGGGCGTGACAGTTGCGCGCTGCAGCCGTTATCTGGATTGCGGAGACCGAAAGTTCACTGCAGCCAGCAGCGCACTGGCGAGGCAGGAATTCTAAGTTGAAGTGATTTCAGACATTCATAGGTTTCGGGTATTATGGAGACTTGTCCTAAATTCTTCATGTCGTGATCTCTTGAGTTGCTTTGTTGATAATTGTTAGAAAATGGATATAGTGTATAGAATACTCGGTAACATATCGTTATTTGAGTCACGGAGCCAAAGTTCACTGCAGCCAGGTATACTCTGGCGGGGTAGGGATTCTGAGTAAAGTGATTTCAAATATCTATATGTTTCCGAATACCATAGAAACTATGTTCCTTTTCCTATGATTATTGGTTTTCGAGAATCACAAATCCTTGCACGTTATCCTGATTTGATACTGTACCTCCTGAGTATTTAGTACGTTTCCTCAATCAACTCTTGCTAACTTTTCTTTAGCATTTTATCGTTAGATCATTGAATTCCTCAAAATTATACATTGCCGGAATTTGATTCAATATTTCATTTGTGTCTTGTCTAAACTTCGATCTTAAATCATGTCTATCTGACCATGATTTTTCTATCTTGTCCTAGTCCACTTTTGATCATACTTAATAGTTTGTATCTTCACGATTTTGCTCCTCTAAGTTGTAATTGGAACTTTATTCTGTCCCGTGCCTATTTGATTCTTGATCATTGATCATGTTATTCCAACTTCTTGTGTGTACTTGGTCTCAAGGCCAGAGCGTCAGGATCGACAGAAGCACTGGGCGGATAGCAGCAGACGGCCACTGGAGTTCGCGGTTGGAGAAGGAGTGTTCATGAAGATCTCGTCGACTAGGGGCGTCATTTGCTTTGGCAGAGGTGGGAAGCTCAGTCCGAGATTTATCAGGCCTTCCGATGTGACAGCGCGGATTGGCGAGGTGGCATATCGACTGGCACTACCAGCTAGCTTGGGAGGAGTGTATGATGTTTTCCACGTATCTCTGCTTCGATGCTACATTCCAGATCCGAGCCAGGTGGTGGACTATTCAGAGTTAGCGGTGGGTCCGAGCTTGACCTACGAGGAGTAGCCAGTGGAGATCCTTGATCGAAGGGAGAAGCGCTTGCGAAACCAGACTATCCCACTTGTCCGCGTCATGTGGAGACACCACTCTCCGGGAGAGTCCACATGGGAGCGCGAGAACGAGATGCGGGAACATTATCCCAGCTTGTTTATTTGAGTGTACTTTGATTTTAAATTATTTTTTTTAAATATAATAAAAATGGATTGTGTTTGAACCTTCTTGAGATTTTGCTTTGAGATTGTTTTGTTTGTCTCTCGAATTTCGAGGACGAAATTATTTTAAGGGGGGAAGATTTGTAACTCCACTTCCTAGTTTTGAGGATAAAAAAAAATGATTTCTAACAATAGCAATTGTTAATTTAGGTTTCAAATAAGAGGTTAATATTTTATTTAACTAATAATTTTGATGATTTATTTTGGAGGGAATTTAAATTGGGAGCAATTTTAATTTCAAAAAGTTGTTACAACCAATTTAGTGGTCCCCTCACCTTTGTTTTTAAATAATTATGATTATAATAAGTTTTTAACTGATTTTTATCATTTCTAGGAAATAATGAAAAGGCAGAGGGTTTCTTTATAAAATTTTCTAGGCGGAGGGACTTGTTGGTAAATTCTCTGGGCGGAAGGGCCTAACTGCAAAATTTAATTTTTCGTTTATATTACAGTTTGAGAGAGAGAACAGCAGCTCTCTCATTTTTGTTTATTCTCAATTTCTTTCCCAATGTTCGAACCCTAACCCTAAGTTTTCGTTCCTGGCCACGGCGGTGGTCTCCTTCCGATCGATGGTCAGCGAACGGCGGACGAACCTTGTTCCAGCGACCACGACGACAGCGGATGTACGAAGTCTTCTCTCCGGCCACGGCGACGGGGCCAGCCTGGTGGCGCGGCGACGAGTTCCAGCAGCCACGATGGCGACGAGTCCCTCAGGCGGCGCACCCCGCTGGCAGTGGCGCTCTTCCCACGGTGGTGGTGTTCCGACTTCGGTAGCGACGACGACTGAAGGTTCGACGACTCATCGGAAGTAGAAGCGACGCAGGATCACAGTAAGTACTCGTTTCCTCGACCGATCCGTAGTGTTTAGATCTGTCCATCGATTAAGTCATTGATCGGTCTATTTTCCTTGATTGACCAGATTTGTATAGGAATTATTCCTGTGAGATCTTTCGATCTAAATTTCCTTCCCGAGAGCCGATTGATCATCTATACGATTTAATCAACAATGCAGTAAGAATTTCTATTTCAGTAAATTTTGGATCTTTGTGTGGTTTGGTGGACGATCGACTTTGTGATCTATTTTTTTTCTGACTGTTTAATTCTGCCAGGGGAGTTCGATTTTGGAGTTTCGACGTTATTTCTCTTTCGTTTAATATTCAGACATTTCGGTTCAGGTATCGATCCATTCCTGTTCGTCTAATTTTACTGATGCAGTAGATTTTAGTAGATAGTTTAGAGTTTAATTTATATACAGGGAATAGAGTGTTGGAGTCTAGTAATTGCATTTGATTTCAGTCTATTTTGGTTGTGTCAGCTCGCACCCATGTCTCGTGCGCGTGGTTGTGTATGCCGAGTAGCAGCATCTCGTGTTCGTGTCTGTCTAGACCAGTAGCACGTGTCCGGGTTGGTCGAGTTGGTCCAGGTTGTGACCAGGTCTCGTTCGTGATCAGTGGTTCGTGCCCAGCTCAATTTGGGGTGTAGTTTGAAGCCAGATGCATTTGCAATAGGCTGTCAGGAACTGGAGTTACCAGTTGGCCATGTTGGGTATCTATTTGATTGTATAATTAATATTTGTATCAAATTTTCTGTATTTTTCTGTGTTTTGAGTTGCTGGACTATTAGCTACTGTGAGATTTGAGTTAAGCTACAGGTGACTTTTAGTATTTATGTGGGTTGGCTTATATGAGTACTTTACCGAGTTTTGGTTGAGAATGAATCCTGAGTTGAGTAGCCGTTGAGTTCCAACCATATGCAGGTTTGGCTTCCATGTTGTGTACCACATCTACAATGGCTGTTAATTCCAATTGCCAATTGCTTTTCTGGAAGTGGTGTTGCCTATTGATGTTTGAGGAGTGGGTTCAGTTGCAAATACAAGAAGATGTGAGTACCATTGTGTGTTTGGTGTAGTGATAAATTGAGGACTAGAGTGAAGGTTAAATTGGGCTGCAGCTTGGCTTTGTGAAATCGTGATAGGGCTTGGGTTGGCTTATGTTGGCTTGGATTTAGTATATTGTCGAGTAGCCGTTAAAATGGTTTATGTGAAAGCTGGGCCAGTTTTGATTGGTTGCTGAGTTGCCTTTACAGCAATTGGTTAATTGAATGGCATTTTGTTTATGAGTATCGTTATAAGTCACTTATATTTAATCAAATTATATGATAGACAAATATTTTGGAAGTAGGTATCAGGTTAAGGAGATGGTTACTTTTTCTAAGACCTATACAAGTAATCATATAGTTTGTTAATCGCTAATATGAGAATTTATCTTAAGTATTAATTCTATTTTTAAGATTGTAATATTTAGATATACATAATGATAGGAGTTTATCTAGCTAGTTGTTGTAAGATTAGTTATTTGAGATCTATAGATAAGATACTAATTATCAAGATTTGGATAACTATACTTAACCAACTTGTACTAAAACCAGGTGGATTTATTGATCATCTTCCCAACCTTGATTATCCGGAGCAAAGGCAAGTACACTCTATGGTTTTGATCAGTACATTTTCCTTGTTCTTTATTGCTCACACTGCGACACGTTCATGATTTTATCTGTCATATTCTTTCATGTTCTTACTTGAATCTTGGGGTGGGGAAATACTCTAGATATGTGACCAAACCCGGATACTTATTCATGATCTTTAGCTTAGGCCTCGCACAGTGCACGCGGGTCCTAAGCCGTACCTACATGATCTTTCAGGATCTTTTCATGTTCTTTCATGATCTTACCCAAGCCGGTCACATATCATAGAAAGTATTTCAAATTTATAACACACATGTTCAGGATCTTACTTGTTCTTTCATGATCTTACTTGTATCTTGATTTTAGCTGCAGTCGTGATCTTTCATGCATCTTTACATAGTCATGATCTTCCATGTATCTTTATAGCAGTAGTTCATGTTCTTCTTTTTCTTACATATCTTGTTCTTCTTGTTCTTTCAGCATTTACTTTCCATATCATGATGTTATTGTTCATTACCTAGAACTGTACTTTGCTCCGCTCCTGAATAGGATATGTTGCAGGTATGCTTGCAGGACATTGATCTACTCTATGGGCCAGAGCCCAGGATTTAGCTGAGCAGGATGAGGCTTAGCTTGAGGCTTCAGGTTTAGATTACTTAGCTTTACTTTTAGATATTGACTCTAGAGTTCATTGCACTTTTCATTCTTGTTGATTCTGGTACATTATGATATCTAGATTTGTGGATTATGGTGATCTTTCTGGGATACGTTGTAGATGCTGTGATTATATACTTTCATGTTTATCTGGTTAGTTTTCCCTAGTTTGGTACAGCTTACTTCATTGTGTCTAACAATGAAGGCTGGGCGTGTCCGACTCGTGTCCGATTATTCAGGAGCGGGTCGTGACATGTTTTTAGTGGTGGCCCATGCAGGTCCATCCTAATGGTACCTAGGACTTAGCGTACTATTGGGGGACTTGATTACACTAGGAAAACTTGAT
This sequence comes from Iris pallida, assembly GCA_029216955.1. NCBI lineage: Eukaryota > Viridiplantae > Streptophyta > Magnoliopsida > Asparagales > Iridaceae > Iris > Iris pallida. The sequence goes on along the minus strand of JANAVB010030420.1, from coordinate 3,974,788 downwards.
CACAGCATAGGAAAATCGGGAAATAAGGGTATATCAGGTATATCAGGTGTATCAGGTATTTTAATATTCTATAAACACTTGTTGTATGTAGGTCTAGGTTATTTTAACAGTTTTATGTTTTTCAGATAGTTCAAAAGCACGCGACACCGGAATGGTTGATCCATCTATACTTGAGGTCTCCAAGCTTCCACTCCGCAGGTCGTCCTACTATCCCCATGGGTAGTACGTGGTTGACGGAGATGATTGAAGAGTTCCTTGAAGATCTTCGGGAGCTGCTCCAAAATCTGGCCACACAAAACCAGCTGGGTCAAACCCCAGAAAGAGCAAGTGCCACAAAGGAGGCCACGAAATAAGAACAAAAGCCAGCATATCAGAACATAAGAAAATGAAGAAAAGTACAAATAATAAAAGTACAGCTGGACAATAAGCGACTAGGGACATGGAACCATTCTGGGAGCCAGATTACAACCCGTAAACCAAACAAGGACCGGGGTTATAACCCTTCGCCTGAATAGCACTCGTCCCTATCCATTTATTGTTTAAGATAAGTAAAACAATCATGCTCAGGGGTACCGGGTACTGGGACTAGACACCATACATTCACAAGCGGCCAAGCAATTACTACGGCTTACTACTTTAACTAACTAGGGTTATCACAAGCCTAATTACTAACAAGATGCAATGAGAATTTCCCAGTCCCAAGCCCTGCAGACTATCCAGTTATCCTTCCGCGGGTTGAGAGTATGGTTGGGTACATCGCCCATGAGACGATATACCCTTAGGTGACTTAGAGGTGCAACACATGACATTGTGCTGGAAATGTGCTCTACTCGTCGGCAAGCTACAAGTCCAATTAAGGCACCCAGATAACGAGATTGTCTGTGACTGGAAATTCTCCATGAATTATAGTTTGATCTAGTCACTATCCTAATACATATTCAGTGTGAATCCCTGACCGTGGGAACCAGGGAGTCACGTCCTAGACATGATGCAAGACAAGACAAGTGGATTGCACAAGCAAGCAAGCAGGAACACCCACGGTGTCAGAGTTAGTTACAAGAGTCAAGTTAGCCATCACAACAGCATCAAGTCAAGCCAGGTTAAGTCAAGTTACAAGTTCAAGTCAAGTTAGGTACAAGTCAAGAGTGTGCCGCCACGGACCACTATCAAGTTATCCAATTATCAGGGTTAATATGAATCACAGGTTACAAGTTAAGTGTGCACCCCATCGGGTTACTATCAAGGAGATCAAAAGTACCAGGATCATAAATCAAAGAAATCAGGAAACCATATTAGTCATAAGCAAGTCATCAAAATCGTGCCAGGTCGTATCGAGCCAAGACAGTCGTGTTATGTGGAACAAGATCTTAAAACTCCAATTAACAATAGAGAAACCAAGCCCCAGAAATAATACCAAAGCACCATGATTAGTGGATTGCGCAAGGGTCCCTGGGGTCGGGTTGCGCAAGGTGTCAGGGGTTAGATGGCGCTGAGTTGGGTTGCGCAGGGTGTGAAGTGCGCGGGGGTTAAGTGCGCTGGATCGAAGGCGCATGGGTCAAGTGCGTTGGATCGAAGGAGCATGGGTCAAGTGCGCTGGGAGCAGATGGCGCAGGGGGATGAATGGCGCACGGGTGAAGCGCGCCAGGGAAACAGGGGGAGCAGGGCCGATGGCGCAAAGGGTGGATGGCGCACGGCCGAAAGTGCATGGACCGATGGAGCAGAGGGTGGATGGCGCACGGCCGAAAGCGCATGGGCCGATGGCGCAGAGGGTGGATGGCGCACGGCCGAAAGCGCATGGGCCGAGGGCGCATGGCTGAGGGCGCATGGAAGGGGTGCGCAGTTCGCCAAGGGACAAGCTGCGCTGATCAGCCAGCGCTAAAGAGCGCAGACCGAGGAAGGCTGCGCGGTTCAGCACTGCGCTAAAGAGCGCAGGCTGAAGTCTTCTTCTCCAGGCCGAGAAGAAGCCTCAAGAACACCAAAGTTCAATTCTTCATAACTTGGCCAAATCAAAATGAAATCTGGATTTTCGAAGTTCTAACTTGTGTAAAATTGAATTCTCTTCCACACGGAAGCATCAAAACAAGCAAAAATCAAAGTTTGATAGATCAAAACCAAGAATTTTTGAAAATAATTAAAGGCTAGATCTAGAACAATGGAGACTCCAAATCACAAAATACCAAGTTCTAATGTTGTTCTCCCTGGCCTAATCTAGCTAATGGACAAATAAAATGTGGTGCTTATTTGGTGGCAAGGTGCACTTGCCTATGGTGTTGGTGTTGTGTGGAGGAAGGAAGAAGAAGAAGATGGAGGAAAAATAATTGAAGTAAAGAGGAGAGAGAAAAGTTATGTGGGATTAAATGAGGGTGGGTTGTGGTGGAATGAAGGTTGAGCATAGGCTAAAGTGTTCCAAGCATATTAAACCAAACTAAACCAATCCTACTCCACAAAATAAAACCAAGCCAATTAAAACCGAGCCGGGCCGAAACCCAAAATACGAGAAAACCCAAAATTCCACAAGTCGAGAAAAATAAAATACATGCCAAAATCCGATTACGAGTATTAATACAAAATACGGGAAATGGGGGTGACAACTCTACCCACCTTAAAAGAATTCCGTCCTCGGAATTTAATCAAGGAGCTAGAGATTGTCACGACAAGCTACACTAAGCACCATCAACTACACTAAGCAGTTCAATCATACAATCATACATGCAATCAAGGAATGAAGAGCATAAGGCATAAGGAAGACATTATACCTTATGAGTCAAACAAGTAGGGATATCGTGATCGGATAACATCCTCACGCTCCTACGTTGACTCACCTAGAGAGTGATGACCCCAAGCAACACGGACTAAGCTAATAGTCTTGTTCTTGAGTATCTTCTCCCTCCGGTCCAAAATAGACACGGGCTTCTCCTCATACGAAAGATTGGTACCAACAACCAGTTCCGAATGGTCCAGGATATGGCTCGGGTCCGGGATGTACCGTCGTAATTGGGACACATGGAATACATCATGCACCTCACTTAGCGACGGCGGAAGAGCAAGACGATAGGATACATCTCTTACTCGCTCCAGGATATCGAACGGCCCTATATACCTAGGACTAAGCTTTTCCCGCACGCCAAAGCGAATGACGCCGCGGTTAGGCGAGATCCTAAGGAATACATGGTCGCCGATAGCAAACTCTAAGGGACGCCGATGGACATCGGCCCAATGTCGCTGGCGGTCTTGGGCAACTCGAAGATGATCCCTGACTCTTCTGACTACTTCAACTGTCTGGGCAATCATTTCTGGACCAAGCATCTGCCTCTCTCCGACATCGTCCCATGCTAGCGGGGTCCTGTACTTCCTACAATACAGAGCTTCGAACGGAGCCATCTGAATACTGGCCTGGAAAATATTGTTGTACGAGAACTCCACCAGGTGCAAGTGATCTTCCCATAACCCACCGAAGTCAAGTGTACATGACCGCAACATATCCTCAAGAGTCTGGATGGTGCGCTCTGACTGGCCATCTGTCTGCGGATGATATGCTGAGCTAAACTGAAGGTGAGTTCCCAAACTCTCTTGCAGGCTGCGCCAAAAGTGTGACGTAAACCTTGAATCTCGGTCCGAGGTGATACTGACGGGCACACCGTGAAGCTTGACAATCTGTCTAAGATACATTTCTGCCAACTGAGCCGTTGACTGCCCAACTCTGAATGGGAGAAAATGAGCCACCTTCGTGAGCCGGTCAACTATAACCCAAATAGCATCTCGACCAGCCGGGGATCTAGGCAATCCAGTCACAAAATCCATGGTCACATGCTCCCACTTCTATTCTGGAATTGGTAAGGGCTGAAGAAGTCCAGCGGGCCTCTGATGTTCAGTTTTAACCTGCTGGCAAATCAAATACCGAGAGACAAACCGGGCTATCTTCCTCTTCATGCCATTCCACCAGAAATGCTGACGAATATCACGGTACATCTTCGTGCTACTGGGATGAATAGAGTACTACGAACTGTGAGCTTCTGCCATAACTTCCTGTCTGACATCTCCACTAGGTACACAAAGACGAGTACCGTGCCGAAGTATACCATCTTCATGAATGCACAACTCTGGTCTTCTTTCTGCCTCACACTCTGCTCTGAGCCGTTGAGTCTTAGAATCTGTAGACTGCGCCATCCGAATCCTCTCAACTATGCTGGACTGAACCTGTAGACTGGCCATCAATGCCTCACTAGTAGGAAGAACCACCTCAATTCCTATCTTCTGAAAATCTGCCAATAACTCTGGTTGTGCCGTTAGGAAGTAAACTCTGGCTCTCCGGCTCAACGTATCTGCTACAACGTTGGCCTTCCCTGGGTGATATTGCAAATCCATATCGTAGTCTACCAATAGCTCGAGCCATCTCCTCTGCCGCATATTAAGGTCCTTCTGGGTGAAAACATACTTCAGGCTCTTGTGATCAGTAAATATCTCCACTCTATCTTCGTACAAGTAGTGCCTCCACAACTTAAGTGTAAATACTACTGCTGCCAGCTCCAAGTCGTGGGTCGGGTAATTCTTCTCATGATCACGAAGTTGACATGATGCATAAGATATTACCTTCCCATGCTGCATCAAGACACACCCCAATCCTCTGCCTGAAGCGTCGCAATAAACTGTGAATCCTCCGGTCCCATCTGGAAGTATGAGAATGGGAGCCGTTATCAAACCTCGCTTCAACTTCTCAAATGATTCTTGACACTCCGCTGTCCAAGCGAACTGCATATCCTTACGGGTCAACTGGGTCATCGGCGCTGAAATCCTTGCAAAATCTGAAACGAATCGCCGACAATAGTCGGCCAATCCAAGAAAGCTGCGAACCTCTGCCACTGAGCTAGGTACTGGCCGATAGCCATAATCTTCTGGGGATCCACTTTCACTCCTCATCGAGTAATGATGTGACCCAAGTACGAAATGCGATCGAGCCAGAACTCGTATTTGCTGAACTTGGCGTACAACTGATGCTCTCTAAGCGTCTGAAGGACGATTCTGAGATACTGCTCATGCTCTGCTTTGCTTTTGCTGTAGACCAGGATATCATCTAGAAACATGATCACGAACTAATCCAAGTAAGGTATGAAAATGCGATTCATGAGGTCCATGAATATGGCTGGCGCATTGGTTGCTCCAAAGGGCATAACAAGGAACTCCCAATGTCCATACCTAGATCGAAAAGCTGTCTTCGGGATGTCCTGCTCTCTGACTCTGATCTGGTGGTATCCTGATCGCAAGTCTATCTTCGAAAACACTGAAGCCCCTTTGAGTTGATCAAACAAGTCATCTATCCTCGGAAGAGGGTATCTGTTCTTGATTATCACTGAGTTCAAGGTACGATAATCTACACATAACCTGGATGTACCATCCTTCTTTTTTACAAGAAGCATCGGGGCTCCCCAAGGCGATCCACTTGCACGAATGAATCCCTTGGTCCTAAGTTCTTCAATCATCTTATACAAAATCTCCAACTCTGAAGGCACCAATCTGTAGACTCGCTCTGATACTGGTGCTGTTCCGGGGATCAAGTCTATAGTGAACTCGATCTCCCGCTCTGGCGGCATCCCTGGAAGCTCTTCTGGAAAGACATCTAGAAACTCTTTAACTATTTGGGATAACTGCACTGCTGCTACTGCCATCCGCAATACTGGAAAAGATGGTTCCACTGCGCCTCTGGAAAATAAGAATTCTGGCTCGCCTGGAATGCTAAAAACAACCCTGCCACTATGGCAGTCTATCCTAGCATACTGGTTCCTCAACTAATCCATGCCTAAGACTACATCATAGTCTGCCATAGGGAATTCTATAAATCTAACCGGGAACTCTCTACCGCTAACTACGATCCGACACGAGGAAAATACCCGATCTACTCCCACAAGACCATTACCAGTAAGTATATTGAGTCGTACTGATAATGACTCTGGCTCCAATCCTATCCGTGTCACGAATCGTGCAGACATGAACGAATGCGATGCACCAGAATCAAATAATACCAATGCTGGAGAGGAGTTGACGAGAATAGTACCTGCCACTACCTCACCTGGTGCAACTTCTTCTTCCATAGTCATCATCATGGACTGACCTTGTCCTCTAGCTGCGGGTCCCCTCTGCTGGAAACCTCTCTGTCTGCTCTGCACTTGGGCTTGGGTATACTGCTGCTGGTTCTGCTGATGAAACGCCTGGGCCTGAGGCAACAATGGCCTCGGGTACTGCTGCTGCTGCATAGGTGCTGGTCCCCTAACCGATGGACTGGTTAGATTGGAGGAGGACGAACTATCCCTATTCGGGCAGGTTCCTATCTTGTGATCTGTCGCTCCACAAGCCAGGCACAAGCCTTGTGCCCTACGACAATCCGCCACTACATGGCCTGGCTTCCCACAATAAGAACATCCCATCGCGGAAGTCTGCTTCTGCTTCTGCTGTTGCGAGTACGTCGGGGTCGAATGCTGAACCGACGTTACTAAGGCCGCCCGCCTCGGAGTTCCAATAGTCAAACTCCTAGTTGCCGGGGCTGGAGCTGATGATTGGTGCATCTGACTGTGGGACCGCTTCCTACCTCCGGTCCTATCTACGATCCTCTGGGAGGTGTACTCATGCCTCCTAGCCGCTCTCAATACTGCATTGAACGTCTGGTGCTCGAACTGCTCGACTGCTAACAAGATCTCCAAATGCAGTCCCTGCTGGAACCGCTGGGCCCTATCAAACTCGGTTGCCACCAAGGTGGGGGCAAACCTACTGAGTCTAGAAAACTCAGATGCATAACTGTCGACCGTTCTGCCTCCTTGCCTCAAGTTGGTAAATCTCGTCTGTAGGTCGTACCGAGCTACAACATCAAAATACTTCGTCTGAAATCTCTTTCTAAACACTGCCCAAGCAATGGGTGCCATTAATCCCATGGCTTACGCTGCCCACCAACTACGAGCTAAGTCCAGCAACTACAGGCGTACCACCGCCACCTTCTCATTCTCAGGTGTTCTAGCTGCCTCCAAAATCACCTCGGTATCCTGAAGCCAAGCATCCGCGGCAATCGCATCTTCACTGCCGTCGAAGAAGGGAGGGTTCAAGCGCTTGAAGCTGTTGGCCGCGCTGTTACCTGGGTGACCGCCTCTGGTCAAAGCATCTGCCACTACCTGGTGCAAGGCGTCTCCTCGACGATCCTGGAAAGCTATCAAGGTCCTGATGAGACCTACCAAAGTGCCATCATCCGGCTCGGCAGGCTGAACGGGCTGAACTGGGGGCTCTCCTCCAGTAGGCACAACTCTGGAGGCTACTCCGGAGTGCTGGGCTTGATCTCCGGGCTGCTGGTCCGCGGGAGTTGCTCCGCCTTGCTGATCGGCTAGTTCATGAACAATGCCGCTGAAGAAAACGACATAGGAAACAATAAGGAAGGACCAGGACAGATCAACGATACAAGCATGTGATCAGGTCAAGATTCCAGAGATTCAGAGGATATGAACGAAGATCAAGGACGAGTACTGATTGAGACATCTATTCGGTAAACCCTCACATTTCTTGAATGCCAAGACCTGCATGGGCCACCACTTAAACCATGTCATGTCCCAGAACCAGAATACTGGAGAGCGGGAGCGAACATAGCCAGCTACGTATATTGAAATGGAAACCACCTCGCTATACGGTCACGGCTGTCTAGATATGAGGGTTTACTACAAGCCAACGGTCTCTTAAGGTCAAGCCTATTGTCTCAATCTCAAGCAAGTAATATAATTACAAGATGTTAGACCACCAAATATACAATAAAAGGCGTCCCAAATATTACATATTCAGCTGATCATGAAGCTAGTCGTACAAAATGCGAGGACTAGCAAGAGTTAAGTCATACATGATCAACCCTAAGATTGTTAATCATGTTTACAGCCCGTAGGCAGACAGTAAGTAAATGTGCATCGAGCTAACAAGTGCTCGTCGGCTAAACGCCTCAAAAGAATAATTTTACAATAGAGTCAGTGAAACAAAATAGGAAACCCACTCGCAGCCCGGATTCCTTCTAGTCGCCACCATCGGGCTGGAGGTTCGGTAGATCCTCGGGAGCTGCTCCAAAATCTGGCCACACAAAACCAGCTGGGTCAAATCCCAGAAAGAGCAAGTGCCACAAAGGAGGCCACGAAATAAGAACAAAAGCCAGCATATCAGAACATATGAAAATGAAAAAAAGTACAAATAATAAAAGTACAGCTAGACAATAAGCGACTAGGGACATGGAACCATTCCGGGAGCCAGATTACAACCCGTAAACCAAACAAGGACCGGGGTTGTAACCCTTCGCCTGAATAACACTCGTCCCTATCCATTTATTGTTTAAGATAAGTAAAACAATCATGCTCAGGGTACCAGGTACTGGGACTAGATACCATATATTCACAAGCGGCCAAGCAATTACTACGGCTTACTACTTTAACTAACTAGGATTATCATAAGCCTAATTACTAACAAGATGCAATGAGAATTTCCTAGACCCAAGCCCAGCAGACTATCCAGTTATCCTTCCGCGGGTTGAGAGTATGGTTGGATACATCGCCCAGGAGACGATATACCCTTAGGTGACTTAGAGGTGCAACACATGACAGTGTGCTAGAAATGTGCTTTACTCGTCGGCAAGCTACAAGTCCAATTAAGGCGCCCAGATAACGAGATTGTCTATGACTGGAAATTCTCCATGAATTATAGTTTGATCTAGTCATTATCCTAATCCATATTCAGTGTGAATCCCTGACCGTGGGAACCAGGGAGTCACGTCCTAGACATGATGCAAGACAAGACAAGTGGATTGCACAAGCAAGTAAGCAGGAACACCCACGGTGTCAGAGTTAGTTACAAGAGTCAAGTTAGCCGTCGCAACAGCATCAAGTCAAGCAAGGTCAAGTCAAGTTACAAGTTCAAGTCAAGTCAGGTACAAGTCAAGAGTGCGTCGCCACGGGCCATTATCAAGTTATCCAATTACCAGGGTTAATATGAATCACAGGTTACAAGTTAAGTGTGCACCCCATCGGGTTACTATCAAGGAGATCAAAAGTACCAGGATCATAAATCATAGAAATCAGGAAACCATAATAGTCATAAGCATGTCATCAAAACCGTGCCAGGTCGTATTGAGCCAAGACAGTCGTGTTATGTGGAACAAGATCTTAAAACTCCAATTAACAATAGAGAAACCAAGCCCCAGAAATAATACCAAAGTACCATGATTAGTGGATTGCGCAAGGGTCCCCGGGGTCGGGTTGCGCAAGGTGTCAGGGGTTAGATGGCGCTGAATTGGGTTGCGCAGGGTGTGAAGTGCACGGGGGTCAAGTGCGCTGGGTCGAAGGCGCCGGGGTCAAGTGCGCTGGGTCGAAGGCGCATGGGTCAAGTGCGCTGGGAGCAGATGGCGCAGGGGGATGAATGGCGCAGGGTAAAGCGCGCCAGGGAAACAGGGGGAGCAGGGCCGATGGTGCAGAGGGTGGATGGCGCACGGCCGAAAGTGCATGGGCCGATGGCACAGAGGGTGGATGGCACACAGCCGAAAGCGCATGGGCCGATGGCGCAGAGGGTGGATGGCGCACGGCCGAAAGCGCATGGGCCGAGGGCGTATGGCTGAGGGCGCATGGGAGGGTTGCGCAGTTCGCCAAGGGGCAAGCTGCGCTGATCAGCCTGCACTAAAGAGCGCAGGCCGAGGAAGGCTGTGCGGTTCAGCACTGCGCTAAAGAGCGCAGGCTGAAGTCTTCTTCTCCAGGCCGAGAAGAAGCCTCAAGAACACCAAAGTTTAATTCTTCATAACTTGGCCAAATCAAAACGAAATCTGGATTTTCAAAGTTCTAACTTGTGTAAAATTGAATTCTCTTCCACGTGGAAGCATCAAAACAAGCAAAAATCAAAGTTTGATAGATCAAAACCAAGAATTTCTGAAAATAATTAAAGTCTAGATCTAGAACAATGGAGACTCCAAATCACAAAATGCCAAGTTCTAATGTTGTTCTCCATGGCCTAATCTAGCTAATGGACAAATAAAATGTGGTGCTTATTTGGTGGCAAGGTGCACTTGCCTATGGTATTGGTGTTGTGTGGAGGAAGGAAGAAGAAGAAGATGGAGGAAAAATAATTGAAGTAAAGAGGAGAGAGAAAAGTTAGGTGGGATTAAATGAGGGTGGGTTGTGGTGGAATGAAGGTTGAGCATAGGCTAAAGTGTTCCAAGCATATTAAACCAAACTAAACCAATCCTACTCCACAAAATAAAACCAAGCCAATTAAAACCGAGCCGGGCCGAAACCCAAAATACGAGAAAATCCAAAATTCCACAAGTCGGAAAAAATAAAATACATGCCAAAATCTGATTACGAGTACTAATACGAAATACGGGAAATGGGGGTGACAGATACTCTTGCCTATTTATATATAATATGGGACTTGTGTATTTATATATAATATAAGACTTGCATATATATAATTTCTATGCTTATACATATATATTTCTCATGTGCAACTTTTGGATATGCTCCTATACTTGCAGATATATGTCCCTAACATATAGGAAGAGTTGTATGTGCACTTCCTTGAATAAATATTACATAGTATTTGAATGTGACATCTAGTAATGATAATGTACCCTCTACTTTGTGTGTAAATAGATGTGTGGTCATGAATGTTCATTTGACATATTGTGAGCCTTGGTTGTGTGATTGTAGGTCTCTTGGACGACACGATCGAGGTAGCAGGAACCGGAGCTTTGTTCGTTCATTTCAAAGTTGAAGGCAAGTATACCTTGCCTTGTATTACTATTTTTACATATACATCATTATACTCCTGTTAGCGTAGACTAGGTTAGCAGAGACCGGGAATTGTCTCGGGCATAGTCGATGATGGCATCAACACTAGGACTACCTTGGCCTAGCTCTAGGCGACGTACCCATAGTTGCGGAGTTGTTGTCACAACTCCCTTGACCATGACACGTGTTACGATACGGCACTGAGTGAGATCAGATCATGGCATGTGCTGTCGCTCTCGACTGGCCATCAGCGCGAGTGGCTCGTGTGATGACACATATAGGGTAGAGATGGTTCTAGGTAGCTGACTCTTCATAGAGAGTAGATGCTTGGGTCATGGATGCGACTTATACATCACCGGGCGAGGAAGACAACCAGTAGGCGTAGGCGTATGGGATTGACTATTACATTATTTTAGCCTCAGTGATACCCGGTTATGGGAATAGATACCCAGTTATGGACCATACAATCACTAGGGGATACATCCGGCAACGGCCACTAGCTGCGTGCTAGGTACGGTCGGGAGGTATACTAGTGTTTGTATGTTTAATTCAGCTCGTGATCCAACGTCGGCTCGTGCTCCGATGCCAATCCCTTATCTACCCACCCATACATTACAAAGTTGTCTTCATATGCATTCACTTAGACTGGTTAGTACACCCCTTATGTTTATATCAGTATTTACTTTATGGCATGTCCCTATTTGTATCCTGCTATGTCCCCTGAGGACCTGGTTCATTTCCAGATCCCGACAAGCACCTATACTCGACGATTTACGGTATCGGAGCTGAGGCAGGAGACTGTGCAGAGGACTACGAGGTTTACCCCGAGGAGTTTCCTTGATCTAGGGTATTCTGCTATTTGGCTGAGAGTTTCATTATCTAGTTAACTGTTGCTCTTAGCTAGTTATCTTCCATTCATGTATTTCTATTTTGATGTACTGTGGAATTATTTACACCAGACTTGTATTTTCCTTCAGTTGTATTGGACATTCAGTCCACTCTTCTTGTATATTTAGTACATCCTTTTATGTTACCGGTGGATGAGATTTTAGATTATTGCCTGTGTTGGTTAGTTACTTTTACAGCGTAGTACGCCTAAGTGAGTCCATTAAATTGGGCAGCTCACTCTAGGTCGTGTCAGTTGGCCAGGTTATTTCCTAATCTCATATTTTTGGGAGTAGGGCGTGACCGGTTCAGGGCTGCCCGGGAGCAGGAGTTCTATCGGTAACGAAGAGAGCTTCCGTACGGGTAACATCATCCTCTACTGTTCGGACTACCTGGAAAATGTCCCCAAACGCTTCCTTACTCCAAACAGTGAGGGCCTTCCTGGTAACTTTGAGTTTGTTCGTGACACAGACAAGGGAATTAAGATTGTCGGTGCTGCTCCATGCGGTGTCGACGATATTTCTGAAATATGAATGGTAGCTCCAGAGGTCGAGTAAGCAAAAGCTTTTCTTGGTCTGGTTCAGTTTGCTGCTGATCTCGATAAGGAGAGAAGAGTGGTCTGATTTGGAAGCATTGAGGTACGAGAGGTTGGAGATGATCTCCAGATCCATCCACTTGGGGTTAATGAGAGCATGATCGAGTCAGAAATATTGCCTTCTGGTACCTTCCTGCATGTTACACCAGATGAAAGCGCTATCGCTGAACTGAAGATGGGACAGGTGGGCGCTAAAAATAAAGTTTTTGTAGTCGTGAATGGCTGACGGGAGAGGGGGTTGGCCCCCCGACTTCTCCTCTATGCAGGTAATAGCATTGAAGTTGCCGACATAGAGCCAGGGAAGGTTGATGTGTTTCAGGTGAGTGTTCAATAGAACCTCCCACAGCTGTCGATGCTCGGGGATGTTGTAGATGCCGTGAACGGCCAATACGAGGGAGTAGAAATGGAGCATAGGATGTTCAACCCAATACGAGAGAGCCTGTCCCGACTCGTGAATGATACCGATCTTCACGTTAGCCGCGAGAAGGATCCAAATATCATGACAGCCGGCGATAGCCGAGGAGAATCCAAGCTGCAACTGGATGGACTTGAGTTTGTTTGGGGGAATTTTGGGTTCAATGATCACGAGAATGTCGATTCTGTGACTTTTCTTGAGGCTGATTAATCTTATCAAGGTGGGTTTATTGGCAATACCTCTAACATTCCAAGATAGGATGTTAAGCATTTAGGTTACTATTTATGGGGGATTTGTTGAGTTTCGCGACTAACCTAGTGGTCCTTGCCGTGACCTATTTAGACTTCCTTTGTTTGAATTTTTCATGGTAGATGTTGCCTTTTCAGCCACCTTTGTATTAGTCTCAGTGTCCTTTATCAGGTGCATGTAGATTTTGCCGACGATTTCTGCCATGGCTCCAAAGAAGTCGTTTGGGATGGTGATATCGGCGTCTAAACCTTGTTGTAACTTGGCAACCGTTGCTTGACCAATGATGGATAACGTATCGACACGTATGTTGGCTACATTGGGAATGCCTATGTCAGAGGGTTGTGAGTCCTCCACGTCCGTCGATGTTCGAGGTGTCTCCGAAGATGTGGGTTCCTCGGCCTGGCCTGTCTCCCTTTTTGAGTCCTCGATGGTCCCTGTTTCCTCCTCCGTGATGTTGGCACCTGTGTGTTCTTTAATGCCTTGCAAATCTTCTGTGGGCTCCACTGCTAGAATATTAAATTTATTGCCGAGATTGATGCCTGAGGGATCTATGGGATAATGGCTCTTTCCTGGGAAGGTTGTTCTTGGATACTGGGGTTCCCGGGGCTGGTTTTGAACCAGATGTGGGAGTTGGGTAGGGGTAGAAGGGGTGATTGATGGGGTTTCCTGGGAGAGTAGGCAGGTGGCACCTTTGGAGTCACCTTCTTCTTCAGTTCTGGGTGGGCATGGAAGCAATGCTCGGTGGAGTGGCCACGTATATGACAGTGTTTACAGTAGATGATATTGTTATCATATATGATTCGTTGGGTGTGTCTTATTGCCGAGCGAGATTTGAATGTGGTTGGAGAGGTCCTTCGATAAGTCAAGTTCCATGCATATTTTGGCATAGTTCCCTTTTGAGAGGCTGCGAGTCTCTTCTGCCGACGCAACAAACGTCCAAAGGAGCTGGCTCTCCTCCTCAACGCTGCTGGAGCAAAACAGATGAGGGGCAGATTTGGTAGGATAATCCACGCGGAGAAGATCGCGAAATCTTCTTTGATGTTAAAGTTCGGAGACCATTTCACAATTTTCATGATGTGGGTATCTATCTTGATTGTGCCTCTAGTCCATACCTTCATGTGGTCACTTTTCGAGGAGAGGTGGAGGAACAAGTGTTTAGGATCCATGGGTGCGACCTTGTATCCCGAGGAGACCCCAGCTGGCAATCACTTCCTGAACCCGTGTCAGCTTTGAACATCCGCTGGAGAATCTAAGGACAAAGGTGAATGGGAACGAAGCCGACAAGGACAAAATTTTTGAGGAGGAGAATGGCAGCAAGATATTATTCGACGGAGCAAATTCGATCTCTGGCAGCTCAGTATCAGGAATGGACTGTAGCTGCTTGGTTGCACGATCGGGGCGGAGTTTGTCCGCGTAAGATGGTGCTGGGGGGGGGAGAAAGTGGCCAGAATGTTGAGAGCTCCCGCAAGTCCAGATGGCGCCTGGGTTCGTCCATCCTTATATATATATATATATATATATATATATATATATATATATATATATATATATATATATATATATATATATATATGTCCGGCGGGCCTAGCTCTTGTGGTTAGGAGGGTTGGCTCCCCTAGCGGTGGGCTAGGTTCGAGCCCTCCCTTTCCCACCCGAGGTGGCTGGGCGGCTTCGGCCGCGGCCTCGGGTTGGAGCCCCTTGCCGGACACCACACCCCCCCGGCCCCCCCTCCCCCCGGGTTACCCCCCACCCCCGGACCCCCACCCCCCCCCCCCCCCCCCCCGGGCCCCCCCCCCCCAAAAAAAAAAAATAAAAAAAAAAAAAAAAATATATATATATATATATATATATATATATATATATATATATATATATATATATATATATATATATATATATATATATATATATATATATATATATATATAGGAAGCGGATCAAAAGCCCCCCTTAGAAAGCCCCCCAAAAACCCCCCTTACTCTAATCCGTAATTTAATGTTAATATTAATATTAATATTAATGTTAATGTTAATATTAATGTTAATATTAACATTAAATACTAAAATTAACATTAAACTTAACATTAAAATTAATATTAACATTAACATTAACATTAACATTAATATAAAAAAATTAATATTAACATTAATATTAACATTAATATTAACATTAACATTAATATTAACATTAATATTAACATTAATATTACGAATTAGAGTGAGGGGGGTTTTTGGGGAACTTTCTAAGGGGGGCTTTTGATCCGCTCCCATATATATATATATATATATATATATATATATATATATATATAAAAATATATATATATATATATATATATATATATATATATATATATATATATATATATATATATATATATATATATATATATGGGAAAAATATATATATATATATATTTTTTTATATATATATATAAAATATATATATATATGGGAAATATATATATATATATATATATATATATATATATATATATATATATATATATATATATATATATTTATATATATATATATATATATATATATATATATATATATATATATATATATATATATATATATATATATATATAAATATATATATATATTATATATATATTATATATATATATATATATATATATATATATATATATATATATATATATATATATATATATATATATATAGGACGTGTGACAAAAAGCATACATGCCTTCTTTGAGGAGTTAATCCTTTTTCCTCCTAGGAAAACAACCTCACATGGCATCCACATGTGCCCCACCACACCCCATGTGTACACCTCAACACAAGCAAAGCATTATATTGAGATACCCACTTGGTGGTTTAGCCAATGTGGGACTATCTTACTAGTCCAAAGACAAAAGCACCAACAATATATATCCAGAGAGTTTAAGCTATTGCTAGTGTAAGCACCCTAAATTTTAAATATTTTTTATGATTTTTATATATTAAACCATATTTTATTTTTAATTATGGCTATATAGGCACTTTGCTGTATCTTTGATTTTTGAAGCACAACATTGACCATTTCCTCGAAACAAGTTTCATATTTATGTTCTAGACGAGTCCACCTTCATTTTGGTATATCATATCCCACTCAAACATGAAGTACAGGTAGGCAACTCTAGAGGGGGGTGAATGAGTTTATAACAAAAATGATCAATTAAAAATTTAAACTCTCTTCACCAACTAAATAATCAGAGTAAAAGAAATACAAAAATAAATAGTAGAGAGCAAGCACAGCACAACAAGATTTTTAACTTGGTTTCCCTCATGGAGGACTAGTCCAGGCCTGAGAACTCTATCTCAGGATTGAAATCCACTATTTGTGAAATAGGGTTACAACCACGTGCCTTTTCACAGAAGAGCACGCCAAACTTCTTTCAATGATCGCTTTGGCAAAACTTGGGCTTTTCCAAGTGACTTACAACTTCTTGCACTTCAAACTTCTAGCTGGATCGTACCGAGCAACTTGGACGGTTGGAAAGTTTGAATGCTAAGTGGATGAGAAGGTAAGGCTCTTGAATATATAGGCTATGTAAGAGAAGAAGAAGAGAAGAGTGGATGGTTTTAAATGAGAGAAACCAAGGCCTATTTATAGGGTTCGGGGTAGGCAGAATTCGGCCAGAATTCGGTATGAATAATTCAAATTTTTGGCCGTTGGACAACTAGCAGTGATCAAGGCCTAAAAATCAGCATCCTGAATTTTAGGGAACCGAGTTCGCCCTGAACTCTGTGGGAGGCAGAGTTCGGCCCGAACTCTATCTCCTATGGACAGAATATTCTTTGTGGGCTTTTGGATGAATGGGTTGATTGGGAGTTGGGCTAAGTAAACCTATAAAGCTATGTCTAGCCCAAAGTTGCTCAGTATGACCCAACGTACATCATCCTATACTCAAAAACAAATAAAAATACAGACTCCAGTATACACAGAATAATAAATCTTCAAGTAGCTTTGATCTTGAACCACTGAGCTGAGTAAGTTAAATTTGAGCTCAATGTGTCATATTGGACTATGACAAATATTGTTTTGTTAATTTTCAAGATTAGGTTGACTGTGATCCTGTTTGGGTCAACAATCTTTCCAATTTTGATAATTGATAAAACATGATATTTGTATGTCCAATATTCATACCTGGACACATTATGGCTCCCCCGTACTTGAACAACCATACTCCCCCGTAAACTGATATTTCCTGTAACAAGTACTCATCCAAATATACATATCCAAGTATACACAATTCATACACAATTCATAGTGCTAGCAATGGTTCACAGTTCATAGTACTAAGACAAATATCAATGGTTCTCCCCCTTTTGACAATCAGCAAAAATGGAGACAAAAATATAGAAATAAAAACTACCAACCACATTATGAAAGAGAACATGCAAGTAGTAGAACTAAATAAGAGCAAACTGAGCCATAGAGTTCTAAAAACATAAAAATAGAAGCAAAAAGAAACATAGTGCCAAAATAAAAATAGTCCTAATCATCAGTAGCAGTACAATAGCCATATCCATCAAGGAGCATGTGAAGGCCTCGCACCATCAGAACCGGTACGACAGGTGTAGTGACCCGCTCCGCCCTAGCGGAACGCCGATTCAAACGGCAAGTGCAATGACTCAAACGAGCCGTCGACCCGAAGAGTTGGCATCGACCTGATGAAGAATCGATGCAAGGCTTACATTGGCCCGTCAAGATGAATCCAGACTTAGACTATCAAAGGCGCGCTCAGAGTATCGCTCAGCCGATGCGAACATCGCTAAGGTGGGTGGCTCCGATGAACCCGTCACTGCTTAGCCTAGACACATAACAATACGGACACTATCACGAGAATCGCTAGACGATAACCCCATGCATGCTAATAAAGGACTCAACGCACCTAGCTAAGGGAATAATCCCATCTTGTATGCTTGTATAGAATGTGGAAAGGAATATGGAAAATACGAGAACTCTCGTACCGCGCTCCACGCTCGTGCTAAGGCACAAGCTTGCGTTCAACAATGAAACAATGAATAGTTTACAACAATGAAACGGAAGACTATCGACATAGTTGTTCCGAGTAGAGTATAGCAACATTGAAAGGCTACGGGACCAATGGGTCGCCAAGGCGACTCCCGCACAGGGAGTTGCAAAATGTATAAATAAATGAATGAATAAATAAGTAAATGAATGAATCGACAAATGAAATGAATGAATGTGTGAATGAATCAATGAACGAATGAACAAGTGAAAGAAAGAAGGAAAGAAAGGAAAGAATGAAGAAAAGATAAGAAAGAAAGGAATGGTTAGCGACAGGTGTGACGGGCACGTACAACGGGGCTCGCTACCCGCGCTGCACGGACGCCAACCTGGTCGATAACGCATTATGGCTAAGGGTTAGCCTATGGCTCAAAGACAGCCGTTAAGTTAAAATGACAATAAAATACGAAATGGTCGTGGACGGCTCGTGCACGAGCGAAAAGGGATTCCAAGGGCAACGAACGACGATTTCGTGGCCGGCCTAGGCGGAATCATGGCCTACGGGCGGACAGGTGTGCGGGCTTGGGCACATAACCAAACGTAGGGCCGGTTATTCAATAGTCTATTAGGGTGTACCAGCCATCACGCTTGATAGATGAGAATGCCACAGGGGAAATGTCCATAATGGCTGACTTGCCAGCGACCGGTGCATATAGATTAAGTGGGCTTGCTGGTGGCAATCCACGTGCAAGTCCTTGCATTGAAATCAAAGTAGTCTAAGTGAACTAAACAAAGCGTCTTCTGAATAGGCTTGATATATATAACACCAAATGATAAAGAATACCTTATGAAGTGAGTTAGAAAACACGCCTACGACGCGCTAGAAACTGAGGCAGGAACACGCCCTTGATATTGAATGTTCCTAAGAATCACGTTATGATATTACACATGAATTGTTGACTAACTTGGTTTACATTGAACAGGGAAGGCCGGACGGTAAGTATGGGTAAGTTATGCATGTATTTCCATGCGACACTTGTATTCGACAACACGAGATAGGCTATGAAATATGCCATGAAACTGATCCTAAGGCAAGATTAGAAAGACAATGAATGATAGAGATACACAAAAGTAAATGGAACGCGTTTGGTAATGATAGCGTTGTGGGCGAGCTAGCCTCTCCACCAGTGCATAACAATGTACTGATAACCCCACAGTCTGCTTGCAGGAAGCAGGAAACGTCGGCGGGTGCGGAGCTTCCATCGAACGTGCTAAGGCGCGGAGCTATCTCTGGAGCCTTGGAGCGTTGCAAGGAGCTGAAGCACCCTATACAGGACATAATGTATCGGAACATCGCCATGAATCATTCCATCTTGTAAGCCACTTGGCACGCCCTTTATGTTTTAGAGAGAGAGAGTTTGAGCGATTTGTAATATCGGCCTAGTGCCGCTTGTAAACTTCTTGAAAATCAATAAAAGAGTTTGAATTCGCTTCAATTTGTGTTCATTTACTTTCCGCTGCAAATGGGGACACTCTGTGCGACTCTGTGGCCTAGCTCAAATCGGCCGTTTCTGGACTTGGCCTTGCACGGGCGCAACCTAGGCCCGTGCGGCATCACGCCTTAGCGAGGACGATCGCTCCTACGGGAGCGGGGCGTGACATAGTGGTATCAGAGCACGGCTTTACGTCCTTGGACTTCATTTCGATTCTCTCAGTTTTGAAAGCTCGGTTGGAAACAAAAGAAGTGTGCGCTCTCTCTCGTTGTGCTTTGGGATGTTCCATACAATAAGTCTAATATTTTCAAAAGCTCATATAAGTACTCGGTTGAACAAAATCGATAGACGAAGGCCTTTGTGCCGAACCACGACATACTTGAGTTGGAAGGAACCGATGCTAAGAGTTGCAACCGCAAGACGTGCTTGAATAACCTTACGCTGACAATAGCGAACGAGTACACGAGACCGAAGTATCGTTCGAACGGGATGGTTATGCACGCAGCCTTTTGGCTAAGTTGTGCCGAGTATCGCGCACCTAGACTTTAGGGTGGAAACGAGTTGCGAGCGAGATTGACTATCGCTCGGACGAGAATAAGGAAGACTTAGAACGTATGTTGATAGAGACGCTACTTGACCGGCGCTAAAGCGAACACGTGGAAATGGTTCTTAGGTTTTAAAGAATGAGCGAACGTGCAATTGGACATGTCGATCGGGAGTCGAATAACCTTTGGAGGATTTGTAGAATGACTTGACTCCGAGTGGTGTATGTGATAGCTTCGAAGAAGGAAAAAGAGGGAGTATCGATGACTAGTCGAATGGCTCGAACCCTGAGTGGTGTATGGACGTTTTAGAAATTGTTCAAGTCGTTCGGACGGATTGAGAATGCGTAGTACGAATCATGAAACGAATGGAGGTCTTGGTCGAGGAAACATAGGGGATCGTGCATGCAATTTTGAATTTAGTCGAAGGGATTGAAACTTGAGTTAAGGTGAATTACGCATGGGCGAGATCGGGAATAGCACGGTCTAAAGATAGCACGCATGGAAAACGTTGGTTTGAAGATACGAGAATGAATAAAGAATTGGAATGAATGTTGCTCGATGACGAGTTAGCACGAGATAGTGTGAATTGAGGAATTAAGTTGCACGACTCAAAATTCGTTGCAAAAGGAAGATCGTCAGGTTATGTACATCATCGATGGTATTGAGGCGTATCAAAGATCGATGTACGATAACTCGGGGGTACTCTGATTCGATGAAGGATGATCGTGTTAGAAGTTACTGTTTTAAAGGATGATATGTTGGGGATTTGATAGAAATGAACGTTTGGATGAAAAAGGAAAGTAACTTGATTGTTCGGTGATAACCACAACGACAACGATCTTGTCTTGCGCGAGCTCAACTTCAGCCTCGTACATGCGTCACGTCGGATTTGGGACGATCGTTCCGCGTGAGCGTTGGCATGGTGATTCATGTCCAGCGGGAATGATCGAACTCGAAATACCTTGACGTGACAATTTTGATTGCTTCGACTTGTGGTTTGAAGCGAAGGCGAATCGGAGGATTGATCGGACTTATGAGGGACAACGAAGAAAACTTGAGGATTGAGTAGACCCAATCTGCGTATCGAAAATGAGTAAGTCTAGATTCAACGCAAGAGTTACGTCCTGATGAGGACGATTATTCCACGGGAACGTTGATATGGTGATTCATGTCCGCCGTGGATAATCAGACTTGCGTGAGATCGGGGCGCAACATATTGCAAGGCTAGACGACCTTGTGATCGACTACGTGAATTGGATAGGATGGATAGGTGAATTATATTAAACATACTTGAAGAGATAGACTATGGTAATTGCTAGTGCGGACGCACGAGACTGACATGTCAAGGATTTGATTGAGGATAACCTATCGTAGGATGATTTTCCTAAACGAGCTCAGACATGGAGCGGAGAATGTGTTGATGCGAATAGGAGGAACACTGCTTGATGTTTAGAAATTTGAGTGAAACAAACTTGGGTAGAAACTTCCGTACAAGCAAACAAATAGTTTGACCATAGGATTTGGGGCGAGCGTCGTGCAACGACCTTGCACGATGAGCAATAGACTTGACTTGTAACTATGACCTTGTGAGCTGACCTAGCGGATAGGCGGACAACCCTATGCCGAGTGATTGAACTTGTGCGATTGACCTTACAGTATCGTCTGGACGGACGATAGACTTGGGAAAAACAAGACTTAGAGTAGGATGGAGAACAGGGAATGTGCGTGAACGACAACGAGAATGGTCCCAAACAAAAGGAATGATAGGAATGGATGATGCGCAAGTAAAGTTGAGATAATGAATTGAATCATTGGTCGAAAGACGTACTCGAGGATAGTACAATACTTGGTCTTGAATCGGACGGAAATTACTTAGACTTGGTCGACTCCGCTAAGAAGAAATCATATTGATTTTGTAGACAAGAACGCTTGAAAAGCGAACCGGATCATCTCGAGGACCGAGATAAACGATAGCGAGATACACATGAGTTCGGTTTTAAATCGAATTTAGCGAACGATCGGCAAATCAAAACTATCACGAGTAGCTTGTCCGTCTTCGCTAATCGCTAAGCTTGGTTGAAATGTACGTATTCGGGGGACGCCTTGAATATGTGCAC
Source organism: Iris pallida (assembly GCA_029216955.1). Taxonomy (NCBI): domain Eukaryota; kingdom Viridiplantae; phylum Streptophyta; class Magnoliopsida; order Asparagales; family Iridaceae; genus Iris; species Iris pallida. The sequence goes on along the minus strand of JANAVB010030420.1, from coordinate 3,952,719 downwards.
GATCCAAACTCAGCGATATGATGAACTCGAATGCAGCTGCAAGTGGGTGTTGAGATGCGCATGATGGAATGAGTGAGTTTGCCACAGCATACGACTCTCGAGTTTGGTAAAATACGACGCACCTCGTACGACCATTTCAGTCCTATGATACGTCGAAGTAGCAACCGAGTCGAAGAAACACTTAAATTGAATAAGTTGCATCAACTCTAAAATGAATGAAAAGCCATTCAATGAACTTGGAAAGGTATCGAGTATAGTTCGATGCCATCGAACGATAAAAGCCATTCGATAGGAATTGTCTAAAGTAGGCATACGGCGATGAATAAAAGGAACGGTAGGATGACCCGCACTCAGGAAGTCTCGAGGACGAGACTTGTTTTGAGTGGTGTATTATGTAGTGACCCGCTCCGCCCTAGCGGAACGCCGATTCAAACGGCAAGTGCAATGACTCAAACGAGCCGTCGACCCGAAGAGTTGGCATCGACCTGATGAAGAATCGATGCAAGGCTTACATTGGCCCGTCAAGATGAATCCAGACTTAGACTATCAAAGGCGCGCTCAGAGTATCGCTCAGCCGATGTGAACATCGCTAAGGTGGGTGGCTCCGATGAACCCGTCACTGCTTAGCCTAGACACATAACAATACGGACACTATCACGAGAATCGCTAGACGATAACCCCATGCATGCTAATAAAGGACTCAACGCACCTAGCTAAGGGAATAATCCCATCTTGTATGCTTGTATAGAATGTGGAAAGGAATATGGAAAATACGAGAACTCTCGTACCGCGCTCCACGCTCGTGCTAAGGCACAAGCTTGCGTTCAACAATGAAACAATGAATAGTTTACAACAATGAAACGGAAGACTATCGACATAGTTGTTCCGAGTAGAGTATAGCAACATTGAAAGGCTACGGGACCAATGGGTCGCCAAGGCGACTCCCGCACAGGGAGTTGCAAAATGTATAAATAAATGAATGAATAAATAAGTAAATGAATGAATCGACAAATGAAATGAATGAATGTGTGAATGAATCAATGAACGAATGAACAAGTGAAAGAAAGAAGGAAAGAAAGGAAAGAATGAAGAAAAGATAAGAAAGAAAGGAATGGTTAGCGACAGGTGTGACGGGCACGTACAACGGGGCTCGCTACCCGCGCTGCACGGACGCCAACCTGGTCGATAACGCATTATGGCTAAGGGTTAGCCTATGGCTCAAAGACAGCCGTTAAGTTAAAATGACAATAAAATACGAAATGGTCGTGGACGGCTCGTGCACGAGCGAAAAGGGATTCCAAGGGCAACGAACGACGATTTCGTGGCCGGCCTAGGCGGAATCATGGCCTACGGGCGGACAGGTGTGCGGGCTTGGGCACATAACCAAACGTAGGGCCGGTTATTCAATAGTCTATCAGGGTGTACCAGCCATCACGCTTGATAGATGAGAATGCCACAGGGGAAATGTCCATAATGGCTGACTTGCCAGCGACCGGTGCATATAGATTAAGTGGGCTTGCTGGTGGCAATCCACGTGCAAGTCCTTGCATTGAAATCAAAGTAGTCTAAGTGAACTAAACAAAGCGTCTTCTGAATAGGCTTGATATATATAACACCAAATGATAAAGAATACCTTATGAAGTGAGTTAGAAAACACGCCTACGACGCGCTAGAAACTGAGGCAGGAACACGCCCTTGATATTGAATGTTCCTAAGAATCACGTTATGATATTACACATGAATTGTTGACTAACTTGGTTTACATTGAACAGGGAAGGCCGGACGGTAAGTATGGGTAAGTTATGCATGTATTTCCATGCGACACTTGTATTCGACAACACGAGATAGGCTATGAAATATGCCATGAAACTGATCCTAAGGCAAGATTAGAAAGACAATGAATGATAGAGATACACAAAAGTAAATGGAACGCGTTTGGTAATGATAGCGTTGTGGGCGAGCTAGCCTCCCCACCAGTGCATAACAATGTACTGATAACCCCACAGTCTGCTTGCAGGAAGCAGGAAACGTCGGCGGGTGCGGAGCTTCCATCGAACGTGCTAAGGCGCGGAGCTATCTCTGGAGCCTTGGAGCGTTGCAAGGAGCTGAAGCACCCTATACAGGACATAATGTATCGGAACATCGCCATGAATCATTCCATCTTGTAAGCCACTTGGCACGCCCTTTATGTTTTAGAGAGAGAGAGTTTGAGCAATTTGTAATATCGGCCTAGTGCCGCTTGTAAACTTCTTGAAAATCAATAAAAGAGTTTGAATTCGCTTCAATTTGTGTTCATTTACTTTCCGCTGCAAATGGGGACACTCTGTGCGACTCTGTGGCCTAGCTCAAATCGGCCGTTTCTGGACTTGGCCTTGCACGGGCGCAACCTAGGCCCGTGCGGCATCACGCCTTAGCGAGGACGATCGCTCCTACGGGAGCGGGGCGTGACATAGTGGTATCAGAGCACGGCTTTACGTCCTTGGACTTCATTTCGATTCTCTCAGTTTTGAAAGCTCGGTTGGAAACAAAAGAAGTGTGTGCTCTCTCTCGTTGTGCTTTGGGATGTTCCATACAATAAGTCTAATATTTTCAAAAGCTCATATAAGTACTCGGTTGAACAAAATCGATAGACGAAGGCCTTTGTGCCGAACCACGACATACTTGAGTTGGAAGGAACCGATGCTAAGAGTTGCAACCGCAAGACGTGCTTGAATAACCTTACGCTGACAATAGCGAACGAGTACACGAGACCGAAGTATCGTTCGAACGGGATGGTTATGCACGCAGCCTTTTGGCTAAGTTGTGCCGAGTATCGCGCACCTAGACTTTAGGGTGGAAACGAGTTGCGAGCGAGATTGACTATCGCTCGGACGAGAATAAGGGAGACTTAGAACGTATGTTGATAGAGACGCTACTTGACCGGCGCTAAAGCGAACACGTGGAAATGGTTCTTAGGTTTTAAAGAATGAGCGAACGCGCAATTGGACATGTCGATCGGGAGTCGAATAACCTTTGGAGGATTTGTAGAATGACTTGACTCCGAGTGGTGTATGTGATAGCTTCGAAGAAGGAAAAGAGGGAGTATCGATGACTAGTCGAATGGCTCGAACCCTGAGTGGTGTATGGACGTTGTAGAAATTGTTCGAGTCGTTCGGACGGATTGAGAATGCGTAGTACAAATCATGAAACGAATGGAGGTCTTGGTCGAGGAAACATAGGGGATCGTGCATGCAATTTTGAATTTAGTCGAAGGGATTGAAACTTGAGTTAAGGTGAATTACGCATGGGCGAGATCGGGAATAGCACGGTCTAAAGATAGCACGCATGGAAAACGTTGGTTTGAAGATACGAGAATGAATAAAGAATTGGAATGAATGTTGCTCGATGACGAGTTAGCACGAGATAGTGTGAATTGAGGAATTAAGTTGCACGACTCAAAATTCGTTGCAAAAGGAAGATCGTCAGGTTATGTACATCATCGATGGTATTGAGGCGTATCAAAGATCGATGTACGATAACTCGGGGGTACTCTGATTCGATGAAGGATGATCGTGTTAGAAGTTACTGTTTTAAAGGATGATATGTTGGGGATTTGATAGAAATGAACGTTTGGATGAAAAAGGAAAGTAACTTGATTGTTCGGTGATAACCACAACGACAACGATCTTGTCTTGCGCGAGCTCAACTTCAGCCTCGTACATGCGTCACGTCGGATTTGGGACGATCGTTCCGCGTGAGCGTTGGCATGGTGATTCATGTCCAGCGGGAATGATCGAACTCGAAGAGCAAAGATCACCCTTGAAACTTTCCAACGTGGTCTCACCAGCAGTAGACTCGGGAGCAGGTGAATCGGGAGCAGCAAAGGGTGCAGGAGAGTCAGGCTCCTCAGCAGCATCAGACTCAGAAGAGGCTACATCAGCAATAGTTCTCCTTGCCTTAGTCAGAAAGGCCGGAGGGGGCAAGGACTGACACTGATCCAATGGGACATGAAAGGTACGAAAAATCAAAGGAAGATACATGGTATAAACCAAAGATTTTGGTTTAGGCCTAGCACGAATCATCCAATCCATCATCGTACGAGGAAAGTTGAATAGGACGCAAAAGTGGAAAAAGAAAAGAGCAGTAATCTCAAAGTAAGTAACTTCATCTGTTGATCCAGCTTTTGGCAAGACCGAAGAAAAGATAATTCGATGAAGTTCATAAAAATGATTATTGAGATGTTTAGCCATAAGTTTTCGAGGAAAGGATTTGGAGAGCAAAGATCACCCTTGAAACTTTCCAACGTGGTCTCACCGGGAAAAACAAAGTCACGGGCATCATCAAGCCGTTCCCAAGTGTTGGGATCGGGCAAACCAAGAAGGTCGGCTAACTCAAAATCATCAAAAGATATGTCTATACCGGCGACACGTGAATAGATGCGTGTGCGGTCATAAGTCATATTGTAATAAAATATTTGTATGGCATTCACATATATCGGTTCACGAGTTGCAACAAGCTCATCAAGACATAAGTCACGAAAATTAGGAAAAAAATTGGAAAACACCGTAAACTTAATAGGGTGTCTCGCAAAGACACTACGATGACGGAAGTCGACGAACCAGGACGCATCTAAGGACAAAAAAAGACGGTCATCGTATGTGTCGGCATTGATGGGTGGAGGTGGATTAAAAAGAGGGTGCACCAAGTTAGGAGGAGGATGAGGAATAGGTTGTGGTGGAGGATTAGGTTGAGGGTTTGGGTTAGGATTAGTAGAGGATTCACCAATACTTCTCCTTGGTCTTTTACCCCTACCAAGCAACCTAGGTGCCATGAAAAAAATTGAGATGTGAAGAGAAAGAGAGAGATATACCTTAAAAGAGACCTAAGATAGAGGAGAATAACTCCAAGATTGACTTCCTTGAGTTTGGAGAGAGATTTCTCAAGGATTGGAGCCTTCTAGGATTAGGGATTTGAAGGAAATATATGTGGAGATGTAGGAAGAAGACAATAGAGGAGAGAGAGAGAGAGACATTTTCGAATTTATGTCCCTTTGGTCAGCTGGTCGGGTGCAACAGGAACCATCGAATGAAGAATAGATCAACGGCTGAGAGTGATCTGAGCTTCTGGAACAAGGAGGCCGAACTCGGCCCGAATTCTGGGTGGGACAGAGTTCGGCCCGAGTTCTGGTCCCTTGGGCCAGAACTTCAAGCAGAAAATAGACAGTAAAAATGGATGAATAAAAGTGAATAAATGATCAAAGATATGAATAAAAACAAGATTGGAGTTAGAATTTCAAATGAAGCAGACTATAAATAAAAATTAACCATATAATAACTAAGGAGTTATGACAGAAATCAATATGGTGAAGCTGCTATGGGGTAACTGCAGGGGCCAGATCCCAGCTAGCGGTAGTCAGAAGACTAGTGTACCGTGTCGCTTAGGCTTTTACGCATTGTTGTCAGAAGGACTCTTTCGGCTTGTACCCATAACAAAATCAGCATAGAAAATCGTGACATAATCGATAGTTATGCAGGCCAATTTAATGTATAATCGTTTCATCTAAAATTCCTAATTCCCGACAAAGAAAATTGAACCGCTCCTCGGATAATCGTTTTGTAAAGAAATCGGCCAACTGATGAACAGTGTCAATAAATTCTAAATTAATAGTGCCATTCTGTTGGTGATCACGCAAAAAGTGGTGACGAATTTCAATGTGCTTCGTCCGTGCGTGACATATGGGGTTCTTAGTGAGATTTATAGCACTAGTGTTGTCACAAAAAATAGAAATGTGCATAAAAAATAAGTTATAGTCTTCAAGGGTTTGCTTCATCCACAGAATTTGTGCACAACAACGACCAGCTGCGATATATTCAGCTTCTGTTGTGGATAGTACGACAGAATTCTGCTTCTTGCTAAACCAAGAGACTAGAGCCTTTCCTAATAAATGACACGTGTCACTTGTACTTTTACGGTCGACCTTGCATCCAGCAAAATCAGCATCAGAGTACCCAATGAGGTCAAATGATGTTGATTTGGGATACCATAGGCCCACTGTAACCGTACCCTTAAGGTATCGAAAGATACGCTTAACAGCGAACATGTGTGATTCTTTAGGATTTGCTTGATATCTAGCACACAGGCAAACGCTAAACATAATATCAGGGCGACTAGTAGTTAAATAAGGTAGACTGCCTATCATACCTCGATACTTACGTTGATCAACAGGTTTGCCGCTTTCATCTGGTTCTAGTTTGGTTGTAGTAGCCATTGGGGTGCCGATTGGTTTGACGTTGTCAAGGTCAAATTTCTTCAGCATGTCCTTTGTATACTTTGACTGACAGATGAAAGTTCCATTTGATGTTTGTTTGACTTGCAGTCCAAGAAAGTAATTGAGCTCTCCCATCATGCTCATTTTAGACTCGGTCTGCATACACTTAGCAAAATCTTGACAGAGAATTTCATCAGTAGAACCAAATATTATATCATCAACGTAAATTTGTACTAAGAGAATAGTGTCTTTGAAAGATTTTATAAAGAGTGTAGTGTCAACTTTCCCTTTTAAAAAATCTTTTTCAAGCAAGAAATTGCTTATCCATTCATACCAAGCTCTAGGGGCTTGTTTGAGGCCATATAGCGCTTTCTTGAGTTTGAAAACATGGTCGAGAAATTTGTGATTTTCAAAACTAGGAGGTTGTTTTACAAACACTTCCTCCTTAATAAATCCATTCAAGAAAGCACTTTTCACATCCATTTGAAACAGTTTAAAGTTTTGTAAGTTAGCAAATGCACAAAGCATCCGAATGGAGTCAAGTCTTGCAACAAGAGCATACGTCTCATCGTAGTCGATACCTTCCTCTTGGTTGTATACTTGAGCTACTAGACGAGATTTGTTGCGTGTAACTGAACCATCTTCATTTACTTTATTACGAAAAACCTATTTCGTACCAATAATCGAATGATTGGCTGGCCTAGGAATGAGTTCCCAAACTTGGCTCCTCTCAAATTGGTTGAGTTCTTCTTGCATGGCAGAAATCCAAAACTCATCATTAAAAGCTTCTAAAATATTTTTTGGCACAATTTGTGAAATGAAGGCAGTACTAGCAATGGAGTCTCTTAATGATGATCGAGTACTTACTCCGCGTGAAACCTCACCTATGATCAAGTTTTTTGGATGTGACGGCTTGAATGAGAATTTCTTTGGCAAGCCCTCCAGAGAATTGGTTTCAGTGGTGGTATTCGTCGGAGTAGAAGTTGATGGCTCAACATTATCATCAAGAGTAGTTGCTGCACTGTTATCCTCATCAAAAGTCACATTGGTAGACTCCTCCACAATTAATGAGCGTTTGTTGAATACTCTATATCCCTTGCTCTTGGCCGCATAGCCAAGGAAAATACCATCGTCAGCTTTGGCATCAAATTTGCCTAAGTTGCCTTTGGTGTTAAGGATAAAACATCGACAACAGAAAACTCTAAAATATGAAATGTTTGGAGTTCTTCCAAACCAAAGCTCATAGGGTGTTTTTTTGTAATAGGACGAATGAGTGCTGCTGGTCTACGGGAGGTGATCCGCCTTGCTGATCAGCAGGTCCAGGTTCAATGCTGCTGAAGAAGACGACATGGGAACAATAAGGAAGGACCAGGACAGATCAACGATTACAAGCATGTGATCAGGACAAGAATTTCAGGAATCAAGAGGATACGAGCAAAGATCAAGGGCAAGTACTGATTGAGACATCTATTCGGTAAACCCTCACATATCTTGATTTAACAAGACCTGCATGGGCCACCACTTAAACCATGTCATGTCCCACAACCAGAATACTGGAGAGCGAGGGCAGACATAGCCAGCTACGTATAACGGAATGGAATCCACACCGCTATACGGTCACGGCTGTCTAGATATGTGAGGGTTTCACTACAATCCATCAGTCTCTTAAGGTCATAGATAGCCTATTATCTCAATCTTAACCAACTAATAATAGTTACAAGATATCAGACCACCAAATACACAATAGTAAGGCGTCCCATACATTATATATTCGAAATGATCATGAAGCTAGTCGTTACAAAATGTGAGGACTAGCAAGAGTTCAGTCATACATGATCAACCCCCGGGACTTGTCAATCATGTTACAGCCCGTAGGCAGACAGTAAGTAAGTACAATCGAGCTAACACTTGCTCGTCGGCTAAACGCCTCAAAAAGAATAATTTACAATATTACAGTGGGAGAACAAAAGAAACCCACTCGATGCCCTGGTTACGCCTGGTGACCATAATCGGGCTGAAAAGCAGGGAGATCCTTTGGTGTTGCTCCGGTATCTGGCCATACAAAACCAGCTCGGTCAGACCCCAGAAAGAGCAAGTGCCATAAAGGAGGCTTCACTTAAGAACTAAAGTCAACAAATCATTAGCATTCAACATGTAAGAAACAACAATAAATAACGCAGATTGAGGTTTGTGCACTACCAATGCACTTATCCCAATCAGAGAAAATAATTAAGTAAAGCATCATGACATAAGATAACTGGAGAATCATGCTAAATAAAATATAGCTGGGCAATATATGAAGAGAAGACGAAGATACTATTCCGGAAGCCAGGTTACAATCCGTAAACCAAACAAGGACCAAGATTGTAACCCTTCACCTGAACAGAACATAGTCTTCTGATCATTTATTGCTAAAGGTGACAATCATTAAGGTGAAAAATGAGAGGGTACAACGATAAAAGTGACAATGAAGAGTACAATACGCTAGAGTAACAATAGAGTACAATCATTATAGTAACAATCTGGAGTGATAATCGTTCAGTCATTCTGGTACAATCTTGTAATCAATCACTTCTAGACAATACTATATTGGACTAGACTCCATCCAATCAATCACGGCCAATCATTGCCTACGGCTTTCTACATTAACTAACTAGGGTTATCACAATCCTAGTTACTAGCAAGATGCAATGAGATGCTCCAAGTAGTCACAGGCCCTGCAGCTATCCTGGTTATCCAGGCGAACATTATAGTGACAATTTAGAGAGTACAATATATTAGAGTGACAATAGAGTTCAATCATTTAAGTGACAATGGTGGGTGCCCCACATAACAGTGGGCTGGAAATGTGCCCTACTCGTCGGCAGGCTACAAGTCCAAACATTTGTGGCCGGGATAACGGGATCGCCTGTAACTGGGGAACATCTCTTCATGTCTAATAAATTATACTAGTAATTAACCTTAGTCCATTTCAGTAGGTACTCCTGACCGTGGTACTCAGGAGTTCCCTCCTAGACATGATGCAAGACAGGACTGGATTATTTGTACAAGCACAATCGCCCACGGTGTCCAGGTTACTTATACAAGTCAGGTCATGTCAGGTAGCCGTCGCAACAGCTTATCAAGAAAATTATGTCAAGTTTACTTGTCAGGAGTGCGCCACGATGGGCCACTATCATGTCATGCCAGGTCACTTATCAGGAGTGCACCACTTACGGGTCACTATCGTGTTATGCTAGTTCCTTGTCATACCATGTCATGTACAATAGTCATTCCAAACATATTAAGTAAAATCAAGTTCATGACAAAAGGCGTAAGGATATAAAATGGGCATAAAATATCTAATAAAATATCAATACACAGGGCTATAGGAGAGCCATGCGGTTAAGGCATATACGGCCAAGAAGTGATCTCATGCGGCTGAGGAGGGAGTCGGGTTCAATCGGCTCAGGGTCCAAAGCTCATGCGGCTCACGGGGTGGGGGCACATGCGGCTAGCGGGGAACGGGTGCGCATGCGGCTGAAGGGGCAGGAACCTATGCGGCTGGGAGTGGGACTAGCTCCCATGCGGCAAGCGGAAAAGGGAGGTTTTATGCGGCCAGGATGAATTGGACTCATGCGGCCGAAAAAGGCAGGACACATGCGGTCAGCGGAAAGGATACTCATGCGGCTGGCGGGGATGGGTCCATGCGGCTGGCGGGGATGGGTCCATGCGGCCGTTTGACGAATCAGGTACATGCGGCTGGGAAGGAGCAACCCATGCGGCTGCGGGGAAAAGGGTGCCATATGCGGCCACAGATAGACAGAGTCCATACGGCTGCAGGGCAAGGGTGCATGCGGCTAAGTGGGGAAAAGTCCATGCGGCCAAGAATGAGACTCAGCCTATGCGGCTACGAGTCTCATGCGGCTGGATCACTTGCCGCATGAATTGCCATGCGGTCAAGTCAAGGCAAGAGTGCATGCGGTTGGGACTGACTTGCCGCATGAATGTTCATGCGGTCAAGTGCTACTATGCGGCTCGGGACTGTGCTTCTTCTCCAAATTTCCGAGAAGAAGTACACCATAAGCCATGGATTCCAAGTTGCATAACTCTATCATCCGGAGCCCAAATTCGAACTTCCATAGGTCAAAATGGGGTAGAACGAAATGCTCTACAACATAGAACCATAAAAACTTGGAGGTAACAAGATTAAGTAGATCAAAACCCAAGAAATTCGAAAATAATATAAATATAGATCTACAAGAATCTAGCCATGGAAAGTGAAAATGCCAAGTTCTAAAGTAAGTTAGAATGCTGTAAGGAAGAGAATAGAGCAATAAAATTTGAGTTCCTCCATGAAGCAAGTTGCACTTGCCTAGCTCTCTCTCTCTCTCTTGGTAGGTGCAGGAGTTAATGGTGGAGAAAAAAAGATATTAATGAAGAGAGAGGAGGAGAAAGGGTAATAAATACTATGGGTGGTGGTAGGTAGGGGGTTCACCCCTTGGTTCTTGATGAACCAAGGCAACCAAGCCTAGCCGAACCAAACCAACCCCAGGAATAAACCAAGCCAAGATAAACCAAGGTGAACCAAGTCAAGGCCAATAAACTCTCTCTCTCTCTAGCAATTTAAACCAAATGAATCATGAAATAAACCAAGCCTCACTAATCCAAAATAAACCAATGAACTATTAAAACCATTTAAACTATCAATGCCAATAAAACCAAGCCAGTGCAAAATAAACCAAGATAACTAATCATGACTAAATAAAATATGGGTCCAAAACACGTATACGCATACTAAATACGTATCACGAATTTGGGACATTACAAGGTTATGCTTTAACTCAGTCACTAGGCAGACATTCTTTATTACAGAAGAAGGAGGATGACCAATAGTACCATTACCTATGATATACCCTTTTAGGTTGTTGTCGAAGGATACATACCCTTCCCTCTTCATCGATAGTGATGCAAAAAGATTTGCGTCTCCCGTCATATGTCGCGAGCATCCACTATCGAGAATCCACTTACTTTTAGTTGGGGAGGAAAGGTCCACCTGCATCAAGAGTAGATATGACCTTTGGTACCCATGTTCTTGAGGGTCCTGAAATGTTAGTTTTTGGCAACCATGCATATATATTCATATCTCCTAATCTCCTAACTCTACATTGTGGTGAGATGTGTCCATGTAATCCACAATAGGTACAAGTAGCATTCCTATTTATGTTTGGAGCATGTTGATGATGTCTATATGTAGCATGGTAAGAGTGGTGTAGAGTAGTATGATGATGACTATATGTGGCAGCAGGATGATAATTATATCTATATGCAGTATGGTGGAGATTTTGTTTATGTGCAACATGGTGATGATTATATCTATGTGTAGCATGGTGATTATGTGTCATATTAGAATGATAGTTATGAGAATGATTTCTACGTGCATGTGGTTTGTGTGCTGTATGGAAGTGGATGTACATGTAAGCATGTTTGCGTGCTGCAGGTGGATGACGTGCTTGACTATTTTGAGTAGTGTTGTGCTTTGTGTGTGTCTCATGTGATTGGGTTTGAGGTTGAGCAACCTGTTTTCCCAATCTAGTCTCTAATTTCTTAGAGACAGCCTGCAGTTCACTAATATTAGTATTCAAACCATAAATCTTAGTAATAGAGATCTTGTGTCTATTCTTTTCTTCAGCAAGCTCAGTGTTGAGTGCTGTGATCTCTTGTGTTTGCTTTTCAATACGTGAGGCTTAATTTAAGCTTATTTGTGACTTCCGTAGGTGAAGTGTCTCTAATATTATCAAGCAATGAAGAGAGTCTTTGAATCTCGACTTTATAACATTTGATCTTCTCCTTGGCATATTTATATTTACCAATGACTTTCTTGTGGTCATTGAGTAAATCATTGAATGTATCACCAAGTTCATCAAAAGTGAAATCATCGAGAGTTTCGCTAGTTACCTTGTCGGATGTTGCCATTAGGCATACATTGGCAGTGTCTTGAGGAGAGTACTTTTCTTCCTCGGAGTCACTAGCTTCGCTTTCATGCCAAATGCTTGTGTTGGCATATTTTCTTGAGGAAGCCTTCTTGTATGGTTTCTCATATCGGTTGCTCTTCTTTGCGAATGGACTGTCTTTTCGGACGTATCCAGTCTTCTTGCAGTCGTAGCATGTTGGCTCTTCTTCGTCATCTTGTTGTGGTTCCTTCTTTCTTCGATTGAAGCAAAGAAATTTCTTGAAGTTGCGAACAAGGAGAGCTTGATCATCACCTTCCGAGTTGTCATCATCCGTCTCTTCAGGATCAGCCCTTCGACGGTGAGCTTTAAGGGCAATCTCCTTTTCCTTAGGAGCAGGCTCTTCGAAGTCTTTGAGGTCAAGCTCATGAATCATCAGCTTTTCCATCAAAGTCTCCATGGACATTGTAGTGAGATCATTTCCTTCTATGATGGCTGTCACCTTAGGGTTCCAAATCTTTGGTAGCCTCCTAAGTATCTTGCGGATCTTCTCGTGATTTGTATATTATTTGCCAAGAGAAGACAAGGGGTTGATGATGTCGAGGAATCTTGTAATCGTTTGTGTGATCGTCTCATTTGGCTTCATCTTGAATGCCTCATATTCTTGAGTGAGACGACTTATTTTTGAATCCTTGACTTGGGTGGTTCCTTTATGCGTCACTTCTAGAAGTCTCCATACTTCGTGAGAGGTGGTGCATATTGAGACCCTGTTAAACTCATTCCTGTCTTTGCAAAAAATAAAGCATTAATAGCTCTCGCATCTAGACTCGCCTATTTTTTCTCCTCGTCAGAATATTTGTCGTGGGGCTTCTCAACGAGATCACCATTGACAACTATCCTGGCGGGCTTTTTGTAACCATCGGTGACAATAGTCCACAGGTCAAAGTCTAGCGACTTGAGATAAAAACTCATCCTTGTTTTCCAATAGGTGTAGTTTGTTCCATCAAATAGGGGAGGCCTATGAGTGGACTTCCCTTCACCGTAATTGGAAAATATGGGTTGAGTGGTTGCCATGGATCAGCTCTTAGGATGTTAGTCCTTGATAAGAGAACAGAGCTCTGATACCAATTGAAGTACAGGTAGGCAACTCTAGAGGGGGGTGAATAGAGTTTATAACAAAAATGATCAATTAAAAAATTAAACTCTCTTCACCAACTAAATAATCAGAGTAAAAAAAATGCGGAAATAAATAGTAGAGAGCAAGCACAGCACAGCACATCAAGATTTTTAACCTGGTTTCTCTCGTGGAGGACTAGTCCAGGCCTGAGAACTCTAGCTCAGGATTGAAATCCACTATTTGTAAAATAGGGTTACAACCACGTGCCTTTTCACAGAAGAGCATGCCAAACTTCTTTCAATGATCGCTTTGGCGAAACTTGGACTTTTCCAAGTGACTTACAACTTCTTGCACTTCAAACTTCTAGCTGGATCGTACCGAGCAACTTGGACGGTTGGGAAGTTTGAATGCTAAGTGGGTGGGAAGGTAAGGCTCTTGAATATATAGGCTATGTAAGAGAAGAAGAAGAGAAGAGTGGATGGTTTCAAATGAGAGAAACCAAGGCCTATTTATAGGGTTCGGGGTAGGCAGAATTCGGCCAGAATTCGGTATAAATAATTCAAATTTTTGGCCGTTGGACAATTAGCAGTGATCAAGACCTAAAAATCAGCATCCTTAATTTTAGGGAACCGAGTTCGCCCCGAACTCTGTGGGAGGCAGAGTTCGGCCCGAACTCTATCTCCTATGGACAGAATGTTCTTTGTGGGCTTTTGGATGAATGGGTTGATTGGGAGTTGGGCTAAGTAAACCTATAAAGCTATGTCTAGCCCAAAGTTGCTCAGTATGACCCAACGTACATCATCCTATACTCAAAAACAAATAAAAATACAGACTCCAGTATACACAGAATAATAAATCTTCAAGTAGCTTTGATCTTGAACCACTGAGCTGAGTAGGTTAAATTTGAGCTCGATGTGTCATATTGGACTATGACAAATATTGTTTTGTTAATTTTCAAGATTAGGTTGACTGTGATCCTGTTTGGGTCAACAAAACATACACAACTTTGGGGTCAAAAGAGTCATTTACCCTTCGTCGTAATTTTGATATATTTTTCCACTTCTGATTTGAGGCCCAAACTCGATCCAAACTTTTCAACACACTATATGGGTTTGACTCATTCTGAGTCTATGACACGCATGCCTAGGATGTTCCATTCAATCGAATTCCCATGTGCTATTGGCACATGAAACTCATTAGTTGACTTTTTGGGATTAAATTGACTAGAAAATCTATTCGGACCCTAACCTAGCCAACCCCACTTGTCAGAGCCTATCTAAGGTTGCCAAAATCGGTTAGATATATATTTAACTGATTTTTAGTTATTAAATTGTGGCCATGTGCACTAAATCCTCTATCTTTGACTTGGTCAAACAACACACCCAATATGGAAACCTATTACCATATTAATCCTTTGGAGGGTCAAATCTTAACCAATTTAGTCCAAACCAAAGCCCAACTCTTCCTAATATATACCAACAAAACCCTAACATCCCCTCTCCTCTTATTGCTGCCAACACCCCATAAAACCTCCCCCAAAGTCCAATCCCAAAATTCTCTCTCAGCCTTGGCCGCCAACAGCACCTTGTGGCGCACTAGCAGTTTCAATCCCTTCCCGACCCCCCGTGATGCTCCACAAATATTTGTTTCGAAGATGATAAGATTCTCTACAATCCTATAAACCCTCCATATGTTCAAAATCTCTTCTAGTAAACCAAAATAGCCCTACAAATCAATCGCAATTCAGGATCTAAGTCTTAATTTGTTCCAGTAGGTATTCTATTTTGCATCTAATGTTTCATGTACTTACCTATCACGTCTTTTTATGAAACAAAAACAAATGGAAATATCTCTATGTCTAATTTTATGTCCAATTGGCCACCCATACAGTTCCAAACGGTTTGTCGGGAGCGTCAATTCTACGACAAGGTGTCCATAACAGACCAGATTTGTTGTGAGTGGATTTTTTTTTTCTATTTTTGTGCAGATTAGATCTTCCGAATAATTTTTATAAGAAAATAGACATCAAGAGCTTTCCGACTCATATCTTTTATTGAGTGTTGAGTTCGTTTAGTATTTACTAAAATTCTTAACATTTGTCGTAAAATCGTAACTCCGAAAATCATGTGTTCTTTGTATCCAAAAGCCTTGATACTTCATATAGCTTTACTAAAATATTTTTTGTGCAAGGTTTGATGATAAAAACATTATTTTAACTAATTTCAATAATTTTTTAGAATTTAATATTTTTATTTATTTATTGCTCCGGGACTCAATTAGTACGCCAAATGTGGTATTAACGATGTATTTTCAACATGAGGCCATTGTGATTGAGTTTCCATCAATAAAATAATATTCTTAGTAGTAGAAAAATATTTATAAGTATTTTCCAAAAATTAAATTATTATTTTATATTAGTTATAAATTATTTTTATAAGGAAGTTGTACTATATATGTTGTACGGTGTTGTACCGACATCATGACGACTATTAGGTATAAATATTAATCTAGTCTATATGTTGTCATGCCCTGCTCCTGGAGGAGCGATCATCCTCGCTTTGGTATGATACCGTGCAAGCCTAAGTTGCTCTCACACAAGGCCAGTTCTTGAAACGACCAATTGAAGCTAGGCCACAGAGTCGCACAGAGTGTCCCCATTACAGCGGAAAGTAAATGAACACAAGTTAAAACAAATCCAAGATCTTTGTTGATATGCAAGAAGTGTTACAACCGGTGCTAGGTCGAGATTACAATTCGCTCAAGCTCTCTCTCTCGAAACATAAAAGGGCATGCCAAGCGGCTTACAATATAGAATGATACATGGCGATGTTCTGATATATTATGTCCTATATATGGTGCTTCAGCTCCTTTACAATGTTCCAAGGCTCCACAGTTAGCTCCGTGCCTTAGCACGTTCGAGAAAAGACTCCGCACTCGACGAGGTTGTCCCGCACCCTACAAGAAATCTTGGTGGTTATAAGTACATTGCATGCAGTGGTGGGAAGGCTAGCTCGCCCGCTCGCTATCATTACCAAACAAGTTTATTTAGTTCTCTGCACCATCTATCAGCTGATTGTTTTTCTAATCTTGCCTTAGGATCATTTCATAGCATATAATGTAAAACCTGTCTCGTGTTACAGATATCAAGTGTCGTATAGGGATAACATGCACAACTTACCATGCTTACCATACGATCTTCTCTGTCCAAAGAAAACCAAGATAGCCAACATTTTATACATAATGACTTGACAGGTTTGCATAAGAAAATACTTGTGTCATGAGCGTATTTCTGCTTAAGGGGAATGGGGTATTCGTAGTGATGTTACCTACCAGGCATGATGGCCGGTACACCCTGATGGGCTATGCAATACCGGCATTACGTCGCTTATGTGGCCAGACCCACACCCCAGTTACCCGTAAGCCATGAATTCCTCGTAGGCCCGCTCAATCCCTAGTAACCCAGCTTCTGATCTTCCGAGGAATCTTTTATCATATCCCTCGTACACGAGTTGTTCGCAACCATTTCGTACTCTCTTTTTATTTTTAACTTAACGGGCTTTCTAAGCCATATCGGATTATAGACTAGGTTAGCAGCAGCAACCATGCAATACGGGTAGCAAGCCCCGTTGCACATCCCCAACATACCTATCACTAATCATACTTTTCTTCTTTCCTTTATTTCTTTTAGTCATTCATTCATTCATTCATTCATTTCATTCATTCATTGATTGATTCATTCTTTTGTTATCATTATGTAGCTCTCGGTACGGGAACTGACATGGCGACCCAACGGTCTCAAAGCCTTTCCATGTTTCTATTACTCGGTTAGGAATGACTATTTTGATAGTCTTTCTGCCTCACTTCAGTGGACCATTAATTGTTTCGTGCCTCAAATTATGCTACAATCTAAATGACAAGCAATTCATACATAATTGAATGCATAGGAAAATCTACTCGAGACATAAGCAGTACCTTGGCAGTGTGGAGTGCGACATGAGGGTTCAAGTAAAATTGTAAGTTCATTTCCATATTTTACACAAGCGATACAAGATAAGATTATTCCCTTAGCTAGATGCATTAAGATCTTTTATTAGCATGCATGGGTTATTGCCTAGCAATCTACGCCAATGTTATTATGTATCCAGGCTAAGCAAAGACAGGTTCATCGGAGCCACCCACCATAGCGATGATCGTATTGGTCGAACGAGACTTCTAACGCGCCTTTGAAAGTCTAAGTCTGGATTCTTCTGAAGGGCCAAGTCCATTGCCTTTGTCCCAAGCGAGTCATTTTGTCGAGCAAGACAGGATTTGAGTCATTGTACTTACGCCGTTTGAATTGGCATTCCGCTTGCATAGAGCGGGTCATTACATAATACACCACTCAGAATAAGTCTCATCCTCGAGACTTCATGAGTGCAAGTCATCATATCGTTCCTTAATCCATACCGTGTGCGTGTCTTAGACAATTCCCACGAAAGACTCTATCCATTGATGGCACCGAACTATACTCAAGCATCTTTATAAGTTCCATATCGCACGTGCTTTGGCCAATTTTATTGAATGACTCTACCACTCAATTCGAGTTGACGATACTCACTTAAACGTTGTGTTCCTATTACTTGGTCGCTATTGCGTCCTGGCACGGGACTATAACGGTCACACGAGGTACGTTATAATTTAACATACACGAGGGTCTTAGGCTGAGGCTAACTTACTCATCCATGCACATCTCAACATATCCACTTGCAACTGCATTCGAGTTCAACATATCGCTGAGTCTAGATCGTGCACATATTTAAGGCATCCCCTGAATATATATATTTCAACCAAGCTTAATGATAACGAAGTCGGACAAGCTACTCGTGAAAGTTTTGAATTGTCGGTCGTTTTACTAACTCGACTAAAACCTAACTCCAGTTCATTTCACTATTATCAATCTCGACACTCGGGATGACACGATTCATTTCTCAAGCATTTTCGTTTGATGAATCAATATGATACTTCTAGCGGAGTCAACCAAAATCCAAGTAATGTCAGTCTGATTCAAGACCAAGCATTGCACTACCATCAAGTACGCCTTTCAATCAATGATTCAATTCATTACCCCAACTTTACTTATGCATCACCGATTCCTATCATTCACTTCGTTCGGGCCTGATATCAATGTTGCTAGCACATACTCCCAGTTCGAAGTCCAAACTCTAAGTCTTGTTGCCCCAGATTTATTGTCCACCTGAACGATACTCTAAAGTCGGTCACACAGGTCCAATCACTCAGCACAGGGTTATCTTCCTATCCGTTAGGTCATCTCACATGGTCATATGTACAACTCAAGTTCGTAGTTCATTGTGCAAACTCGTTGCACAATGCTCACCCCAATCCTAAGGTTAAATCATTGTTCATTCGTACGGGATACTCTACTCAAGCTCGCTTCACTCAGATTTTTAAACATCGAGCAGTGATCATTCTATTCACATCAAACCATTCGTCGTACGGGGTCCGAGTCCGTTTAGCTAGTGAATGTGTTGTTCTAATGCTAAGTCATATCTTAATAATAAAAATGGTACAAATAGAATAATACCTGTTGGATCCCTAATCTCGGGATGGGTGTCTATCACAACCATAGTAAATGCTTGTCCTTTCTTTTGTCTATTCATCTTCTGTCTAAACTGTGCTACTTGGTCGGGTAAGGGTTTGGAAAATAAATGATGGTTTAACGCAAGAATACAAAGAGTAGGGGTTAAGAAATCAAGATAATTGATTAGAGATCAAGGGTACATGATTCCTTAGAGAGAAGATTGTATGATAGTCATCTAGGTTAAGGGTGCGAATTAAGGACACGATTCTGATTATTCTTAAGTTTGAAATGATTAGAGGTCACGATAATAGATCTAGGGTCGAGGAAAAGGACGAGTAACTCAAGGCTAGGGTGTAGTCATATGACTTGGTTGATGGCTTGTTGCGCTTGTGTATATACAACTATCTTGGCCATAGGGCGTGTCTACGAGCATTTTGTCTTTCTAAAATAGGTGAAAGACGAAGATAATAATGAGTTTAAGAAAGATACGATCGAATACAAATACGGGTTTCAAAGTCACTTGAATTTTTCAAGAGAGAGTTGTCAAGGCAAACACGGATGAGATCCTAGAGGACAAGTATATTTGTCAGCTATATATCAATCCACATGGTAATCATATGAAGAGCGAACAAAGCACACTAGGTTGATCAGACCATCATGCACCGGTTATGATTAGACAATATGTTAGTGGGGTACCTCCAATAACATATATGTCATGAACAAGCTTGATAAAAGAATAAGGTTACAAAACTAGGCTATAATAGCAGCATTAGTCAAGATAGTCCAAAATATAAGTACGCGAGATAATGATGAAAGAAAATATAAATTATTCAAGTTTCTTAAACTCTAAGTCTTGTCTGGGGTTTGTGCCTATACAGTCGTCCTACTGTCTTCTTGTCTAATGCTTTGGTCGACCAAATGAGATATGGTCCTCTAAGGATTTATAGTGATGGTAATCCTCTTGTATCCTCTATAATGGGTCATAGGGACGAAGGGATTACTAGGTCGTGAGGCGTTCTACCCAACTTATAAAAGTTCAACTAATAGTGTAATTGAACCAATGGAGCCTACCGGTCATTTTTATAATCCCTATTAAGAACGAAGGAAAAAGATAAGATTTATGGTAGAAAGGGATCAAGGAATACACAATTCAAGATAGTCGAGCAAGAGTTCAAAAATGGAGTTAATAAAGGAGATCAAGCATGTGGATGAGATCTTAGACTCTAATCCTATACAGGCCCGTTCGGTATAGTAACGTAACCGAAACGGCTAACTCGACATGCATGGGCCACCACAAAAACATGTAATGCCCCAATCCCAAAATATGTAGGAGTAGGAACATAGACATGCCAGCCGTATAATAAATATATGTAAGCTGTAAAATACAGTAAAATCATGACAACTAATCTCATCCACAAAATAAAAATAAAGCTTTTAGAGAATCAATTAAAAATTTGTTATTGTACATGTAGTTGGACGAAGATAAATCCACTACCAACTATTTTAAAGGAGAAGTAAAGCATAAACAAAGAAATAATTTGTCAAGAGTAGCAAAGGACGATCCAAGACACGTCATCTTCGAAAGAATAGACAAGATCATGAACTTGGCTAGAATACCTACGAAAAGTCAAGAACACACACATGGAGAAATCACCAGATCCTTAGGGGGACGTAACAAGATACAAGAAGAACATGCCACATAACTAAATAAAAACTACTCAATAAAAGTAAATCATATCATAACATGGTCCAATACTCCACCCTTGAATTAGCGTACCACCCCTCCAACCAAACAAGGACAGAAGATGGCACCCTAATCCATGATGAAGTATCTTTCCAAGCCATGAATCCAATATAGTATCCGAACCATAACAAGATTCAGTATCTTCTCTACGAATCAGTGAACTACATCTACAACCAAACAAGGACAAGATATGGCAAACTAGTCCGCGATAAGTTACTGTTCCAAGCCGCGATCAGATATAAGTACCAAAACCAAAGTACCTATACCTAATCGATAAGGTAGCCTAACCATTCTAAGTGAATGTAGTTTAGAACAACCCTCCAACGTATGGGCTCTCTAGCTAAAGTAGGATTGGCATGGTTCCCTCTTGGGCACCAGTGGCCTAAGAGCATAACATTCAGCGAAGCGACAGTGGCCGTCAGTAATAATATAAGAGCATAACGCTTTGTAGAATGCCAGTGGCCGTCAGTAACAATGGGTAATCTCACCCGCGTCTCCGACGGAGCTCACCGGTTACAAAAGTTAAAGTGCATAGTATCCCATATGCTAAGGAACTGTCTTTCCCACCCAATGCCTATCTATATCATATTTACGACACTGTACCTCTAATAACTGCTAAGTTAACCTATCATGCATGCTATTAGCAGTTATACCTATCGTATGGCTTATACGTACCAGTGGCCAGCAAGCTACGCATGTTTGAGTTCTATATGTGACTCACAACTTCGTGGCACAAATTTGTCAAGGCCTACGAATACAATACAACAAAAGGGTGGTCTCTTAAATCTAGATTTAATGTGCATAGAAATAGTACAAGTAACAGAAAATAGAAATAAGCAGTAGAATTGTATCTAAATATGACGATAAAGCACACTTTATTTTGCAGATAATAAATAAAAAATAAATACATGCAATATATGAGCTAAATTAAATAGAGATGTGGCAAGGTACTTGCCTGGTGGTGGTGTGCAGAGGATAGAAAGTTCAATCACTCAAATCGTCAGAATTAGTAGCAATGAAAAGTCAAATCCCGCAAATGCCCTCGGATGCTAAAATAAATATCACGAATGTTTTTGGTATAAAATAAATATCTAAAAATGCCTACCCAAATGTCTAATTCTGGACATAGGGGCAAAATCATAATTTTGGGTCAAAACGATATCCGTCGTTGGACCGCTTTGTACCGAAAAGCGTGTCAATACCCACGGTATCTAAAGTCATCGACTATTTGTCTATGGGACCGGCTTGATGATATGAATCCAACTGTATGTCCAAAGTTGGATTCCGGTGGGTCGTGCACAAATTCGTCTGTTGGATTGGGTCGCATGCCCGCCAAAATAGTGTTCCGGTCGACCTTCTCAGAATCAGACCAAACTTGGCTCAAAGAACCAGAAAAATGACACGGTCCTGATGGCATAAGTTTCATCTCGAGGTGGCAAACATGCACAAAGTTATGGGCTACTTTGCAAAGGGGCCGACAGGGTATCTCGACGAATACGCTTCGATTTTATCGTACTCGCACAACTAAATCGAGTTTTTTCGAATCCCACACGTCGACAACATCCATACATTTCTTCCGATGCTCATGGGTTGTGACCACGTCACCCGGTTTGTCGGAGCGTACGTCGTATCGGTAAAAGTTTTCCTAAATTCAACAATTTTGAAAACAGTTTTCGTAAGTTTTGGGAGATCGATTTCTCGATGTTTAGTCTACAAAATTAAATTCTGTAAAAAGGGTTTTAAATTGGTTTTCGAAAACTAATAACGGTTGGTTTAAAATTCTTCTTATAATTTGGGGGTTTGGGTTGTCTTCGTGTTCTATTTTTGAACAGAATTCCCTCGACTTTGTGTCGATTTCATGGGAAGGTCGTTTGAATTCCCTAAAATCTAACCACTAGGTCTTCTATAGGGTCAATCCAGCTATACATAATATTTTACGGATCAAATTTTCGTTAACCGAGGAGGAAGAAAATTGTGAAAGAAGGTGTACATGGGCACTGCTTGTCTGGATTGAAACAAGGCTTCCCCTATTTTGGGAGTTCGTCGTTGATGCTGTGGTGACTTTGGCGATCTACGACAGTCCCACAACGGCACGAAGGTTCGGTCAGGTGGTTGGAAGAAGACACGCGGGCTGGGGATCGGTTATGGGGGTGCTCGAGAGTCTTTCGAGAAGAGTTCTCCTTTCCGTATCGGTTACTAGAACATATACATGAGGGTTTTTGATTTGATTTCCATCAAATTTGGATACAGATTTAAACGAAGATTCAGATTAGATTTGGGGAGGAGGATATCTTGATCATATTGGAAAAAATTCGAGAAGATTGATCTAGATTTGGATTCGTACGAATCCTTAAAACCTACTCAAACTTCCCTATTACCGGTCAAGGGAAGGGTGGTTTTTCTAACTCGTGAGAAGAGATACAGACTTCTCGCGAGAGATAATCCATTTATCTCGCAAGTTATCCTTCATATATATATAGATATGATGTCTCTCCCAGTGCTCCCCCTCCGGTCCCCCCGAGAAGCCCCTAGGGCTTCCCCTGCGCCCCTCCCTCGGTGGTTCTGTGTCTGCCAATGGCTAACCCATGGCCGACCGACTGCTTGGAGATGATCAGCCGTCTTCTTTCTCCCCATCTCCTCTATCATCCCACTCCTCCCCTCCACTCTCTCTCTCTGTTCCAGTCTTCCGATTTTTCTCCCACACCTCAGTCATTAGCCCGTGTGACCGCCCCTCCCCCCTCACCTCAACCACCTCTCGAGCTCCCTCCCTCCTCTCCTCCATTATTCCGGCTCAACCCCCTTCGGCCCTCAGCCGCCCCGCCTTCCTTCCACCTCCCCTCTCGCGCTCGCGGATAAAGGCTCCGCCTTGGCCGGGCCTCCCAAGGCAGGGGGCCTCCCCTCTCTTCTCCATCCCCCCCATCCTGGTCCTCCTCTCGCCCTTGTTCAAAATTCGAACAACCTCGCCAGCTCCTCGGAATGGATGCCCACCTGCGATGCAGGTTCTTGGGCACCATTCTCTTGGACCCATGTGGACGGCCATGCCGTCCCACCCTACTTGGTGGTCCAGAATTTTCAACAGCCCCACATGGACGACCATGCCGCCCAAACCCACGTGGTGGACCAGCATATTCTAATCCCTGCTATGCGTAATATACCTCGGTCTGAGGTTGGTGGGTCCCGCCCCTCCCAGGGTTTTTACGTGCAAGAATAGACCATCCTATCCCAAGAATTCTACGCACCCACTCATTTCGGTGGGGCCCGCCCTTCCTATGGTTTTTACGCTCCCCCTCAAGCCCTCCCTTCTCAGGACTTCTACGCATCAGCTCCCTACGCCTACCCCCTCTACGCGTCATCCTTGGGAGGTGCCACCCCTTACGCGTACGCCCGGAGCGACGCTTCTCCGTCTACCGCTGCCATCCCAGCGAGCTCCATTTTGCAGCATGGTTCAACAGCTTCGCCTGAAGGGTCGGCTCCTGCCCCCCATCTTTGGGCTTCCACCACCCTGATCCCACCCGAAGGTCCCCCACCACCACCCTCTACTGCCGCCATGGCGGGCGAGACTCCCGCCCTTCCCGCGACACCCTGCTCGAACCCTCCCTCCGTTTCCTCATCCCTCTCTCCCGCGGTGGTATCTCCGGTTCTCCAGGAGCCCCTGTTCTCCTCGAGCGGCGCAGAGCGTGGAGGATCATCCGGGGCGGCCCAGGTTGCCCCTTTCCCAGTGCTCGTCGCAACCTCCGGACCGTTTTTACCTATCATCGCTGAAGCTCCGAACCCCCTACCACAGCCAGGGGGGACTCACCGAGTCGCAGGCTCTGCATGACGCCTCGGGCAGAGCACACCATCGACAACTCTTCCGCCGCACTCCGATACAGAGATTCAAGAACCCCCCTCGTCAGGAGCTGTTCAGACTTCCTACGCCTCCATGCTTCGTCCGGATTTAGCTTCGACGATAGGCACACCTTTCCCCGACGTCAAGTTCCCGGACAATGAGTACTACCAGGAGTCCTCTGTGACTTTGGTTCCGTTCTCCGAAGTGGAATTGTCCTCTCTAGCAACTTCTTTTCCCCATACCTTTATCCTCAAATTTTCGACCGACTGTCCCAAACTCTCCAGGGTGCAGGAAACGATTGCCAGCTGGAGGCTCACTGCGGACTATCGAGTAGCACCCCTCGATCCCAGATACATTCTTCTCCACCTATCATTCGAGCTCGATCACAGGAATGTATGGTCCAAAGGCACATACAGGATTGACTCCCACCAGATGAAGATCATCAAGTGGTCACCTTGCTTTAGCACCAAAAAAGACTCATCGCTAGTCGCCGCCTGGGTTACCCTGCCTAACCTACCCCTAATCTGCTTTGTTCCAGCGGTGCTTAGGCGTATAGCCAACTCCTTCGGAACATACGTGGCCACAACACCAGAGACCAGCAACCTCACCAAGGCTCACTATGCCAAAATCTGTGTGGAACTTGACCTCAATACCGAACCGCCCAACTTTATCACTATCGAGATGGACAACTAATCCCACACACAGCAAATCCTTTACGACAACCACATAATGTTCTGTAACCACTGTCATTTAAGAGGTCATCTCCCAAAGCACTACCATCGTCTTCACCCAAAACTAAAGAAGAAAACTCCCCGGAACGACTCCGTCCCTACTGCGGAGAGGACCTCCAAGCCACCAATTCAACCACTTTCGAACACACACACTCGATTCGACTCCAGTGACGGCAAGGCAGATACGAGCGAGTCATCCAACAAAGCCTTGATCCCCTTCAACACCCAAGGCCTCACCCTCTCCAACCAATTCGACGCTCTTGACCAGGAGGACACAGAAGCTACTTCGGAGACTGAAGCCCCACCAGGCGACCATGACCCCACCGAAACATCCACCAAATCGGAGGACGTAGAGGCGACATCTGCCACCATCGAAGCAGAGCAACAACACACCAGTGAAGATTCGATGGAAGCAGCCCTAGCAATTCTAGGGCCAGACTCGATGAGAGGACTGCAGGTCCTAGCCGCAGGTTATCCTCTTCGGCAAACTATTCTTCGGATAGGGAGCGTCAGCGAATCCTTAGTGATACCCCCCTGAGATTCCGATCCTGGACACTGCCGGGGAATCAGTTAACCCTATCCCGGAGCCCCATAAGCAATCCATAAGCGAATCCACATCGAAAAAGGCAGGACCATCAACATCTGAAGCCAATGTCAATCATGGACATGCAGGAACCACAACAATCCTAACAAGATCCGTCGGAAAGCGGAACCAAAAACCCACCCACAACTTCCTTAATGCTTAACATCCTATCCTGGAATGTCCGTGGTCTGGCGAATAAACCTACAATTAGGAGAATAACCAGTCTCCGAAAAACCCACAAAATCGACATCCTCGTTATTCTTGAACCCAAAATTCTCCCTAAAAGATTAAAATCTATCCAGCTGCAACTGGGCCTCCCCACGGCCATTGCAGGCAAATACGATATCTGGATCCTCTGCACGAAGGACGTCAACATCGGTGTCATCCAAGACTCCAGACAGGCCCTCTCCTGCTGGTTCGAACACCCTACGATCCCTGACCGTGCCATTATCTCAGTGTCTACGGCTGTTACAATATTGCAGAGAGAAAACACCTCTGGAATGACCTCACTACAAAAAAAGTGTCTTTTTGGGACGACACTATTCGGAACACTAGTCTAAAATGTCCTAAAAGTATAGTTCTAGGGACGGATATATTTTTAGTAACAAAAAGTTGTATTTTTTTGTGACAGAATCTAAAAATGGATCACTATTTGGGACTAATAAAAATTTCTGTTCCAAATAATTCATATTACCGTCCCAAATAGCTCGGCGGGAATGCCACACATTTGACGGCTAATTGCCAAATTTTATGGGGGGAAATTTTACCTCCACATGTCTCCATCTTGACCGTTTAATCGGATGGCTTAATCTAGACCGTCCATCCTAAAACTTTCAGAACTTATTTCTTTGCACAAAGATACACATCGTCTCTCTCTCTCTTCCTTCTCCCGACTCCCTCCGCCGCTCATCTGAACGTCGCTTCTCCCGATTCCCTCCGCCGCTCCTTTCGATTCCCTCCGACATCAACGCCTCCTCTGAACATCGAGGTATATTTGTATAAATAAATTCTTTAGGACTTGGTATTTTTTAAGTTTTTTTAAATGCATCAATTTAGGTTTTATTCCTTCAATAACATGTATCGTATGGAGTTTTTTTCCTTCAATTTCTTTAGGGTTGTGTTAATTTTAGCTTTTTAAACAGTTTTTAGGTATTTTTAAGGTATTCTCGGCAGGTTTATACCTAGATAACCCAAAGAAAATGTTGGAAACCTCTTCCCTGAACACTAGAATGTCCGGTGCTCGAAGCTCTCTAATGGAGCAGTAGAAGGAGGGCCATGGAGGTCAAATCGACGCTCGCCATGGAGCAGGAGACCAAGCCGAAGGTCTTCCTCATCAGAATCGGCACCGGGGGAGGTGAGCTTTTTCCTGCGGGAACTCTAATGGCTCGTCGAGATTCGTTACTAATTTTAGTGTCTTTCTTTTTGCTCCTTCCTGTTTTGCTGGGATGTGGAGTGTGCTATTGTGGTTTCTGATGTGTTTGCTGCGATGTTCTTTTGTTCACCGAGCTTGAAATTGTTACTAGTTCTGGCCATGAAACAAAAAGGAGCAAATTTCCGCTCAATCAATGGGAATGGAGAGAACAAATAAATAAATAAATAAAATTTAAAAATGCAAATGAGCAGAAAATTGGGTCTGATAATGTTATGGTTTCCTATCGCATATCGAAATAGTTAAATCGCTGGAGCGCTTATTGAGTAAGGTTGAAGTGATGCCTATGCTATATATAGTTCGTCATGAAATAATATATACAGTTTCTGCGTCAGAAGACGTTGGGTCAGGATGATAGATCGTTACAATGCAGTTTGTAGGGGATAGTAGGTTGTAGCTTCCTCGTGGGCAAGAGTGAGAATCATGCTGCTTGATATCTTAGCAACTGGTTCTGGAGAATGTGCCCCTGTGCTAGATTGTTCATCATCACTATTGCTTTTCATCTGTTTTTGAACCGTTTAGCTTTGCGCTTAGGCTCATCTCCGTAGCATTGTTGCCTAGATATCACGTTCCAATTTCGTGGTTCGAACCTTCCTTGTACTTGTATTCATGTAAGATGGGTTGGTGCTTAATTCCGACAAACCAGAATAATGTATTTCTGGAACTCGGTACTAAACTGTTCCGAGCTAGGAAGCACGATAACTCAAAAATCTAAGTCATTCTTGTAGGACACCACCCGGACACTCCAACATACACTAGGACACACAAAGTAAGTGCAGTGTCCGTGTCTTATCTGTGTCCCTGCAACATAGGTTAAGAGTAGAAATAGGTATGCAATGATTGCCAGTATATTGTGGCATCAAACAATTATAAGATTATTTAGTAAACTATGTTGCTTGAGGAATTGAACCATTTATAAGCTCAAGAATTTATATTTAGAATGTTACGATTTAAGAATTGAACCATTTGTAACCTCTTCCCTGAGCGGAATTAACCATGCTCGAAGCTCTCTAATGGAGGAAATCCTCAATTAACAGAAAGAAGAAGATGAAGAAGGAAGAACAAGCTAAGTAATTGTATTTCTAATTTTCAGAAATTGCAATTGTCTAAATTTCTTGATTACATGCTCACTATTATTTATACTCTCTCCACATGACAGCTAGAGTTTGTTGACTAACAACGGCTAGAGGTTGTTGACTAACAACAGTCCTGTGCCAGGTGCTTCGAGCGGAATTAACCATGCTCGAAGCTCTCTAATGGAGGAAATCCTCAATTAACAGAAAGAAGAAGATGAAGAAGGAAGAACAAGCTAAGTAATTGTATTTCTAATTTTTAGAAATTGCAATTGTCTAAGTTTCTTGATTACATGCGCACTATTATTTATACTCTCTCCACATGACAGCTAGAGGTTGTTGACCAACGAAATAGCAAAAAAAAGAGCCTTTAAGTAGTTTGTTATTTCATTTTCTTCATACTGGGATCACAAAATTTCAGCCATAGAACAGAAAACATAAAAGATACCGTGTAAAAATATATTACAAACCTGGCAACTATGACCACCGAGTTGAATTGCCCTTCCAGGGCGAAGATTAAAGAGTAATAATTCAATTGGTGCCTGTGTAAGTAGAAGAAAAATTCTACTCAAATGGGATGTCCCTAATCTATCTAACCCGAAGGGAAATACAAGATCAACATAGTATAATACATGAAAAAGGAACCCCTTCATGTTATGATAAATTAAAAAAGAAGAAGAAAGTAGTAGCCCTGGCAGTAGTCTTTACAGGTTTATCAGAGAGTGGACCTGCCAATTAAGCAAATATATAAGAGAATTCAAGATGAGTTGAGATCACTAGGATCGATGGGAAGAACTGTTTAGAAGAAATATTGGTAACAAAATTACAAGAACCTACCTCTTATGTTACCCACTATAAAACTAGTTAACTCCCAACTTTGTCTTTGGCGATAACCACTGGTCTCTCCTAGTTATAGTCACAAAAAGAAAACTAGGTCATTTGTTTTGAGCATTGCCTTCACCTCTTTATTGAGCTCTTCTAGCTTCTGCTCTGTTCATGCATTAGACTTCTGCATTCAAATTAATCATTCGCTAGTTAGATAACGAAATATGCACATGTGTATCAATTTTAATTTGCTTGATTAAGATAATTCTTTTTATAGGTATTTATTTCTAAGTTAGTCTTACCATGTTCAAATATATATATGAAGCCCTAATAGATATCTTCAGAGCTTAGTCAACTCAAAATTTTCATTAACATGGTATCGAAGTATTAGCCCTTGCTTAAATAATATGTTTCCATGTATAATTCTTCATAAATTTGTTATGTTCTACATCGGGATAGAAAATTGGGTAAAAAAGTGAGATTAAGTTGAAGGTATTTAAATGTAAATCAGTCTTGCTCATAAAAAAAGAAGAAGCCTTTCTTGATAAATGATATGTGTCTGTGATGTAAGAGAAGACTTGGGAGAATGGGAGATGAAATAATCTTTCCAAACACTTGGACTGAAATCTACAATTGCCTGGACAACGTCCTCTACATTAATGTGGTTGTATGTGGGAGTTCCTTTTGTAATATAGATAAACTTAATGGAAGTTCCTTTTTTAATATAGATAACCTCTTGCACCATTCCTCGCCATATTAAGGCTTATTACTTGTCATCTGGGTACTTTGATATATGGGTTGATCTTCTACTAATTTAGCTTTTGACAAAAGGATACAATAAGCTTAAATTTTTAACATATGGCTTTATAGACCAAATCTATAATTTTGGTGTAACAAGTTGAAATCATTGGAAATGTCTTTTCCCACAGCACTGTTCAAAATTTTGATCAAAAGTTGTGAATGCTAAATAGACTTAGTGCAACTTAACCAACACTTGTGCATATTTCACCTATTGCACCACCAATACATCTTAATTAAGTCTAAAATAATCATAAGAGCTACAATAAAATAGTGCCATATTCATGTGCAGAATGGTTGGGTTCAGAACCTGCTAATGACAAATAGATATGCCTTAAATATCTGCAAGTAAGATAGCAAGCCTCTGTGTAGACCCTCTGTTCTAACATATACTTTAAGGACTTGTGGTCAGTCCTAATGAGAAACACCCTTCCCTAAAGATATTGATTCCACTTTTTGACTGCCAGTAAGATAGCAAGCATCTCTTTCTCATATGTGGATAGGATCTTGGCTCTTCCTTTTAACCCTTGACTGAGATAGGCTATTGGTCTATCCTCCTGCATAAGAACAGCACCTATTCTATTCCCAGAAGCATCACACTCAAGTATAAACTCACTATTAAAGTCTGGCATTCTCAATACTGGAGGTTGGGTTAAAGCAGTTTTTAAGTTGTTAAAAGTCTCTTGAGCTTGTAGACTCCACTTAAAAGAGTCTTTCTTGAGCAAATTGTTCAAGGGACAAGCTATGTTGCCACCTCCTTGGTCTCTCTGATAGCTGATTAAGTGTTGATGTTTTATTTGAATGTGTTTAAACAATTGGCATTTGGTTTCTTTATCTGTCTTTTCATTTGATGCTATATGAGTGTTGTTCTTTTCCTCCATGAAGAGAAAAATCAGTATATATCTATCAATTTCACTTATTAGTTCTTTTTTGAGCTAAAGAATAAGTATATCATTTATGCATGTGTGTCAAGTAGATAAGAGGCATGGACATGGACTTGTGACACAAACAGTGTTGTCCTTCATCACTATGTATTTAAAATTATTCTTATAGCATGAACTGACTTCTGAAAGTTTAGTATCACTACAACTAATCCTTTTTTTTGCTTAAGAATATGTTGATACTGATACGATATGGGCTATAACAATATGATTTGGTAGGTCCAAATCCCATACCAACTGCTACCGATACTGACCATCGGGCGTCTCTTTCTCAGTCAATTTGACAAGATAATACATGGAGGAAACCAAGATGAAAAGCTGCTATAGGTAGTTCAATTTTCTTGCTTTCTACTGATAATAAAGGAAGAGGTATTTGGTCCCTTGCTTTCGATTATCACAATATGTTGAATAATCCTCAGTTCATGAACATATTACTTCTCATTTTATATCCAAAACTAACAATCTTGTCGTTAGTCTAAAATCTTCAAAGCTATGATGTGTATATTGGAATATAAGATGCAAGTATCCTGAGAGGAAATTTTTGTTTTGATTTGTTAAAGTTGACAAGATTGAAGATAATTTGTTGTGATAAACTTGAGAACCAAACCTTTAATTTGTTGCCTCTCTCTTCACCAAGAACAAGAAGCTAGAGAGCATACACCTACCTGCAACCTAGATGGATAGTTGTATTGCTTCCTTAAGAATCCTATGGGGTACTTAGATTCTAAAAATGTCAGAATTCAAGGTCACAAGTGTTCCGAGATATTCATCTAACAAACTTATTACTGCTTCTCCAACTTAACTGTTCATTAAAGGTAGCTTTGCAAACCAATTTAAAAGTGGAAAAACTTTGATTCAAGTGGTTTAATGCATGGAGGTACTCAATTTTCAGCAACAAACTGATCATTGTTCAAATGTCCCTATATTCAATGCCGAGGATATTGTCAAAACCCAAAACAGAATATTTGTTCAGGCTCAACCATCTCACTAGTAACATTTTTTTCTTAAGACTTGACTGCATTCAATTTTTGGAGTCTATTGCCTAAGTATCTGAATAGATTTAGTTTACATATTGTCTGACATTTAATCTAGTATTACTTGTCTGGTTAACTGTCATAATACAAATCTTTTGAGATGCAACAATATAGCTGCAATAGTTAAATTTTCTTTTCCTAAGACACAAATTTTCCTTTTTCCAGCGACAAGCAGAAAGAATCAAGCGCGAGAAAGCTCAAGCGAAACGAGGAGATGACGTAGATCCACAACTAAGGCCTGACGATATAGTTCCTGTTTCACGTTTTAAAGGCTCACGTCTTGCTTCTGGTGCTACTCCTTCGCCATATCGACAAATTGGACAAACTACTACTTCTATGTCAGGCTATTTGGGTCATAGTGAAAAGGTCAAGAGTTGCATCAAAAATCCAAGTAGGTAAGAATTTCTTAATCTACCTTATAACTAAAAGAAAATATATAAAGCTTGGCCACTAGTAGACATGGGCAGATGCATTCTCAAGCTTAGGAAACAATGAAGATATAAGATACTATTTCCTTTGTTACTAGAAACAAGCATGGTTTAAAGTATCGGCCAATACCGATCCGATAAGGCCGATACCGATACGGTTTGGCATGTCCCGATCCGATACCGACCGATACCCGATCCGAAACCGCCGATACTACCGATATCGCCGATACCAATACTCGAAGGAATAGTCCGATACCGATTCCGATACCGATACTGTGAACCTTGGAAACAAGTAGCTAGTTCATTATTGTGCAAATAATAAGAATAACTAAAATCAAGATTTCACAAAATAATGAGGTTACAAACTATCATTACTTAACCAACAACCTTGTCCTTTGGGAAACAATTGGAGTTATGGTAAAGTAGTTGGATATATGGTTTGGAGTCACTATTGCCTTTGTTTAGATGTCCTAAACACAGCTATGGAATGGTTTAGGTGTTCGAGTACAGGGTTGGAAGGGGAATGCTGCAGATCTTGTATGTTTTTATTTATTTATTTGTGATTGTTTGCATTTGATGGATTATTTGTGTTCGAGTAAAATGCGTGAAGAATAAAATGTGAGGTCTTTTTTTTCAGTGTTGCTGTGATGACGAGAGCGTTCCCGGACATTAGAGGAGAGCGGCAGGATCTGGTGCTGCTCCAGGAGATCGCGAGTTACCTGCTGATTGCCTGCGGACTGATCTATGTGATCTCGGTAATGGTTGTTCGATGCATCATAATTTAGATATATGGTGAATTTTGTGTTTTGCACTATGTTGCACGGACACGAATACGATACAATACTGACATGGGGTAAGGACATACCATGCGTCTTAGCGTGTCCTAGTGTATTTTGAAATTTGAAGTGCTTGTGTCATGCCTGGTACTGTCGGATCCACTCCAACACAATACGCCACGGACACGAGCTTTGTGGCAATAGTCAATACTTGTTTTTTTTTCCAATATATTGTCTACTGGCTAATGGCTGCTAATTCCAGGGTGTCCTGTGCATTGGCTTTCTGAAGCGTGCCCGCCAACAAGGAAATTACAAGAGAGCAAGCAGCTAAAGATTTAGAGGTAAGTGATAAATACCTTAAATTCATCAGTTAAGGCGATAAGGTTGCTGCCTGAGTATGTATTCTATATCAAGAATAATTGACTTTGGTAAAGTTGGCAGTCAATTTAAAAGAGATCAACTTAGAAGTAAAGAATCCACAAACAATAGCAGAGGTATAGCATCCATCGTAGTAGGCGAATTTAAATGAAGAGAATATTTTCTTTGGCTAGGAAGAAATTTTTTAGAGTGGAATCAGAACTACAAAAGAGTATAAACTTTGATTTAGTTCAAATAAACAAATACCAAACAAATGATTAACACCTAAAGCACACCCAAGACTAAACAATCATATATAAATTCTTTATAACTCGATATCAAAAATTTCAAACGTGATGTTTGACGGGCTAGGGTCAACAGAGTGAACCAATCTATAATTGAAATTTCAAACTCATGTGAACAATATACTTCTCGATCAAGAAAGAAGACCCACCATTAACCTCTTCTTAGTAGGCTACATATGGATCTCGATCAAACTGAGTCATCAATCTTTTGAAATAAGAATATCATCTCAACCAAATACAACAAAAAATAAAATACGAGCCCACCCGACACAATAAAACTAAAAAAGAGAGGAATATGTGCTAAGATCAAAACGTGAAGCCGTTAATCAATGAACAAGATTTATCTTAAAATTCGAGAGAAGAGAATCCAAGATATTCACCCAACATCCCATAACCATGATGAAAAAAAACCCCAAATTAAATTGAAGATTATCCAGTCTTCCAGGCTGTACTCCCTAAACTAAAGTCTAGATTCACAATGAAAAGACTCAAATTCAACAAAAGAGAGATGAACCACCCATCTAATATGAATGATTCACGGGATGTTTGTGGTCCCAATTAGAGAAGTGGCTGCAATAACTGCCACGTTTGTCCACAAGTGACTAGTCTTAAGTAGCTTGCATTATAAGTTGGAGAGAATACATCACGTTAATTCCAGTCTGCCTCAATCCTCATTTGCTTCTTCATGTTGCTTTTGATTTTTGTTTGTAGCTTCATAAATCTGGTTTTTGAACACATGGACCACACCCGTTCTTTCAAGTCCCCGATAGGTCTGATGGAGCCACAGATTGGATTGAATCATGAAAAGGACCTCTTTACGCCCTTCACAACGAGCTTCATCTCTTGCGAGAGGTGTTAAGAAGCTCAGATTGATGGGTCATGCAAAAGAAGCTAATCTGTGTGCTTGAGTCCCTATCCACGATGTCATCAGATATTTTTGTGAGCTGAAATATCGGGTGTGGACATTGGAGGATGAGCTCGAAAAACACAATTGTAACTTTAGCCACTAAAAAACACAATTGCAACACCTGTAGATATAGGATGTCTCTATGACTTATCTAATTAGGCAACTAAAATCACCTGAATAATCCATCTTAGATGGCTACATCGAATCCTTTTCAGTAAAATCATTTCCTTACGTCATTGCTACCTGTGAAGTTTATCTGACAAGTTAGACTCAACCATCATGCCCAAATAGATTTGATCACCTTAGTCTGAGAGAGGCCCTTGTGATTGTAGACCCTTGCAGTTGAGAATCTGCCCATGTTCTAGTTGTGGGTTGCAAGGAAAAGCACTGAACAACCACTCCTTATCTGAGCTATGGTTAGAACACAAACAAATCAGTAGAAAATGCACCATTTTTACTCGGGGTTAGAACAACCACTCCTAGCAACACATGTAGGATGTCTCTTTAAAGAATTCGAGTCTATACCAGTTGATATGAATTTTGCAGTGTAGTCGTATGATTGTTTGATTAAGATTTTTGGGCGAATGTGCAGAAAGCACACTTCTTAACTATATACTTTGTTGCCATCGGTCTTCGGTTATCGACTTATTAGCTTTCTTGTATTAGTTATTAGTTATTTATGGACTACGTTGAAAAGAGATCACTATTGCTTTAGAATCTAACCTCTACTGGACAAATGCAGGAACTGGAAAGGCGCAGGGAAGAACTGGAAGCAATGTTGATCCCAGAGAGGGCTTGAGACTAAAAGCAGTGTCACTTGGTTATTCATTCTTAAGAAACAGCTTGGCTGATGCCCACCACCTGTATGCTGGTTTTATTGATTTCATAAACTTTGGAGCTTATACCAATAAAGCCAAGTCTGTAATTTGTGTAAATATACTGCTGGAGAGTGGAACAAGTAATTCTTTGATTTTAATCGCGTGGTTCATGTCTCACAACATTCCTTAACCTGAATAGTCAAAGTTTTATGTTCATGTTCTAACATAATAGTTCTAGGTTGTAGGTTCTAGTATTCTTTCATGCCAGCTATTTTGTCTGATTACAGTTGTAATATTCTTTTCAATTTTCAGATTCATGAGAATAAAGATGATCTGAAAACAAAGCTCAAGGAAGTGCTAAGAGAGAAGTCTGATCTTTTTAACTCCGAAAATCCAGAGGAGGACAAGGTTTGATCCTGAAATTGCTAGCTTTGTAGCCTGATATTTTATCCCAAACTTTGATCTCTCTGTGTTCAGTGAGGGCTTGGGTGGAGGTGGAGAACTGGAGATTGGTTCCTATGAGGACAGGATATTCCAGAAGAGAGCTCGCTTGCATCAGGTGTGTATTCAGTGACTGGTTTTCTTTCTTTTCCCCCCTATTATTCCATACATACACCTACCTGCAACCTAGATGGATAGTTGTATTGCTTCCTTATGAATCCTTTGGGGTACTTAGATAGATTCTAAAAATGTCAGAATTCAAGGTCACAACTCGTGTGCTATTTGTTACTCGAGTATCAAGCAACATAGATTGCAGGCCAATATGCCTATACCAATTTCTCTGATCAAAATAATTTTTGGAAAGCATTAAATTATTTTGTTGCTGGGTCAAGGGATACTGAACTTGATGTATGTGTTGATCTAGTCTTTGCATTGCTCCTTTGTTGAAGCATGCAAAGGTAGATTTTTCTTATTGGCTTTTTCTCACATTCTTTGCATTGCGCTCCTATGATATCTAATTGTGATTTTTATGTTCTTGAACAAGGCAATGAGGTTACATGACTCGTAGTTTGATAACTTATCCATCCATGGGGCAGACAACTTATTCCTCTACCATCTTGATTTAAACACTAAAATCCATTTCATGTGATGAGAATTTTGCTATATGTTCTTGGTAGTAGAATTAATGCCAAAAGAAGTTTCACAACATACACGTTTCTTAAGCCTATTGTGCAACTACCATTCCGTACCTCGGAAACTGTTTTCCTCCAGTATTCTTTGTAACTATAGGATGGAAAATTTTGAAATATTTTACATCATTGCAGCATACTACTGAGGTTGTATAATAGGTTTATCTACTATTTGTATGATCAATGCTTCTTTAATCTAAAAATAATTGCGCGCCTCTCTAAGTTGGGCATGATTAGGACTTGTTCGAATTGTTAACTTCTACTTCTATTCTAACAATACCTTTGTATTTGCATCATCTAATTGTAACATATTACAATAACCCTGCCAACCCTGTCAATGTTGTGGTAACATTTTTACTGGATCTCATCTTTGTGATTTCTTTCATTGTACATAGAATCTCCTTTTATGATTGTTGTAAGTATCCTTTCATATATATTGATACTAGACACATTTTCTTGATAATATTTTCTAGACTAATTGTTGTAAGTATACTTTTATGATAAATTTTTGCTTCTTTACATTGTTATTAGACACATTTTCTTAATGATTGATAAAATAATAAAATTTTCTTGCTAATATATTGGCATGTCTTAATTTTATTTGCAGGTCCTTCAAAAGCATTATGGATTTACTTAAATGATGGGCGACGACTCTTGTGATGGAAAAAAATTTGGGTTAATTTTGTGAATATTTAATAAATGATTCAAAAATATGGTGTAGTGTTTAATATTTTGGGTTCATAATTTTGTATGTAATGGTGGAGATGATGGGTTCATTTTGTAAGTGATGGTATGGGTGATGTATTGTGTTTTGGATTTATTTTGGAAATGATTCTACAGGATGCTTAATGTTAAGCTTTTCTGTTGTTTATCAATTGAACATTATAGTTATATATGGAATTTGTTGTCTTCTACTTAATGTAATATGTTTCTCCTATTTTGTAAATGATAGTAAAGAATGCTTGATGTTGTTGAGTTTTTTTTGTATGGGAGCTCCGACACTTGGAGATACGTCTGAGGATAAGCTTGACAACGACCATGACCATATGAATTATGTTATATGTGTATTTAAATTGTATGTTTTATAGCTGAAAAAATGCAAACAATAATTTCATAAGTATTACTTTTGGGACGATTATGTAATTGTCCTAGATATAAATGACATCCTTTTGTGACGCTAGCAAATTTGTTTAGGACGGATGTTATTCGTCACAAACTCTTTTATTTTGGGACCGTTTTGTAAACCGTCGTAAACATGTAATAATTCAAACTCTTTTGGTACGGTTACATTTTCCGACCCTAAAACCAAATTAGGACGGTATTTTTCGTCCTAAAACTTTTTGCCACGCCACCCTAATAGCACTGTCACTTACCGTCCTAAAATTCGTCCCAAATCACAATTTAGGACTGATTTGGGTTTTTTTAAGACGGATTTTTGGGGTCCCAAAAAGACACTTTTTTTGTAGTGCCTCCTTGACATCAATCACCATCACAGCAACTCACCATGGCTCTGTATTGGGGATTTTAACGTGGAGACCTACAGAGAAAAGAAAATCGAAGGTAGGCCCCCTTCCATCCCGGCCATGCAAGATTTCAACAACTTCATCTTCAATGCTCACCTTGTATCTCTCCAGTTCACGGGCAACGAATTCACCTGGTGCAACAAGCAGCAAGGTGACCGTCATCAATATTCTGACAGGGCCCTCACGAACGCCTTTTGGTATGGAATGGGGATCACTACT
This sequence comes from Iris pallida, assembly GCA_029216955.1. Lineage (NCBI taxonomy): Eukaryota > Viridiplantae > Streptophyta > Magnoliopsida > Asparagales > Iridaceae > Iris > Iris pallida. Next base: position 3,914,397 of record JANAVB010030420.1, on the reverse strand, counting down.
AACCTGTCACACCTAAACTCCACTGAATCCGACCACGCCCCCTTACTGGTTGAAATAAAAAACAACACAAATCCATGCAAAAAAACTTCCAATTCCTCGACTTCTGGACCAAGCACCCACAATTTTTGGGTATTGTGGCAGAAACGTGGAATCACGAGGACTCCCCCAACCCCCTCTCTCGGGTGAGCAACAAACTCAAAGTCACGAGGAAAGAACTATCCGTTTGGAGCAAACAAGCTTACGGGGACATCTTTCAAGCCGTTCGGGCTGCTGAGGACGACGTCACTCGTGCCAAAGCCAAGTTCGCCTCGGATCGCTCAGTAGAGGCTAGGAGATCCCTGAACCTCACTACGACTATGCTCAAATTCAGGCTCAAAGTGGAGATTGATTTCTGGAAGCAAAAAACGAGGTTGAAATGGGACAGCGAGGGGGACAAAAACTCGAAATACTTTCATAACTGCGTCAAAGGTCGCAGAAAGAAGCTATCTATCCACCATACCGTCGACGACAACGGGAACATCATTACAGACCAGAAAGGCATTCAGGAGGCAGCCACGAAATTCTATTCCAAACTATTCTCCAAAGAGACGGTTCACAAAGATACCCCCTTCCTTCACCAAATCTCCCTCCTCATTGATGCTACCAACAACGCGCACTTGGAAAGACCCCCTACCGCCCAGGAAGTGAAAGATGCCGTGTGGGCTCTGAACGAGCATAGTGCTCCCGGGCCAGACGAATTCTCGGGGGTATTCTTTCGTACTTACTGGGATATAATTAAACAGGACATCACCGAAGCGGCCATTGCCTTCTTCGAAGAAGCAATATATCCTAAAGCCATTTCTAGTACCAAGCTGATCCTTATCCCAAAAAAAGACAACCCGGCATCCTTTCATGACTTTCGTCCCATCAATCTCTGTACCTTCACCAACAAGATCATATCCAAGATCATCGCTACCAGGATGGCAGGGATTCTCCCCAAGATCATTTCTGAGGAGCAAAGCGGGTTTGTTCGTGGAAGGAACATCCAAGACAATATCATGCTAGCCCAAGAGTTAATCACCTGCATGAAGTTTCCAATAAGAGGGGACAACATCGCTGTCAAAATTGACATGGAGAAATCTTATGACAGACTGGATTGAAAATTCACGATATGGGTCTTCAGGGCGTTCGGCTTCTCGGAAACCTGGACCAATATCGTATGGAGATCCATCAGCAACTCCTGGTTCTCTACGATCATCAATGGTCAAGCCCAAGGGTTTTTCAAATCCAATCGCAGGATTAGACAGGGCGACCCTCTATCTTCTACTGTCTTCATCATCGCAGCTGACGTCCTGAGCAGGAACCTCAACAACATGGTCAGAACCCCGAACTTCCAGTACTACCACACATCCAGCGGATGCCCTATCATCACTCATCTGGCATTCGCCGACGATTTACTCATCTTCTCCTTCGGGGAAGAAAGAGCGGTGGAAGTGGTCCACAACACCCTGCACAGGTATTCTAGATGCTCTGGCCAAAAGATCAACCCCTCTAAGAGCGTTATCTACGCCCACCACAACATCAAGAGAGAGCACGCCACCAACCTAGCCAACTTAACATCCTTCTCCGTAGACCATACTCCGTTCAACAACCTCGGTTATCCCCTCGTGTACGGGAAGTCCAACTCCGGCATCTTTGAGAACTTGATTACAAGAATCAGGAAAAAACTAGAAGGATGACATAATGCCACTTTATATTTTGGTGGCAAGATAATACTCATCAATCACGTGCTCACCTCCATCCCCATCCATACTCTGGCTGTATGCTCCCCGCCCAAAAAGGTTTTTGCTTCGATCGAGAAGATCTTTTATAATTTCTTTTGGGGGCATTGTGACGGCCAGGATAAACATCACTGGGCTAGCTGGGAATCGATGGCACACCCCACAATCGAGGGAGGGATGGGATTTACCAAACTCACTCACATCGCTAAAGCTTTCTCGATGAAATTATGGTGGAAACTCCGTACGACCAACAACTTATGGACCAGGTTTTTGAAGGCAAGGTATTTCAAGCACATCCACCCTGCCTTGGCCGTATCCAATAGCAGATCCTCAGCGGCTTGGCGTCATATCCTTATCGGAAGAGACCTTGCCGAGCCTGCTATGCGACTACATTTGGGGGCGGGCGACTCGGATCCTTTCCTGGAGAGATGGATTGGAGATAGCATGATCCCGTGTCTCACGGAGACCCAGAGAAACACGAGGATCAGAGACCTGTGGAATTCCACTACTAACGACTGTAAATGGGACAAAATTCAGGAATGGTCCGATAATGCAACGGCAGATAGCATCCGAGCGCACGGATTAAGTATTGGCCGCGAGGCAGACACGCTGCAGTAGTCGCTAGAGGCAGCAGGGGATTTTTCGGTACGGTCGACGCGTATTGCTGTCCAGGGATTCGGGCAGCCGCACCATCCTATTGCCTACTATTGGCAATCCTGCATCCCTAAGAAGTGGTCGTTCATAATGTGGAGAGTCATTAGAATAAAACTATCCACTGACGATATCCTTAACACCATTGGCATCAGCTTAGCAACAGCCTGCTCGTGCTGCTCTGAGCGTCAGGTGGACATTATAGATCACATCTTTTGTCAGGGGAGCCTGCCTAGCAGCATCTGGAGGACCCTTAACCTGCTCTACAGTATCGAGCCGGGCGGTGGACGCTTCAACGATCTCGCGGGTTCCTGGGGTTTAGCATCCCATGGCCACCAGATTGTTGCAGCGGCAGCCACGTGATCGATTTGGAAGAATCGCAACAAGGCGAGATACGAGGGTCACCAGTACTCTGCTGATCAACTCATCCGGGAAATCTCACGCCAATGTCGTAAAAGGAGCACCGAATGCTCCCACATCCCTCAAGCATTCTGGACCCCGCTCCAACCCTAGCCCTGGGTGGTAGGGTCATGTCGTTTCTCCCCCCTGTCTTCATTTTGGTGGTATACTTGTACATGCTTTGTCCTTTTGTGCCTTGTATACGTGTGCAGGCTTCGGCATTTTGAGCCTTCTTTAATAAATGAGGGGGGTTATTCCAAAAATAAAATAAAATTAAAAATTAAAAAATAATATATATATATATATATATATATATATATATATATATATATATATATATATATATATATATATATAATATAGTTAAATGGTTTTAAAAACTAAATGAGTGAGTAAATATTCAAAATTCCTAATAAAAAATTTCTAAAATTCTCAAAAAGTCAAAAATAAATTGTATATTACTTTATAAATTATTTTTGTAATCATATCCATTTTATACCATGGAGAATAAATTGTAATAATAATCCAAAAATATTTAAACACAAATATATATATATATATATATATATATATATATATATATATATATATATATATATATATATATATATATATATATATACTGAAATAATTAAAACAAACTACTTTCTAATGTTTATAACAAATACATGGTTTAACCAAACAACTATGATACACATAATACATACTTAAATAAATCATAAATAAATTTCTAATCAATTTGGTAAGCTACAATTTGAATCATACCCATTCTTAAAAATAGGATTATTTCTTCTAAATAATAAAATATTTAAATTATATTTAGAAATAAAAAATTGGAATTTTAGGGGGTTACAGCTAGTAGGCTAGTCGGAGCATATGGCTGTACTAGCTATGCCATATTATCTAGTTAACATGCATAACAAAATTTAAGCATGACACATGTCCTTTCATACCACAATAGTGACATGTAGCAAAAGTGTTTGTGTTAGGTGAAATTCAAAGATCATGTATGTGAGTTTTTGAAAAGGAGTGTGGCTTCTTATGAGAAAATTTATACATAAATGCATGACTTCTAGAAGTTTTAGTGGTGTTGGACGTGCTGTGATTGTGTTTAGCCGATTCGTGTTTACTTGAGTCACATGTTTGACAACCTGTTTACCCATTTTAATATCTAACTTTTTAGAGATATCGCAGGCTTCATTATACATGGCCGTGGGTACGTCTATTCTCTGAGCAGCAATACTATACTTCTTCTTCTTTAATTTATAGAGATTCTTGAGTTTTAATTCTTGATTTGCTTTCTCAAGCTCCTCAAGAGTGTCATATAAACTCAATTTTAAAGAAAAAATCTCATCCATGTTACTAAAAGAAGTTTTATCTCTAATATCTTCTATTATTTGAGATTGTTTAGTAAACTCAAAGTGTACTGCTTTCAGCTCTTTTTTGGCACATTTACATGTCCACAATCTTCCATTGATCTTCTAGTAGATCACTGAAGGCATTAGATAACTCATCAAAAGTAAATTCTTTATATAAAGGATTTGAAATTACCTTTGCATCTGTTGCCATGAAACATAGATTTATTCTGTTGCAAGGTCTTTCTTCTTCTTCAGAATTACTTGCCTCACTTTCACACCAGATGCTGGTATTGGCATAATTCTTGGTTAAAATCCTTCTCTTGCTTGATTGATCATATCTCCTTTCCTTTCTTACAACAAGATAGTCTTTCTTGATATGATCTGTCTTCTTATAGCTATAGCATATTGGTTCTTCGTCACCTCTAGAATCTATCTTCTTTTTGTTAGATTTCATACTTTAAAAATCTTCTGAAGTTCCTCATTAAAAGGGCCATTTGATCATTGTCTGAGTTGTCATTCTCACTTTCGTCATCGAAAGCCATCTTGTGATGTGCTTTGAATGCGATGGTCTTCTTCTTTGGTCCTGGCTCTTCAAATTCATTAAAGTCCAGCTCATGTGTCATAAGCTTTCTCATAATTAAGTGTCTCGAGAGTCGTTGTTGTGAGATTGTTCCCTTTAATTATAGCTGTTGCTTTAGGATTCCAGTTCTTGGTCAATCCATGAAGTACCTTTCATATCTTTTTATGGTTGCTGTATTCTTTTTCAAGAGAAGATAGGAGATTAACAACATCTAAGAATTGAGTAAACATGTTAGTAATAGTCTCATTAGGCTTTATTTTGAAGGCCTCATATTCTTTTACGAGTCTTAAGATTTTGGATTCCTTCACATGTGAAGTTCCTTCATGAGTTACCTCAAGAAGTTTCCAAACCTCGTGAGACATGGCACATGTTGATACTCTATTGAATTCAGTTCTATCTACTGCACAAAATAAAGAATTAATAGCTTTTGCATCAAGACTTGCATATTTCTTTTCATGATCAGTATACTTGTCATGTGGTTTCTCAACCAGGTTCCCATCTTGGACAATAGGAAGTGGTTTCTTATAACCATTAATAACAATCGACCAAAAATCGAAACCAAGTGACTTGAGCTAGAAGCTCATATGTGTCTTCCAATGTGTGTAGTTTGTGCCATCAAATAGGGAAGGCCTATTTGTAGACTGGCATTTACCATTGCTAGAGTATAATGATGCCATTTCTCAAGGAGTTTTAGTCCAACTTAGAAAAAGCGTGCTCTGATACCAATTATAGGATCGATAGCACCTCTAGAGGGAGGTGAATTGAGTGTACCAGAAGAAATATCCCCTATAAAAATTAATGCAGATAAAGGCTGGTAAATACAAATAATCAATACAATAATGTAAAGCAGTAATTAAATAGTGGGATAGAAGCAATACGCAAACATCGAGATTTTATCCTGGTTTTCCTCTGAGATGACTAGTCCAGGCTCGAGAACTCTTATTCGATGTTAAATCTACTATTAGAAATAGAGATTACACCGTGTGCTTTACTCTGAAGGACACGCCTTCTTACAATATTGTGTTTTTATCCGAAGCCCATAAACAAACTTCAACAATATCTGAAAAGCTTTTATACGCCAAGCTTGTACAACTTGAACACTTCTAATCAGAACACACCAGCACTTAGAAGAATGAGAGTTGTCTTGTAAATGTGAAGATTGAAAAGCTCTTTATAATAGGAAGACTTAGAATGAATAGAGAAGATGAATAATAAGATGAGTGAGTAAAATACAAATCTCTTCTCTATTTATAGGTATTTTAAACTAAAGTTCGGGTAGAACTCGGTTAGGATAACGTTTAAATTTTTGAATGTTTGGGATCCAAAAGAATAGGTATTCATTCTGACCAGGAGTAATTCAAGGAGACCGAGTTCGATCCGAGTTCAGGACGAGCTCGCACGGAGTTCGGTTTCTAGGATTTCAGAAAGTCCTTTGGTTTTCAAAATAACTTTTTGGTATAGATTTGGTTAAGTATGAATGGGTTTTGTTTGTGTGAGGAAGTTCATCTAACTGCTAGTGATCCGACTCACAAAATAACCTATGTCACGCCCCGCTCCCGTAGGAGCGATCGTCCTCGCTAAGGCGTGACGTCACATGAGCCTAGATTGTGCTCGTACAAGGCGGATTCCATAACGGTCGATTACAACGGCTGCGATGGAGTCGTCACACATAAGTCCCAAGCAGAGACATTGAACAATAGCAGCAGAAATTTAAAGCAGAACACAAGTCATTGCAAAATACTCTTTATTGATGTTGAAACAAAGATTACAAGAGGTGCAAGGCCAAGATTACAATCACTCAAGCTCACTCTTCTCATATTATATGTCACTCAGCTCTCTTTCATATCTCAATACAAGTCTTAAGTAGGCCGGCAGAAGCTTTAGATAGGCGATGTCCATACATTATGTCCCGTATAAGTCCAGTCTTCATGCAGAATACACACCTCGCATCACCAAGGAACTCTGTGCCTCGACGCATCCAAGCGAGCTTCGCGCCATGAGCTTCTACCTATACTTGTACATAAATACTATGTGGGTATCAATACCAACTTTACTGGTGGTGTGAGCTCCTCACCCACCCATATAAAACTGATACGTTAATTTACTTTGTGCAACATAGTCCCTTTGTATTGTCTTTCTACTCTTGCCTTAGAATCAGTTTTAGGACATAGACTCTCGGCCTATTTAGTGTCTCTAGACTGTCACCGTGCTATCGTACCAATAACTTCCTTACCTTTGCCTCTAGACCGTTCTCATGCTAGCAATGTCAACGTACTGACTCATGCTTGTCTTTCGTGCCAAATTCTGGGATGCAATGACTCGGTCATGCCATGAAACTCGATTCATGCTTCAATATCTCTGAGGTAGTGCCTTCTCACTTAGTTTTGCCTATACTTACGTTGTGGCAACACGACCGTGCCTAACATTTCAAGGTCGTGCGTCACAACTTGGTATGACTTAACCATATCGCCGTCTCGCGGCCCTTACTGCTTTAATCACCAACTGACCTAATCAAGACTTGTGAACTTAGTATCACTCAACCGACTTTGCCTTGCGGCGTTTCCTGACTTAAACTTGAAAAGACTCAAATCCAACTGATACAACTCATATGCCAACAACTTAAGACTCGACGTCACATCTCGTGCCTTAGCATGCTGCCTTCGTTGTAGCCAAATCTTAGGCCCAAACTTTGTGTTCTAATTGCGTAAAAATTCTACTAGACTCAATCCAAAGGCACACACGCGGATTACCGCCATGCCGACTCATCTATATGAGGTCACTGGCATTAACTAGCCATCTTAAACATAGCCTAGTAAACGGGGCCCTTGCAACACCAGAAGCTAACTTTGTTGTAAGTCCCCGAACTACCGGTTGCCTCTACTCAGCTTGACTATAATCTGTTTCTTTCTAGGTCGAATCGGTCCCGTGGCTCCGGGTTACCGTTCGAAGAAACAATCGCCCTTGTCGACAAGTTGTCCATGACCGTGTCGTTACTAAGGTATATTTTAGGATATCGTTGGGGCTTGTTATTAAATCGATTCATTTACTTCTTCTATTCTTCATACTTCTTTTGTAGAGCCTAAACAAGGGTTTCCTCGGCGACTGACCTACAGTCCCGATATATTTCTTCTCGGCGACTAACCATCGCTTAGACCAAACATTCTTTGAACTCATGGAACAACTACTGCATAGCCTTCCTACTTAACTGGGATATAGCTTGTTCCTAAAGTGCCAATAGACCGTAGCTAACTTTCTACTGAATCGACCGTGGCTCGTGCCGTAAACCAACTCATGTTCTACGTGACGCTATCGCCCAAGTCATACTTTATATGACAGGCCTTGAGATCGTTGGACTATTTAACTTGACAACCGCAGAAAGGGTGGAACAGTGCTTGCTATGACTTCGATAGCCCAGCATTACTTTGCCTAACTTAATCGAGCCTACAACTTAACCCGAGGGACGAGCAAAGGCTATGCCAAGCCTTGCATCGTGGAAGCGTGCATGCTTTTGTGTCGAAGACCAACTTTTCTTCTCCCAAGCCACGTGATGAAGGATCGAGTATCATTTTTGAAGCACACCGTGCACCAACTCTAAGCCGACCGTTGGACCTTTCCATGTTCTAATTCAATTCGACCCAATTTGGAATTATTCCCTTAGCTATGTGAATTCATTTCTTTTATTATCAAGCCTACTTGTGTATTTGAAAACTTTTGTTTTATTAGTGCGAAGGCCAAGCTGAGGCAAGTTCACCGAAGCCACCCACCTGAGCGAGGGGTCGCCTCGATCGAGCGGGCCTTCGAGTTACCGTTGCATGGCTAAGTTCGAACGCTGTTAGCATTTCGATTCCTCCGATTGACTGAGCGGGATGGGATACTACATCATACACCACTCAAAAAAGTTTCGTCCTCGAAACTAACTGAGTACTTGCTTATCGACTTATCATTTCATTCAATATTCAAGGACTCTCGCACACACTATACCTATACATTTCTTAAATTCGAGCCACGCTCGTGCTACCCACAATCTTTTCTTCAAAACTCAAATTTTTGAAATCCTCGATACTCTTCCGTTCCTCTAGTCTCACTTGATTCAACGTATCACTTAGTTGGATCGTGCACACATTCCAGGCGTCCTCCGAATACATGTATTTTAGCCAAGCCTCATGATAAAGAATCCGCTATCACCGCTCGAGTCGGATCGTGCACTTATTCAGGCATCCTTGATATACGTGCATGTTAACCGAGCCTCGTGAATGGCACCTCCATAATTCCTAGCTCTCTGTATTGGGACGTCTGCCTACCACTAGGCTATCTTTTTCAGTCCAAGGTCGATCGTCAGTATTGGAATTATAGTTCCCAAAGAACAATATCAACACTGACCCCATCCTAAGGTCAAACCAAGTTGATAGTATGGGGTTTTCTACCCAAGCTCGCATCAATCTGATTTCTAAACATCGAGCACAGATTTCCTACTCATATCCTAACATTCGTCGTACGGGATCCGAGTGATTCAGCAAAGCCATCCTATCGTAAGTTCACTCAACCAAATCTTCGACATATCAATATCGCTTGTCCAACAAGCCAGTTCGTATAGTCTATCTCTTCGAACACATTCAATACAATTCACCTATTAATCCTTCTCAAGTCAAGCACGCTACGACACGATTCATCGATAAACCATAATTCACGTTTCATATTTCCTAAGTTATTTATCCCAATTCACGTAATCGATCACAAGGTCGTCCGATTTAACAATATGCCACGCCCCGATCTCATGCGAGTACGATTATCCATGTTGGGCATGAAATCACCATGCAACGCTCCCGCAAAATAATCATCCTCATCAGGGCGTAACTCTTATTTTGAGTCTTGACTAATTCATTCTCAATGCGCAGATTGGACCTACTCAATCCTCAAGTTTTATTTAATAGTCAATCACAAGTCCTATAAATCCTCGAATTTGCCTTCGCATCAAACCGATAAGTCGAGACAATCCAAATTGCCACGTCCTAATTATTCGAGTTCGATCATTCTCGTGACATGAATCACCATGTCAGCGTTCATACGGAACGATCGTCCCAAATCTGATGTGACGTATTTACGAGGCTAGAGTTGCGCTCGCACAAGACAAGATCATCGACATTATGGTTATCAATGTAACCATCAAGACAATTTTGTTTCCATCCCAACATCTATTTCAATCAAAATCCTAAGTATTACATCCATCAGAATGATAACACTTGTACAATAGCCCTTCTTCGAATTAGAGTGACCTCGAGTTATCGCACATCGATCTTTGATACGCCTTAATACCATCGTTGATGTGCGTAACCAGACGATCTTCATTTTATAACGAATTCTGAGTCTTACAACTAATGCTATAGTTTTTCTAGATAATCTCCTCGACATTCAAGATCAAGTTCGATCATTGTCCCTCGAATCATTCACATCATCAATTTCCTCAAACCAAATTTACGTATTGTTCATCCGTCTATATCGACCAGCATATTTTCTCAATTCATATCATTCCTTGCTAACTCAAATCATCGAGCAACATTCATTCCAATCCTTAGTGTCATTTTTGTAACTTCAAAATCAAATCTTTCATGCACGCTATCTTTCCATCATGCTAACTTTTTGAATATAATCCATATCAATTTTCTCGATTAAGTCATCCATTCGTACACCCTAACTCTTTCCTTAATTAGATTTTACCTACTCAATTATTTTGTATTTCATACTTCGCAATCACTATCCCGTGTGTGCCATCTCTAATTTGTTTGAATCGACTCGTCCAAATCTTTAAGACTAAAACTTATTCAATGATACACAATCTACGGCTTTGTATACACGCGACGCTTGCTGATAGACTCATTGACACCCCGCATCCTCAATCGATCGACATTCCTGATGCTACCGCATACACCACTCAGGGATGAAGTCATTCGACAAATTATTAAAACTATCATTTGAATCTAAATTGACTTCTTTAAATTTTTTGTTCGAACCATTTCTCGAATTTTAAGTACGCTCATCTATATCGCATCGACGATAACATTGTCGTTCGGTAGCACCCCTATTGATAATCATCCCATTTACTGAATCAAGTCTAACTCATTCTTTTCCGACACTATTCAATTCCTGTACTCGACTTTTGCTAAGGTCGACCCAATTTTGGTGTATATGTCCAGCCCGACTTAGCCAACCGTTCTTATACGAACAATCTTTTGTTTTGTCAAAAACTGTTCTCCTATATTTTGCAAATTACATAGACATTGTATGGACATCCTGTGGGACATTTGAGAGGGAGCGCACAAACGATATCAACTTTGCGGAAGCAACACTTCATAGTTTTCGGAAACGATATTGAGTTAAAAAATTCAATCGAAGTCCAAGGACGTAAAGCCGTGCTCTGATACCATTATGTCACATCCTGCTCCCATAGGAGTGATCGTCCTCGCTAAGGCGTGATGACACATGATCCTAGATTACGCTCATGCAAGATGGGTTCCATAACGGTCGATTACAGCGGCTGCGACGGGGTCGTCGCACAGAAGTTCCAAGCAGAGATATTGAATAATAGCAGCAAAAATTTGAAGCAGAACACAAGTCATTGCAAAATACTCTTTATTGATATTGAAACAAAGATTACAAGGGACGCAAGGCCAAGATTACAACCACTCAAGCTTACTCTTCTCACATTACATGTCACTCAGCTCTCTCTCATCTCTCAATACAAGTCTTAAGTAGGACGGCGGAAGCTTTAGATAGGCGATGTCCATACATTATGTCCTGTATAAGTCCAATCTTCACGCAAAATGCATGCCTCAAATCGCCAAGGAACTCCGTGCCTCTACGTATCCAAGCGAGCTCCGCGCCACAAGCTTCTACCTGTGGCTGCACATAAATACTGTGTGGGTGTCAGTACTCAACTGTACCGGTAGTGTGAGCTCTTCGCCCACCCATACAAAATCGACACGTTAATTTACTTTGTGCAACATATTCCTTTTGTATTGCCTTTCTACTCTTGCCTTAGAATCAGTTTTAGGACCTAGACTCTCGACCTATTTAGTGTCTCTAGTCCGTCACCGTGCTATCGTACCGATAACTTCCTTACCCTTGCCTCTAGAACGTTCTCGTACTTGTAACGTCAATGCATCAAATTATGCTTGTCTTTCATGCAACTCTGGGACGCAATGACTCGGTCGTGCCATGAAATTCGATTCGTGCTTTAATATCTCCGAGGAGGTGTCTCCTCACTTAGTCTTGCCTATACTTGTGTTGTGACAACACGGCTATGCCTCACATTTTGAGGTAGTGCCTCGCAACTTGGTATGACTTAACCATATCGTCGTCTCGTAGCCCTTACTGCTTTAATCACCAACTGACCTCAAGACTTATGAACTTAGTATCACTCAACTGACTTTGGCTTACGGCATTTCCTAACTTAAACTGGAAACGACTCAAATCCAACTTATAAAACTCATATGCCAACAACTTAAGACTCGACGTCACATCTCGTGTCTTAGCACGTTGCCTTCGTTGTAGCCAAATCTTAGGCCCAAACTTTGTGTTCTAACTATTTCAAATAGACTCAATCCAAAGGCACACTCGTAGATTACCGCCATGCCGACTCATCTATATGAAGTCACTGGCATTAACTAGCCATCTTGGACATAGCCTGGTAAACGGGGCCCTTGCAACACCAGTAGCTAACTCCGTTGTAAGTCCCCAAACTACCGATTGCCTCTAGTCAGCTTGGCTATAATCTATTTGTTCCTAGGCCGAGTCGGTCCCGTGGCCCCGGGTTGCTGCTCGAAGAAACAATCGCCCTTATCGACAAGTTGTCCATGACTGTGTCATTACTAAGGTATATTTTAGGGTACCGTTGGGGCTTCTTACTAAATCGATCCATTGACTTCTTCTATTCTTCATACTTCTTTTGCAGAGCCCAAACCAGGGTTGCCTCGGCGACTGACCTACAGTCCCGACACATTTCTTCTCGACGACTAACTATCGCTTAGACCCAATATTCTTTGAACTCAGGGAACGACTACTACATAGCCTTCCTACTTAACTTGGACCTAGCGTGTTCCTTAAGTGCCAATTGACCGTGGCTAACTTTCCACATAACCAACCGTGGCTCGTGCCTTAAATTAACTCGTGTTCTACGCTATGCTATCGCCCATGTCATACTTTATATGACGGGCCTTGAGATCGTAGGACTATTTAACTTGACAACCGTAGAAAGGGCGTGACAGTACTTGCTATGACTTCGATAGTCCAGCATTACTTTGCCTAACTTAATCGAGCTGACAAATTAACCCAAGGGACGAGCAAAGGCTATGCCAAGCCTTGCATCGTGGAAGCGTGCATGCTTTATCGAGAATTTACACGGGCGACGCCTATGACTTAGGCGAACTCATAGTTTTGTGTCGAAGACCAACTTCCCTTCTCCCAAGCCACGGGATGAAGGACCGAGTGTTATTTTCAAAGCACGTCGTATACCAACTCTAAGCCGACCGTTGGACCTTTCCATGTTCTAACTCAATTCGACCCAATTTGGAATTATTCCCTTAGTTATGTGTATTTGTTTCTTTTATTATGAAGCCTACTTGTGCATTTGAAAACTTTCATTTTATTAGTGCGAAGGCCAAGCTGAGGCAAGTTCACCGAAGCTATCCCCCGAACGAGGGGTCGCCTCGACCGAGCGGGCCTTCCAGTCGCGGTTGCATGGCTAAGTCCGAACGTCGTTGGCGTTTCGATTCCTCTGATTGACTTAGCGGGACAGGGCACTACATCATACACTACTCAGAAAAAGTTTCATCTTCGAAACTAACTGAGTACTTACTTATCGACTTATCATTTTATTCAATATTCAAGGACTCTCGTACACACTACTCCTATGCGTTTCTTAAATCCGACCCACGCTCGTGCTACCCACAATCTTTTCTTCAAAACTCAAAATTTTGAAATCCTTAATACTCTTCCGTTCCTCTAGTCTCAGTTGATTCAACGTATCACTTAGTTGGATCGTGTACATATTCCACGCGTCCACCGAATACATGTATTTCAGCCAAGCCTCGTGATAAAGAATCCGCTATCACCACTTGAGTCGGATCGTACAGCTATTCAGGCATCCATGATATATGTGCATGTCAATCGAGCCTCATGAGTGGTGCCTCCACAATTCCTACCACTCCGCATTGGGACGTCTGCCTACCACTAGGCTATCTTTTTTTCAGTCCAAGGTCGATCGTCAGTATTGGAATCATAGTTCCCAAACAACAATATCAACACTGACCCCATCCTAAGGTCAAACCAAGTTGATAGTACGGGGTTTTCTATCCAAGCTCGTATCACTCTGATTTCTAAACATCGAGCACAAATTTCCTACTCACATATCGACATTCGTCGCATGGGGTCCGAGTCATTCAGTAAAGCCATCCTATCGTAAGTTCACTCAACCAAATCTTTGACTTATCAATATCGCTCATCCAACAAGCCAGCTCACATAGTCTATCTCTTCGAACATGTTCAATACAATTCACCTATTAATCCTTCTCAGGTCAAGCACGCTACGACACGATTCATCGCTAAACCATAATTCACATTTCATATTCCCTAAGTCATTTACCCCAATTCACGTAATCGATCACAAGGTTGTCTGAATTAAAAATATGCCACGCCCCGATCTCACGCGAGTCCGATTATCCACGGTGGGCATGAAATCACCATGCAATGCTCCTGCAGAATAATTATCCTCATCAGGACGTAACTCTTGTTTTGAGTCTTGACTAATTCATTCTCGATGCACGGATTGGACCTACTCAATTCTCAAGTTTTATTCAATCATCAATCAAAAGTCCTATAAATCCTCAAATTCGACTTCGTATCAAATCGACAAGTCGAGACAATCCAAATTGCCACATCCTAATTTTCTGAGTTCGATCATTCCCGAGACATGAATCACCATGTCAGCGCTCACGCAGAACGATCACCCCAAATTCGATGTGACGCATGTGCGAGGCTAGACTTGTGCCCGTGCAAGACAAGATCATCGATGTTGTGGTTATCAATACAACCATCAAGACAATTTTATTTCCATCCCAACATCCATTTCAATCAAAATTCTAAGTATAGCATCCATCAGAACGATAACACTTGTACGTCATCCTTCCTCGAATTAGAGTGCCCCCGAGTTATCGCACATCGATCTTTGATACGCCTCAATACCATCGACGATGTGCGTAACCTGACGATCTTTATTTTGCAACAAATTCTGAGTCGTGCAACTGATGCTATCGTCTGTCTGGATAATCTTCTCGGCATTCAAGATCAAGTTCGATCATTATCCCTCGAATCATTCACATCATCAATTTCCTTAAACCAAATTTATGTATTGTTCATCCGTCTATCTTAAGTCATCAACCAACGTATTTTCTCATTTCGCATCATTCCTTGCTAACTCAAATCATCGAGCAAAATTCATTCCGATCCTTAGTATCATTTTTGTAACTTCAAAATCAATCCTTTCATGCACGCTATTCTCCCGTCGTGCTAACTTTTCGTATACGATCCGTATCAATTTTCTCGATCAAGTCATCCATTTGTATACCCTAACTCTTTCCTTGATTCAATTTTACCTACTCAATCATTTTATATTTCATACTCGTGCAATCACTATCCCGTTCGTGCCATCTCTAATTTGTTTGAATCGACTCGTCCAAATCTTCAAGACTACAACTTATTCAACGGTACTCAATCTATGGCTTTACATACACGCGACGCTTGCTGATAGACTTATCGACATCCCGCATCCTCAATCGATTGACATCCCTGAAGCTACCGTATACACCACTCAGGGATGAAGTTATTCGACAAATCCTCAAAACTATCATTTGAATCAAAATCGAATTCTTTAAATTTTCCGTTCGAACCATTCCTCGAATTTCAAGCACGCTCATCTATATCGCATCGACGATAACATCGTCATTTGATAGCACCCCTATCGATAATCATCCTATTTACTCAATCAAGTCTAACTCATTATCGTCCGACACTATTCAATTCTCGCACTCGACTTTTGCTAAGGTCGACCCAATTTTGGTGTATATGCCCAGCCCAACTTAGCCAATCGTGCTTACGCGAACCATCTTTTATTTTGTCAAAAACTGTTCTCCTATGTTTTACAAATTATATAGACTTATTGTGTGGACATCCCATGGGATATTTGAGAGAGAGCGCACCAATGATATCAACTTTGCGGAAGCAACACTTCAGCGTTTACGAAAACGACATTGAGTTAAAGAATTCAGTCGAAGTCTAAGGACGTAAAGCCGTGCTCTGATACCATTATGTCATGCCCCGATCCCGTAGGAGTGATCATCCTTGCTAAGGCATGATGTTGCACGATCCTAGATTGCGCTCGTGCAAGGCGGATTTCATAACGATCGATTATTGCGGCTGCGACGGGGTCGTCGCACAAAAGTCCCAAACAGAGACATTGAACAATAGCAGCAAAAATTTAAAGCAGAATACAAATCATTGCAAAATACTCTTTATTGATATTGAAACAAAGATTATAAGGGGGCGCAAGGCCAAGATTACAATCACTCAAGCTCACTCTTCTCACATTATATATCACTCAGCTCTCTCTCATCTCTCAATACAAGTCTTGAGTACGCCGATGGAAGCTTTAGATAGGCGATGTCCATACATTATATCCCGTATAAGTCCAGTCTTCATGCAGAACGTACGCCTCGAATCGCCAAGGAACTCTGTGCCTCGACGCATCCAAGCGAGCTCCGCGCCACGAGCTTCTACCTGTGCCTGCACATAAATACTGTGTGGGTGTCAATACTCAACTGTACTGGTGGGATGAGCTCCTCGCCCATCCATACAAAACTGACTTGTTAATTTACTTTGTGCAATATAGTCCCTTTGTATTGTCTTTCTATTCTTGCCTTAGAATTAGTTTTAGGATATAGACTCTTGACCTATTTAGTGTCTCTAGACCATCACCGTACTATCATACCGATAACTTTCTTACCCTTATCTCTAGACTATTCTCATGCTTGCAACGTCAATGCATTGATTCCTGCTTGTCTTTCGTGCCAAACTCTGGGACCCAACGACTCGGTCGTGCCATAAAACTCGATTTTTGCTTCAATATCTCTGAGGTAGTGCCTCTTCACTTAGTCTTACCTATACTTGTGTTGTGACAATGTGGCTGTGGCTCACATTTTGAGGCCGTGTCTTGCAACTTGGTATGACTTAACCATATCGTCGCCTCACAGCCCTTACTGCTTTAATCACCAACTGACCCAATCAAGACTTGTGAACTTAGTGTCACTCAACCGACTTTGCCATACGGTATTTCCTGACTTAAATTCGAAATGACTCAAATCCAACTTATACAACTCATATGCCAACAACTTAAGACTCGACGCCATATCTCGTGTCTTAGCACATTGCCTTTGTTGTAGCCAAATCTTAGGCCCAAACTTTGTGTTCTAACTGTACACACATTTAACTAGACTCAATCCAAAGGCACATATGCGAATTGCCGCCATGTCGACTCATCTATATGAGGTTACTGGCATTAACTAGCCATCTTGGATATAGCCTAGTAAACGGGGCCCTTGCAAGACCAGTTGCTAACTCTGTTGCAAGTCTCCGAACTACCGGTTGCCTCTACTCAGCTCGGCTATAATATGTTTCTTCCTAGGCCGAGTCGGTCCCGTGGCCCCGGGTTGTCGCTCGAAGAAATAATCGCCCTTGTCGACAAGTTGTCCATGACCGCGTCGTTACTAAGGTATATTTTAGAGAATCTTTGGGGCTTGTTATTAAATTGATTCAATTACTTTTTTTATTCTTCATACTTCTTTTGCAGAGCCTAAACCAGGGTTTCCTCGGCGACTGATCTATAGTCCCGACACATTTCTTCTTGGCGACTAACCATCACTTAGACCTAACATTCTTTGAACTAAGGGAACGGCAACTGCATAGCCTTCCTACTTAACTTGGACATAGCGTATTTCTTAAGTACCAATAGACCGTGGCTAACTTTTTACTGAACCAACCGTGGCTCGAGCCTTAAACCAACTTATGTTCTACACGATGCTATCATCCAAGTCATACTTTATATGACGGGCCTTGAGATCGTGGGACTATTTAACTTGACAACCGCAGAAAGGGCATGACAAAGCTTACTATGACTTTGATAGTCCAGCATTACTTTGCCTAACTTAATTGAGCCTACAACTTAACCCGAGGGACGAACAAAGGCTATGCCAAGCCTTGGATCGTAGAAACGTGCATGCTTTATCGAGCATTTACACGGACGACACCTACGACTTAGGCTAACTCATAGTTTTGTGTCGAAGACCAATTTTCCTTCTTCCAAGCCACGGGATGAAGGACCGAGTGTCATTTTCAAAGCACGCCGTACACCAACTCTAAGCCGACCGTTGGACCTTTTTATGTTCTAACTCAATTTGACCCAACTTGGAATTATTCTCTTAGCTATGTGGATTCGTTTCTTTTATTATCAAGCCTACTTGTGCATTTAAAACTTTTATTTTATTAGTGCGAAGGCTAAGCTGAGGCAAGTTCACCGAAGCCACCTACATGAGCGAGGGGTCGCCTCGACCGAGCCGGCCTTTGAGTCGCCGTTGCATGGCTAAGTCCAAATGCCGTTGGCGTTTCGATTCCTCCGATTGACTGAGCGGGATGGGGCACTACAACCTAGACTCAAGAAAAGAGAAAATACATAATAAATTGATAAAATCTTGCTTGACAAGAATAGCTGCGACCTTCCATAGTCTTCTTACTTTATGTGTCAGATTCAAGGTTTTAAGTCATCGAAATCAGGTAGATTATGACTACATGGGCCAACACATCTGGCCATATCATAGAAGAATCGAATAGAGCACTTTTAATAGATATAGCCTCTTTTCGGTCATCCGGGAGGGTTTCGTAGACTGCATAGTTGATGAAAGGAAATTTCCAATCTTTGACGTCGATATTGGTGTTTGTCTGTAGAGTATTGTCTAGGCACATGCATAAGTTTTTCTTGGGACACACCAGTTTTTGGCCAGTCACTACGACGAAGTGTTGGTTAACGATATGAGCTGCCAGGGAGGCAGCGAGGCCAGCTAGGGCATCTGCTTCTAGATTTTATAGCTGAGGCACATGTTCTATGAAGAACTTGGCAAAAGTGGAGATGATGCCCATGACTGCCTTATGGTAGGGAAGTAGGTCTTTCGAATTACCGTAGGACTCGATGTATTCAACCCCCAGTTGTCTTGCTAACTGAACCCAATAATGAGAGCATTGTACTCAGCCACATTGTTGGAGCACGGTTTTGTGAGGGAATAAGTATGCTGAATGACCAGGTTGTCTGGAGAAACCATGACTATCCCCACTCCCGCGATGATCTAACCCTTAGGGCCTGTTCTTGAAGTACCATCGAAGAACATCCGCCAGATGGAGTTCTCTTCGACGATATTGGACTCTAACATATTGTTCGGAATGTCCTCGTAGAGTTTCAATATTTTTGGTATCAGGGGTACGACTAGGAAGTCAGCCAGTGCTTACCCTTGACAGCTTTCTGGAAAATAAATACCAGATCATATGGTGATAGCAGTATTGCCCATGTAGCTAGTCGGTAGTTTAGTGCTCCCGATTTTATCATCAACACTCTAAGTAGATTAACCCGAGAGATAAGGTGGATCGTTTGACCTATCACATAGTGGCGAGTCTTCTGTATAGCGAAGATAAAAGCTAGGCATTCCTTCTCGATAGGGTTGTACAAATGTTTGGCCCTAATTATTATCCAGCTTAGGTAGTAGATGGCTTGTTCATGGCCTGTATCGCTATTCTAAGCCAGCAGGACACTGCAAGAATGGTCTATTATGTGGATGTAGAGCATGAAGGGTTTATCCACAACTGGCGCTACCAGGACCGAAGGGTTCATGAGGTAAGACTTGATATCGTCGAACGCCTTCTAACATTCTTCGGTCCAGACATAGGAAACTCCCTTCTTTATAAGTTTGGTGAAGGGTTGGCATCGTCCAGAGAGATATACTAGAAATATTCTGATATATGCGTGACGTCCTTGTAGGCCTCGAAGTTTTCTCAGATTCTTCGGAGGACGTATGTCAAGGATAGCCTTGGTCTTTTTTGGGTCAATGTGGATATCCTTTGCAGTGATAATGAAGCCCAAGAACTTGCCATTAAAGACCTCAAGGAAGGATTTAGCTGGGTTCATCTTGAGTTGATGTGCCCGTATGAGATCAAAGACTGTGCTTAGATCCTGCAGCTGATCACCCCGAGAGCGACTTTTAACAGCAATGTCATCAAAATAACATTTGACTGTTTTACAAAGATGTTTGTAGAAGATGGTGCTCATAGCTCGTTGGTATGTCGTACCTATATTCTTTAATCCGAAGGTCATCACTGTATAACAGTAAACCCCTTTTGGGGTTCCGAACGATGTGTACTTCTTATCATCCAGGAACATCTTGATTTGGCTATAGCTCGAGTATCCATCCGTGAAGGACATGCGTTCGAAGCCACATGTATTGTCAATCATTACATCGATAATCGAGACGGAGGACTCGTCCTTCGGGCAAGCGGAGTTGAGATCTTGGAAGTCTATGCAGTCTCGAATTTTTTGTTCTTTTTGGTAATATGAATGATGTTAGCTACCCAGTCTGGGTGTTGTTCTTCACGAATAAACCCATTGGTTATGAGTTTGTCCACTTCTTGCTCAACGACGTCTATGACATTAGGGTGGAAGCGTCGCTTTTGCTGTTTAACAGGCTTAACATTAGATAAGATGTTAAGTTTGTGCATTGTAACTTGCAGATCCAATCCCTGTATGTTTTCATAGCTCCAGATGAAAATGTCAACATATTCCATGATGAGTTGTACCAAGGATTCTCGATCTTCCTCTGATAGGCTTTTGCTAATGAAGATGGGCTTGGGCGAGGATTCATCCCCTAAGTCGATTTGTTCGACTTCAACTTTGGTGGGCGGCTCTCGTTGCTCGAAACACGATTCTCATTGAGATCCTAGGCGTTGAGCCCAAGGTTCTTCTTTAGAGAATTCTAATGTCTGATCATTTTCTTCTTCTGGAGGATGTACAGACGTCATATTGACCGATAACACCTTACTGAAGATTGGATCGATGCTGGTGTCGGAGTCCCAAGTGGAAGCTTCAGATGAATGAGAATGCATCTCAGCCTCAGTTTCTGAACTTTTTGGGGTTTTCAGAGGCATTACGTAGCCCACCTCCCGGCGAGTACGGTGGTAGTAGTCTTGAGGCTTCCCTTTTGGAATGGAAAGTCGTAGGGAAAGGCGTCACCCTTTGCCCTAGTTCAAGCCTTTACCGTTATTCAAGTCCTAACCCATCTTTTGGATGAGATATTTCGCTTGAGGGGTATACCGGTATATTTGTATTTTTATCGTTATCAGGCTCTGGTTTAGCTGGAGGGACGTCCTGATGACGTTCCACTTTGTCGGAGATAATAGGTTTTCGTCCTTTTTCCTGGGCGAAACCACATAATAGACTCCTCGGTATAGGACGAACTGATTTACAGTATTGGTAGTTGTTACTTGTGTATGTAACACTCCTAAGGCATTATCTAGAGGAAACATAACATTCCAATATGAAAGATTAGAGTAGTTCAAAGATAGCCTTTTATTAATAAAATAAGGGATCTTGTCCCGCGAGATTACATCATCAAGTGAGGGTGCCTCAGTATGGACAGATATATAGTCTCCTAGCTCTTCATCTGTCAGACCGGGACAGCCGCTGGAGAAGGTGCGAGGGCCTTTTGCCGTATATTGGCCACCAGTGGAGCATGAGGCATTTCTGGAGACCTTCTCGATAATCTGACCCTGATAGGCTCATGGGCCCTGCCTAGGAGTTTGACGACCAGGGGAGACAGAGCCTTTCCATACAGCTTAGCCGCAATAGAAGCTAACACCAGGGGAGGTTTCCCTTTGAGTCGTACTCTCAATGGTTCTTCATTCATTGCTTTGGCTTCTGCTTTGTCATTAGCATCATTGGCATCGTCATCCAAGTAGACTGACTTAGATCAGTGTCGTTGTAGTATGCAATGATTCCTCTGAAGGGATCAACATCAGCAAACTCCGTTCTGACGATGCTGTTGCCAGCTACATACTTCAAGCACTGGTGGAGGGTGGATGGTACGATCAAGTACTCGTGTATCCATGGATGTCCAAACAAGACGTTGTGGGATATGTCAGCATCTATGACATAGCAGTTCACCTCTGTCTGGAGATCACCTATCTGACATTTCAAGTGGATCTTGCCAAGGGGTTACTTTTACCGGTATTGAAGCCGCTGATTGTAGTATTAGATGCAGTCAATCGATGAATTGGTATCCCCAAGGTTTGGAGCAAACTTCGAGGGATGATATTGAGAGAAGAACTTGGATCGATATGGATCCGGTCCACCTTGATGGCATTAACATACCATGTGTAATACAATGGTCTGTTGTGCCTATTATTCTTGAGTAGCATGTCCTGCAAAAAATATAATATTGGGGATGATTTCTCCTATATTATGGTAGTGTGAACATGTTGGGTGCTTTTCAGACTGCTGGACCTAACTGATGAAGGACTCTGGACTCTCAACACTTCACATAGAGAATCCCGAGTATCTTTAGAGAGCTGGAGAAGCTCAATTAGAGAGAGCATTAACTAGTTGTGCCAATATTTGTGGGGTTTGGTCAACCTCGAGGTGCCATCTTTTCTCAGAGGCTGAACGAGCCTCCTTTTGTTTCTGTTTGTCTGCTGCTGGAGGTTAGGATGGACCCTACCCTGGAGCAACAATAATGGTGATGAAAGGTGCCTCTTCAGCTGGAATATTATTCTACTAAGTGTTCTGTTTTAACCTTGTCACCACCAGTAAGGCATCTTCGGGAGAGGCGGTGACCATTTGGCAGGACTTGGACTTCTTGCCTTTACTTTTGGTGGTACAACGTACAACTGATTCAGTCAGCTCCAGGGCTAAATCTGGGTGAACCCACATGATCTTGCCCTGGGATGTGGTGAGTGGCACCAGCCCACTCACATTGCCACGAGTTGGAGGAAGGTTGGTTACTTTTATTGTCGCCTATGGGATAGAGGCAATGCCATCTTGGGTCTCAGTTGGCGGCATTGTGCCAAACTGAAGGGACAACACATTTGTTAAGACAGTTTTGTCCTCGTAGTCGAGAGTAAGGACATTCACATTGATCATGCGCTGGATGCAGTTCTTTAGTATGTAGTAGTCTCGTGTTGGATGCCCGACGAACTGATGATAGTAATAGTATTTAGGATCACCAACCCTGTCGACCTTATCGGGGCGCTTAGGATTAGGCAATTTTATCTTGTCGCTTTGTATAAGTACCTTAAAGAGTTATAGCGTGTCTTCATTATTAAAGGAGTAGAGCTTCTTCTTCTGTGGTGAGACTGGTGGTTTTTGAGTAGAAGAAAACGTACCCTTGGAGGCATTAACAGTTAATGCTTGTTTCCTTTTGGATTCAACCTACTGTTATTATTGTTGGAATGGCGTTTCCCTTTGTCGTCAAGCGCAGGGAAGTTGACTCCCAGGAGGCGAGCATCTCGGGCCTTTATCTCGGCTATCAGCACCGATAGTGAACGCGGTCCAGTCTATATATTGGGTGTAATCCACCCAAAGTTTGACTGTCGATGTCATGCTCTTGCGACAGAAATCCATTAGCACACGCTCTGGGATACCGGAAGGTAATCTTAGGGCTGCTTGACGAAATTGCTCAATGAAGGCTCGGAGTGGCTCTTTCTCCTTTTGGGTGAGGTCCATAAGAGAGGATATTGTCCTGTCAATTCCGCCCTCGTAGAACCGGGAGAGAAATAGGTGCTTCAGATCCTCGAAGGAGGATATGCAATTATCAGGGAGGCTGTAAAACCATTCGTAAGTTACCCTCTTTAACTCTCCAATGAATAGACTCGTGAGCAAGGCATCCTCTTTGGGCAAATGTCCCGTCATGGAGGCAAAGTATATCAAATATCGACGGGGAGACTCCTTCCCATCAAATGGCATTAGCGTTTGTGGTTTATAGTTGGGGGGATAGACCATGTTATTCCATTCACAAGGATAGGGCTGCCGGATCCCAAGCTTCTGACGCTCCTCCTGTTTGTCCTTAGCCTCTATGCGAGTGTATAGGTCCCTCACAAGCTTGAACAGTTCCTCGGTTAAGGTAGAAGCAGACAAACAAGACAGGGTATGATGATTCATCCCTAGGGGAGCAGAAGATCGAGGCAGGGTATGATGACCTGTTCCTGACAGTACATTATGTGGTGGTATATTTGATTCTTTATTAGTTCCTATGTCAGGACTTGTGGATGAGGGTGCCCTGGTTGGAGGATGTTGTAACGCCCCAGTCCCAAAATACGTAGGACTATGATACGTATACATGCCAGCTACGCATCGAGAGGACTCCAGCCCAGCTCGAATACGTATAAGCTGTCTGGTTTTCTAAAATAATCTATCCATTCAACTACAAATATCTCAATCCACTGAAGATAAACTCTTGTATAAACCAAGTAAACTAATGCTGGTCAGACATTAGCAAACCGATTACTACAAGTAACAAGAAAATATAACATACAATAAAGTGGACCAGACTCTAATACGATTATCTTGAACAAGCTTCTAATGAAAGATAAAGCTTGTAAAACTAGGCTATACAGCAGCAATGTCAAAGTAATCTAATATAGGACAAAATCTAATCACGGAAGAGAATGATAAAACATCAACTAAATATACCTGCAGTCTTGGTGTAGCAATCATCCTCCCTAAGTGTACCATACCTTCATCTAATACCTGGAGAGATCACCAGGTCCTCAGAGGACTAGCAAGACACATAATATACATGCCTACTGTACAATAAATAACATACAAGAAAATAAAAAATGGTACAAGGAACAATATGAGACTAAATAATAAGTATAAATAGAATACCGCCAAAGATAGTGCTATCCAGCGTGACTAATAGTAAGTCGGGGTAACCGCAGCCCGATGGGAGCTCACAGTCCTATAGTTAGTAGCCGATGGGGAATCTCTAACTATAGTAAAGCTCATCCACACTCGATGGGAGCTCACGAACGAGGTGGTCCGGTATAGTCACGTCTAATAACAGGTCAGGGTCAAATCAAATGATCACGACCGGGTCAAGTCAATCAAGTACCGAAAATTATACTAAGTCAAGTCCAAGTCAAACAGGTCAGAAGATCATGGCATGGACAAAACAACACTATCACTAGACATGAACAGGATAAGAAAGTAGAACAAGTAATATGGAAAAGAGTAAAAATCTACGTGCACATAAAACTAGAAACTAACAAGAACACGGAACAGAAAAAATATGGAACTAAGTAAGAGATAAAAAATAGTAATATGGAAAAGCATGTAAGTACTGTAGAGTTTGGAAAGGTGTACTTGCCTGGGTCGTGAGCACTGTGGTGATGAAGATCAGACAGGAGAGTAGGTGGAACAACGGATGCCGAGAAACTAAGGTCCAAACAACGTCTCCGGATGCTGAAAATAGTCTATTATCTAATTATAATTAATATTGTACCTACTAGATTTATTTAGTTAGGATATGGTATAGATCTTCGTATCAGCTTTCCGGAAAACTAAACGGATCGCATTTTCGTTCCCGGAATCTCCAGAAATCGCGAAAATATCGAAACATGTTTGTTTTTCGGAAATCTAATACTCAAACAGTTTTACAGAAATCTATAGAACGAATTTTGTCTATTAAAATATATTTTTGAAAAGCTTACCTCGATACACTTCCAACAAAAAAACTAGGACGCATTTCGAGTCCCGAGCTAGGAGATATGACCCTTCTAAGTTGCTTTGTAGGGTAAAAAATGTGGCTGACTTTTCTAGCGAATTTGGAGAATATTTTTGGACGAAAAAGAGAAGGTGTGCATGATTTTTAATATAAGAATTATGAGATACTCATATATATATATATATATATATATATATATATATATATATATATATATATATATATATAAAATAAAAAATAATATATATATATATATATATATTTTTTTTTTTTTTTTTGATTTTAAATAATAAAAAATAATATATATATATATATATATATATATATATATATATATATATATATATATATATATATATATATATATATATATATATATATATATATATATATATATATTATTTTTTATTTTATATATATATATATATATATATATATATATATATATATATATAATTAAGATAGATATGTATTATTTAATTTAAGTATGATTAGATTGGACATGTTAGAATAAGATAATCTGGATAGTAGTAGGATTACCAATAAGGCTAAATTTGGAATATAATTTGTTTAAATATTATAATCAATGGTCATTATTGAAGGAGGCTTAATTTAAAATCTATGTTCTGCTTTTAGATAAGAAGCATATAAGTTTTAAATATTAAATTTAGATTTAGTTAAAACACAAAAAAGATTTGCATGGAGGGTTTCCTAATATGGAACTAGTTATAAATATAATCATATATATATAATATTAGACTATTATAAATATAATCATATACACAAAATTTTATTTTAATCTAATTGACTGTATAACATCCCAAAATAAATTCATAATAATTATACTGTCATGGCAACCTAACATGGCTTCCTACTAGGTGGGGTTAGCTAGGTTAGGGTCTAAATATATTTTCTAATTTAATCGAACTCTAAGAGTCAACCAATAAGTCTCTCGTGCCATTCGCAAAGAAATAGCACATGAGAACTCGATTGAGTGGCACCCCCTTGGCATGTGTGTTGTAGACTCAAAATGGGTCAAAACCATATATTGGGTCAAATGGTTTTTGTAACTCCTCTCCCCGAATTTTTTCTAATTATTAATTTTTCCTCTTATTTATTTATTTATTTATTTGTGCTTGAAGGTCGTTTTCATCGAGACTTTGCGAATAACCTTGTGATTAAATTCTATTGAAAACAAGTGCTAAAAAAAAATTTAAATACTTTGAGAGTGCTATTTTGTTTTAATAAATATTTTATTTGATTCAAATTTATGTACTAAGATTTTGTTAAACTAGTGTTAAAATATTTATTTGGTTTTAAATTAAGGGATATCGAAGTAGATTGGATTTATAAAATGTATGTTACAATATTTTGATGACAACAAGTATTATTCTAAATTTTGATGATAATCAATTATTTGATTTTTTTGACTTAAATTTATATGTTTTAATTACCTTGATAATAAGGGATATATTTTAAATGATTATGGTGATTAATTACTTGACTAAGATTGAATTACATATGGGAACTATATGATATTCGGATGGAATTCCAAATATTATGATATCCAATTATTTGATTTGCGGATTTAGTTTATACGATTTAAAATTATTCTGATGATATTAGATAATGGTTTAAACTAATGTTATTATCTACTTTTGGATTTCGATTAATAGGTTAATCAGTCTTTTGGTTATATTATAATTTATTTAAAATTTTCTTGAATGAATACCAACCAAATATGCTTTTAAACTATCTTATACATAAATTATTGTTTTAAATGCTTATGTTAACTAATTGATTAGATTTGATTAACGAATTCTAAAAATTATCTATTCTTATCCTTTAGTAAAAAAAGCTTTGTAATTTATATATAAATAAATCAATTTTATGATTTAAATTTGTTTTGATAATACTAAATAGTGTTTTAAACTATTTCCGATATAACCTATCGATCTATTT
Source organism: Iris pallida (assembly GCA_029216955.1). NCBI lineage: Eukaryota > Viridiplantae > Streptophyta > Magnoliopsida > Asparagales > Iridaceae > Iris > Iris pallida. The sequence goes on along the minus strand of JANAVB010030420.1, from coordinate 3,886,829 downwards.
ATATACATATACACCTACAAGTAACCGTCTCTCCCCCTCACGTTCTCTTCACAACCCATCCATCTCTCCCATGTAAATTTCCCTCCGTTCACCGACCCACCACAGCGAACACCCGCCACCACCAGGTCGTGTCCGACCACCGTCAGCACTTGCCACCAACACCCCGGAAATCAAACACCACTACACGAGATCAGAGAGTGAGAGAGAACTGTTACTGCCATCACCATCATCGCCATCACCCCATCCCGAGCCCAGGCCACGACCACCCTCGTCATCACCACCATCAACCAGTCAACACCCAAAACCATTGCCGTGTCCGGACCCGTGTGTCCGTGTACTTCCCGTCTTATTCCACAGGATTACAAACATTAAAATCCCGTGTCCGTGTCGATAGGCCGACACGGACGTTACATCACTCTGTCCCCAAATTCCCGACCACCAGCCCGCCAAGAACCGGGGAAGCCAGCGAGTGGTCGTCCCGCCGCGCGACGCCACCGCGGCCTGCACCTGGACTCGCCACTGCCGCGTTCGGCCGAGCGCCACCCCTGGTCGCGCGGAACAGTCGCCCCTCTCCTCCGCCGAGAGCCCGCAACTCCGGCGTGCTCCACATCTGCGTCCCTCTCCCCGAGCTGTGCTTCCGAGCCGATTGCGTCGACTCGCTCCGGCGAGCACGGTCACCCCTCGCACGGCCGCCGACTGGCCGTCCACCACCAGCAAAGCTCCGCTCGGGACCCCGATGGCACTGCCCCCTCCGCGAGCGCCATCCCCGCTCCGCCTGGATCCGTCTTCTCCGACGACCCCGGAGGTGAGCCACGATCAGCCCTCTAGAAACGCTCTGCTCTCCTTTCCTTTCCTTTATTTCTCCTTGTTAGTGGGTGTAGTTGGGAACAGCGTTCCCATAGGCCTATAGCTAGTAGCTATAAGAGTACATGATATCAGTAAGTTTCTAGTATACAAATCGAGGAAAGAAGGATTTGGTTGCTTTATTATTGTTAATGTATATTTTGGGTTATTAATATTTTATGCCATGTATGTACTAAGTATACAAGTAACAGATGAATAATTTGCTAGATTATCATATTTTGTTATTATTAGTATTATTAATTAAAGATGATACATATTTTGGAAACAGGAATAGATTTCGAAATTAGCGTTATTATATTATTATTATTGTTTCGATAAAGTATATCGATACTATTTTTCCAAAATTATTTAGTAACAAAAATATATGGTTTGGCTTGAGCCTACTTCTATTTTAGAGTTTCTAATTTGGTGGTATATTTTCTATCAAATTAAAGTATGGTTTTAGCTTGAAAAATATATATATATATATATATATCGTTACCTTATTGGTATTTAAATGTAGTTATGGCTACGCCGATTTTTAAATTGTATTTAGAAATCCTAAAATAAGATTTATAATATTTTTGGTACTTTTATACATATAGCTTATTGACCCTAGAAAATAATAATAATAATAATATATTAGTATAATATTTTCTTTCTAAAAATTATAGTTTTGATATGCCATGAGTATTTCTAGACTTTAAGGTATTCAACTAAAATCATATTTTGACAAAACTAAAATATAGTACCAAATAATATACATTTTCCAAAATAGATATATACATATTATTTACGCAATTCCTTCGAATATAAGTTATTGATAGTGACTAATCGTATTCTTATTTCGTCTGCAAACCTGAACTCCTTCACTCCTAGCCAACCGGACTATATTGAACTCAACAGAATTATTGGTTTCACCAGCTAAGGACCTCAGGCAAGTGCACTTTCTGATTGCTTTCCGATTCATAGTAGTCTTTTCATTTCATGTCTATACATATATCTTGTTGCTTGTTGACACGCTCGTCACACGGAGTAGTCGGGAGGGGAAATATCTTAGTAGGCATGTGGACTACCCAGAATTATCCCAGTGTCTCTCGTGAATGCTAGCCGCTGCGCACGACACGTGCAGTGTGCCTTATTTACCCCCTAGCCGTCCACATGTCGAAAAGGATATTTTACACCACCTAGATAGATGTCTTTTATTAGTTTTTCCTTGTTTATTTCTCTATCGTGCTATGTCATCAGTTTTCTTACAGCTTTCATTTCTCATATGCTATTTTCATGTCTTGTTAATTCTATTATGTTTTCGTTTTGTCGTCGGTTTGTGTACTTGTTCCAATCCTGACTGGATAACCAACATTTTTCAGGTTTAGCCGCGATCACTCTTAGCATTGGGAAGACTTGGGTATGCTGAGGTCAACCTAGATATAGAAAACAGTTGTATCATTTCATTAAATGTAAAACTTTGTACTTTCCTTTAAATTGTAAATGTTGTAATAAATCTAGAAATGTGAATGAGCAATATTGTTTTATTTGAGCATCTATTTCTTGCGGGCTTGACAGCGTTCTACCGCCGAGTCTGCGGCGTAGGCTGGCTTGGACACGTCTCGTATCCGAAAAGCGGGTACGGGTCGTGACAGTTTTGATCTATATCGAGTTCCGAACTCACATTGGAAGCTAGGTATGAAATTATGGTAAATAATCTAATTGCCTAAATTTGACTCGAAGTTGCGCGAAGTCAAAAGGATGCTAGGGGACAAATTTGGATGGGACATGATATACCAAATTGAAGGTCATCATGTCTACTACAAAAATCATGAAGGACATTTCAAGAGATGGGCTTGTCTTGTGCCCCAAAAATCAAAGACACAGAAAAGTACATATATAATCATATTTAAATTTCAATAAAACATAATAATTTGAAATACTATAAAATAATAAAAAATAATTCCCAAAAATCAGGGTCTTCAAAGATGTGCATCTAAGCTCATTCTGATGTCGAGCACCACCTGCGTCAAGGCCTGTACGGAGGTGGTAAGAGTTTTAAGACCCGTCTCCAGGGTATTAATACGATGTAGGATATTTGGGGCCGAAGCTTCTCCCTCTTCTTCGTTTCCACCCCTGTCATATAAACAAACATAACGTGGGTATTTGGGGCCGAAGCTTCTCCTTTTTCTTCGTTTCCACCTCTCTCACTTTCAGTCTCGTTATTTTACATAAAAGTTTGCATCAAGGCTTTGTTTCACTTACCAAAATGCCTAAAATTGGCTTTTAAAAGAAAAGTAGAAAAAAGTACAAAAGTACAAATTGTTTCTGGAAAGTATTGCTATGGAAGTCTGATCTGAGAGCGGTCACTTTGTTCCTTGGACCATACGATGATGATGAAAAAATTGCTTGAAGAAGATGAACAATCGGAAGAACTAAGTCACCAGAAAGGTATCGAACAACGGCACTGATGACACAGTCGAATGCTTTCCTGCTTTGCTTCACCCTGTTCTTGAAAAAAAGTTGAAGAAATGCTTCTGGGAATATCACTCTGAAAGTATGAGTTTTCTCAGAATTTTCTCTCCTGTATCTCTTTTGATCTCTTGATCTTGTCTGTGTTAAAAATAAGTCTATTTATAGACTAGACCCTTTGTGCGTAAAAAGCAACAAAGTTGGGTCTTTACGCGAGTAACTGTCACCCATGATAAAAATCATCCTCTACGCATGATGACACGTGTCCCATATAGAGTTTTAATCTCTACGCATGGTGACACGTGTCCCACTGCTTCAACAAAATGGGGAGAGCACGTACACACGTTCCTCGATAAATATGGCATGAAAGCCACATAAGCAAACCACGTTCTCTTGTAGCCAGAAAAGATCGGGCATAAAAATGACCCAAAATAGACTTCCTGCATAAAGTAGCAGACTAGGCGTAAAATAACCCGAAATAGACTTCCTGCGTAAAGTAGCAGACTGGGCGTAAAATAACTCAAAATAAACTTCCCGCGTAAAGTGGCTGAAAAACAGCATTGAGCGTAAAATTAGCTCAAATAAACTTTACGCGCACAACAGCTTTGAGCGTAAAAAGCTCGAATAGCTTTCGTGCGTAAAAGAAGCAATCTCCTGAGCGTAAAGTAGCTCATCTGCACACTAAACAACAAGTGTTGGATTTAGTGTAAATCAAATCTTCTCGACTTCTGTGCTGTCCACTGTCAGAAAATCTTTATGTCAGAACAGTATTACGTGCATTAAATGCAATGATTTGACAGCCTGTCCATCGCGTAAAAGCTTTGAGGATGGCTCTCGCGTAAAGTAGCTCACGTAGAGTTTTACTCTGTTTGTCTTGCGTAAAGTCTGAGTTTGACTCTGTTTGACTTGCGTAAAGCTCTCAACTTCTTTGACTTGGTCCATGAAGCACTTTTTACGCTCCTACAAGACCCCCTTCAAAGTTTTTAAATATTTTCAAAAGTTGAAATACTTTGAACAGAAGCGTAAAATCTGGGATATACAACGGTCATCTGCGTAAAATTCGGAATACTCAACAGTCCGCGTAAAAGTCGAGATATCCAACCGTCAGCGTAAATTTTGGGAATTTGAACCGATTTCAAAATTCTCTATAAATATAGTTTTACGAATAGAGAGAGAACTTTACTCTTTTTCGAAATTTCAATCTCTCTTTATTCTCTTTCCCTTCATACTCTCACTTCGGCTCGATGGCCCCCAAGAGCAAGACCACCACCGATAGCAAGGGCAAGAAGCCCGCCGCTTCGTCGACAGCCGATCGCGCATAAACCAACACTCCATCATCGGCGGCAATCTGACAGTCCAACCCCGTTGTGGCTCTGGCCATGAAAGGTAGAGCACTACCTAACTTCGGCCGTGAGTTCGCCGGAGAAGAAGAAGAATCGAACTTAAAACTCCACGCCCACGTTATACGTGTCAGCATAAAACTTGAAATAAAAAAATACGCCCACGTTTATCGTGTCAGCATAAAAATAGAAACATACGCCCACGTCTATACGTGCCAGCGTAAAAATCGAAAATACGCTCACATCAATATGTGCCAGCGTAAAATTCGCATTACGCTCATATCAATATGTGCCAGCGTAAAATTTACAATACGCTCACATCAATATGTGCCAGCGTAAAATTCACAATACGCTCACATCAATATATGCTAGCGTAAAATTCACAATACGCTCACATCAATATGTGCCAGCGTAAAATTTACAAGTGAAAGACTTTGCGTAAAAACAAAGAACTTTTACACTTTAATTTTTTTATCAACTTTAATAAGCGTAAAGTTTGCATAGTCAGAGTCTTTAATCTTTATGCGTAAAACTCAGACCAAGTCATTTGCGTAAAAATTAAATTTAGATTTTTACTAACTTGAATTTTCTTTTTCTTTTGGCAGTGGATTTGCAACTTCACCCGCTTGCAGAAATATTTGGCTTATCGGCTGGTATGGTGGGCTCAAATTACTTGGAGAACTTGTCCCATGTAGAGTTCCGTCAGTTGAATCCTGAATACCATGAAGAGAGACAACAGCTGATATCTGCTCAAGGGGAGAGAATGTTGTTGTCCATGATAAATGGAGAATTGTTGACATCGCTGGATGGCCAACAATTTGTATAGCCAGCTTTCTTATTCGGGGATGCGATAGATTTCCAGTCACAAACACACCCCAAGAAGGAGGCTTGGGTGTTCAAGTTTGGAGAGAGAGCAATGTATCTCCCCGACATGGTTAGAGATTATCCATTGTCTGTATTTGTCCATGCCACCCATCCCCGATAGATGCTATGGAACCTGACTCCCAATAGTCATGGTAGGCCCGGCAGAATCATCTTCAAGAGGGATAGAGCCAATGACATGGGCTACCACATCAGTGCTCCTAGCGGTGGTGTCGTTCCTTTCTCCGGTCTGTTACCTGGATTCACCCCGAGTGAAGATTCAGCTCTGATCCAGCCGGTGCAGACCAAATGTTCATTAAAAAGTTCATAAAGGCTACAGTATTATATCCTCAGGCCAACCCTAGGCTACCAGGGTGGCTGACACCTTATAACCAGAACTGGATCCAGCTTAGTGCTTGGATCATGAAGAATTTTAAGACAGAGTTAGAAGCCATTGGCCTTTATGAAGCGGTAGCTTCTACAAGCCAGGGTATACCGATGAACAGTAACCTGTTCTTGGCTTTGATGGAGTTGTATATGAGTTCAACAGGAACTTTTGCAACCCCATTGGATGAGATGGGGTCTTGCCCTGCACGAGATGCAATTTATCTCGAAGCTGCCGATGGGTGAAGCGCCCTATGAAGAATATGTTCCCTCCAATCAGGAACTAGCAAAAATCAGAGAGAAAAATTCTCGATTGGTTGAGGTCTACCAAGAGCTTATGTGTCATTACTTAATTTGCACCAGTATGTATGACAGTGGATCACACTTGGCATATACTAATAAATGGACAACTTATCTATTCTACCATGAGAATAGAATAGCCAAGAACGAGAAGGGAAGATTCCAAGAAAACAAGGCTCCAACCATCAACCCTTGTTCAATAATCCCTTCATATCTGATCAATAGTTTAATGATCTCATATAAGTCTCCGGATCAGTATCTGTCCAAAAAGACCGAAAACATCCCTGCGAGGACTGAAACCTTGAGCCACCTGAGGCATGGTAGTCAGAAGATCTCGAGGGAAGCCTTGCTGACAGGCTTTCTATCTCTGTGGCTGCGGAGATGGGTTGTGCCCGGGATCAGCACAGTAGACAGAATTCACCGAAACGTATTGTGGCCGACAGTACGTTTGGTATTCAAGGTCAGAATCAACCTGCTTTCGGCGATGGTGTGCCGAATAAATACAGGTTTGCGGATCTTTGGTGATGAGCTAATCAACAATGCTCCTCACCGGAAGGATTTTCCTAGGGTAGAGATGCCCTATACTTATTTGATGGGCTGGCTACTGCATCATAACTGCAGTTTATTGCCACCGGGCCCTGGAGATAATGCGGAGGTTTTCCTCCAAAAATTTAATAAACCACATGGACTGCAACTACTGTGGCAGACACCCGAGCAGTACTGAATTATTCACCCGGTTGGAACTTCTTCTGCACAAGACCACAAGTTCCAGCCGACTGCCTCGGTGTACAGTTTGAAGATAGAAGTGAAGGAAAGACTTTATTTCCTGCACCAGTTTTCAAATGGCTAATGTACATCAGACCCTCCCATCTGATGTACATGAATGAAGATAATTGTGCGTTCGAACCGTATCTACCAAGTCGGTTCGCTCGCCAGTTTGGATATGACCAACTTCATGTTGGTAATCCCTCCACCAGCTTCTACCATTATGGGAAGCTAATTGATGGTACGAGAGCCTGGAGATACTTTAGCACGGCTCGTACCGGTGCTAAATTCAGAGTATCGACTGCTACCAGCACAACCGAGCTATGTATACTTCATACATATGCTCGCTTTTATGCATCCATCCGTTCCTTTGCCCATGGCTACAACCTGAAGGGGAGTCATAGATGGCCCAAAAAAAGGAATGTTGAAGAGCCAGTCAGGATACTTCCAGACATGCCCGATGATACTGCTGTTCCAGATAAGTATCTGGAAGTAATCCCTACGGAAGTTGGGGAAACAGCTGTATAACCAATCATTATTGGCAAGACCCAGAAACGGAAATCAGGTGCAGCTGTTACCATCTCAGAGAAGAAGAAGAAGAAGAAGAAGAAGATCACCGTCAAGGGGCCTTCTAGACAGAGAGCCGCTACTCCAGAGAGCGACACTCCAGTCGAGGAGCCGCAACATATTGCATCTTCTTCAGCTCATCCTGGAGACTCTGCATCTCAACCGGCAACATCAACAGAAGGTGTGGGGGTTCTATCTCCGGGACGCCTCAGCTCATTACTTCACCTGTCTTTGCCACAAAAGACACAAGCTACTGAGGATGCTGCCATTACACATACTGTTGATCAAGAGTTCATCCCATTAGATGAACCGGCTCTTGCCCTCGATGATGATAACTGGGATGGGGACTATAACTCATACTTGGCACGTCCTGCACCTACTCCAGGTAAATATAAATCATACAAAATCTATACAAGATTATGTATTATGATTTTGTATATTAACTTATTTTGTTTAATTTGTAGGTGTCATCACTGCAGCAAAGCCTGTGGCTCCTCCTCATCCTCAAGAAGATATTTATGAAGAAAATATGGAATCTGAGGAGGAGAGTTCTTCTTCAGACGAAGATAATATCCAAGAAAAAGTACCACAAGAGCCCGAAGTGAAGGCTCGGCCAGAATTATCTTCTCTTGCTGAAAATAAAGAAGAAGAAAAAACTGCAGAAGAACCAACTGCAGATAAAGAAGCGGCTGCTGAGGAAGAAACAGACTTCAATGAAGAGATTGAAGTACTCCAAGAACCTGAAGAGCCAGTAGCGTATGAAGGTGATGAGGATATAGTCGACCCATCAACTGAAGCTGGAGACATCGTAATAACATCCTCAGTTATTGCTACTGATCTGGTACAAGTTTCTGAGAAGACAATATCTGAACCGGAGCCAGCTACCATAACTACCATTCCTCCGACACCAATGACCGCCACCGAAACTCAAGTAGTTTCGATTCCAGAAATGGCTGGAGTAACAAGTGCTGAAGACATTGTCCCTGAAGCTCCTGGAGATCAATTAGCTATGGTAGCAGCGACAACATTGACTTTATCTCAATCTGCTACCAAAGCAACAACATCTGCTCCTAGTCTTCAGAAAAGGGATCTGGTGGACATTGCTGCAACGTCGAGCTCGAATGCAGAAATGAATCTCTTAGTTGAGATTCATACTGAAACTTTCTACAGGACGCTGGCAGCTCTGATCAAAATGGTCCTGAAGAAGGGCCTCAACTATGAAAGTCTGAAAGCTGCGATTGCTCTTACTATCAGGAACGTCGCCATGTTCAATGATGCAGCGAGAGCAGCGGCGCTGGAGAAGGTTGTAGAGGAACTTGAACAGCCCATTAGAGAATATCTAATGCTGTCAAGCAAAACTATTGAAAGTCTTATCCAAAGTGAGTATGAAGCTTTATCAGCTGAATACCCTGCTCGGGAGACTACTTTCAATGAATCTCTCCAAGAGTACAGCAGTAAGGTCGCCAAAGAAAAAACTTTTTTGGCTGAAGCTAAGCCCCAGCTGGATATCCAGAGAGAAGCCTATGAAACTTCCAATATAAGAATTTATCAACAAAATGATAGAATTCGTGAAGTTGAGGCAGAATTGGCTCGCTAGAAGACGAAGAGGGAACAATTGATCATAGCTCGCGACCAGCTTCTAACGCAGAGCTCAATTTTGGAGGAGCAAGTCTTCGGTGTTGAAGCTACTATCAAAACCCTTGATAAAGCCACGGATAAGATGATAGCTACTTTCACCGACTTCTCCTATATTTGTACTCCGGAAGCTCGACGGACTATGGCTACTGCCACTGTGCTGAGCTCTCACGAGAAGCGCCTAGCGTAGCTACAAAAATTGCTTGAAGATGTCTCTGCTCCGCCTTAGGCAAATAAAGAATTTTTGTAATCTTCTATCTTTTTCATTCTGTAATGTTTATAAAAAATGAATAAAATATTTATTTTGTGACCCTATCATTTATTTTGAATTTAAACAATAGGTATGAGGTAGAAAATACTTATCAGAGGTAATATAGACATGACAAGTCTTCTAAACTCAATAAATTATATCTATCCAGAGGTAATGTGGACATGATAGATAATGAATCTCATTTTCTGTTTAGAGTGTACGATACTATCAGAGGTAATATGAACGTGACAGATCGTAACAACTCAAAGAAAAATAGATTAATATCTATTCAGAGGCCATATGGACATGATAGATAGAAAAAGAAGTAGACTTAATGTTTATTCAGAGGTCATGAGAACATGATAAATAATAAATCTCTCTTTTTTAATCAGCTGGTAAGACAGAAGATCAAAAATTCTCTTTTTAGGAAGACAAGTAATCAGCTTAACCAAATATTGGTAGCTGGGGAATAAAGAAGAAATTCAGACATAGTATTTCTTCAAGAATTTGCCATTAATTGGCATCATAAGCAAATCTTTATTAGGTTTAGACAACCTATAGGCACCATTAGAGAAGACTGTCTCAACTACATAAGGACCTTCCTATTTCGCTTGGAATTTTCCTTTGCTCTTATGAGTCATCACCATCAATCTTCGAACAGCTAGAACTAGCTCACCGACTTTAAATACCCTCTCTTTAACTTTACGATTGAAAGTTAGAGATATGCGGGCTTGATACAGCTTAATGTGTTGTTGCGCTTGAAGACGCTTCTCGTCTAGACCTTCAAATTCTTGAAGTCTCAACCGATCATTGTTCTCTGTAGTTAGCTCATTAGCAATGGCTATTCTAAGAGATGGAATCTGGATTTCCAGTGGAAGAACAGCCTCACATCCGTAAACCAGTAAAAATGGTATAAAACCAGTAGGAGTTCGGACTGTAGTTCGGTAAGCCCATAAACATTCTTCAAGTTTCTCATTCCAATCACGTTTATTAGAAGAGACGAACTTTTTGAGAAGTTTAATGATTATCTTATTGAAAGCTTCGGCCAAACCATTAGCAGCTGGATTATAAGCCGTAGAAGCCAAATTTTAGATCTGATTCTTGTCACAGAATCGATAAAATGCCTGACTGGCAAATTGTGGTCCATTGTCATGAATTATCCGTCGGTGAATCCCAAAACGATAAATGATATGGTGTTTAATAAAGCTAACCATATTTGATGTTTTCACTTCAATAAGGGGAATCGCTTTCCCCCATTTAGAGAAATAATCCGTTATGGCTAGGATAAACCGATGTCCCTTGATTGAAGGAGGGTTAATCGGACCAATAATATACATGCCCCAAGCTTCAAAAGGCCAAGAAGCTGCTGTAGGATGTAAGAATTCAGATGGTTGATGAATAAAATCGGCATAAATCTGACACGCTTTACACCGTCTGGCATAATCCACAGCATCTGCTATCATGGAAGGCCAATAATATCCCATTCTTCGAATACGATCCTGTAATTTCGGACCCGGTTGATGGGCACTGCAGACACCATCATGAGCTTCACGGAGTGTTTGCTTAGCTTCACTCTCCGAGAGACAACGCAGTAAAAGTCCGTCATAAGAACGACGATATAACATATGTAAAGAAAAATCATAGTAGAATCAAAATGATCGTCTCTTGATTGATGCCGCTTCGTTTGGATCTTCAGGTAAAATCTCCTGAACCGTATAATCAATGAATGGACTTCTCCAATCTCTTTGTTGAGAACTTGATTCTGTAATATAACTCTGTTCAATATGCAAGTTATTCTTGATACAGAATAAGTCTCGATCCAACAAAATAACAGTATTTTGTCTTCTAATTGGAACAGCTAAGTCTGCAGCTAAACTAGCAAGAGCATCAGCTTCCAAAATTTGAGAACATGGTACGAATTCGATAAACAACCCTTTGAATGAAAGGACCAATTCGATTAACACTTGATGATAAGGAATAAGGTCAGGATTTCTGACTTCATATGTCCCTCTGACCTGATTAACAATCAGCTGAGAGTCTCCATAAGCTTCCAGGAACTCAATGTCCAATTCTTTTGCTACTTGAAGACCAATTAGCAGAGCATTATATTCTGCCACATTGTTAGAGTATGGTTCATTAAGAGAATAAGCACGGTATATGACCATTTTATCAGGAGAGACCAAGACGATGCCTACTCCGGACACAATATTGCCTTTAGGTCCAACCCGCGATGCTCCATCAAAGTATAGTTGCCAAATGTCCTCCTTCAAAGTCATGTTGCAATCCACGACTTCATCTGGAATATCCTCATATAGCTTAGATATTTCAGGTATAGGGTGAGCTGCTAAGAAATCTGCTAATGCTTGACCCTTCACTGATTTTTGAGGTACATAGACCATATCATAAGGAGTAAGCAACATCGCCCATGTGGCTAACCTGGAGTTAAGAATGCTTGGTTTTCTCATCAATACCCGAATATGATTTATTCTGGAGATGACATGAATAGTCTGTCCTGACACATAATGTCGTATCTTTTGAATAGCAAAAACCAAGGCCAGACATTCTTTCTCCACAGGAGTATACCTGTGTTCAGCTCTGACCATCATTCGGCTAAGATAATAAATTGCTTGTTCATGACCTTTATCACTTTTCTGTGCAAGAAGAGCACCAAGTGAATGATCCAAGGCTCGAACATAGAGCAAAAATGGTCTTCCCACCACTGGAGGTACCAAGACAGGTGGATTTGTAAGGTATTGTTTGATGTCATTAAAGGTTTTTTGACATGATTCATCCCAAACAAATGATACTCCTTTCTTTAATAAACGAGAGAAAGGTTGGCATCTTCCAGAAAGATTGGATATAAATCTCCTGATATAAGCAATGCGACCTTGGAAATTACGGAGTTCTTTTAGATTGCATGGAGGACGTATTTTAAGAATTACTTTGATTTTATCAGGATCAACGTGGATACCTTGAAAAGTGATGACAAATCCCAAAAAATTGCCACTGGAAACCCCTAAGAAAGACTTAGTGGGATTCATCTTCAGTTGATGTTGACGCATCAACTCAAATACTGTCTTTAAGTCTTGAATGTGATCAACTTTTGATCAATTTTTGACAGCAATGTCATCCACATAACATTCAACTGTTTTTCGTAGATGCTCTTGAAAAGTGTTGCTCATAGCTCGTTGATACGTAGCACCAACATTTTCAGACCAAATGGCATAACCATATAGCAATAAATCCCAAGCGGTGTACGGAAAGCGGTATGCTTTTCATCTCCTGGATGCATCTTAATTTGATTGTATCCTGAATATCCGTCCATAAAAAGTATACGTTCAAAACCACATGTATTGTCTATCATGACATCGGTAATCGGAAGTGAAAATTCGTCTTTTGGACAAGCTGTATTAAGATCGCAAAAATCTATACAAACTCGGACTTTTCCATTCTTCTTCATAACAGGAACAATGTTGGCAACCCAATCTGGGTGTTATTCTTCACGAACAAAGCCACATGTGATCAGCTTTTTGACTTCTGCTTCAATTGTATCCATCATATCTGGCCGAAAATGCCGTTGCTGTTGTTTTACAGGCTTGGCATTAGGAAGAATATTGAGTTTATGAGTAGCTACTTTAGGATCTAGATCCGGCATATCCTTATAACTCCATGTAAAGATATCAATATATCCTTTAATCAGTTGTATTAACTCTTCCTTTTCATCCTCAAAAAGGTTTTTACTGATGAATATCGGCTTAGATGTTGTTCCATCTCCGACGTCAATCTGGACAATTTTATCTTCTGTAGGTGACTGTCTCTGTTCAAAATAAAGCTCCTACTGAGTGTCCATTTATTATACCTAAGGGTCATTTTCAAATAGTTCAGAATCACTATCAGTTTGAACCATGTTAACTGAGAATACACACTCAGATTTATCATAATAGTCTCCTCCAGAATATAAGGATTGTAAACAACTGGAAGAACAATCTTCTTCTATATCTTCCTTGCACATGTGGGGTGTATCCGATTCGATGAATTGAATTTCTTCAGAATCTGAAGATTGTGAAGAAATGGAAGAAAAATCTTCTTGTATATCTTCATTAAACATGTGGGACGGATCGTATCCCAACCCATGCCAAGTTTTTTGGTAAAATGGATCACCACATAATAGTAATTGCCTACCTTTGCCTTGATTGAGACCTTGCATAGTCTTTAAATCATATCCCATATCCTGGATAATCTTAAGAGATTGTTGACTATATTTGTCAATTCAGATTCTTCCTTTATCTTTCTCTCTGAGATCATCTGTCTGAGTAACAGGGATATTTCTAGCCAGACCAAACATAATTTGGCGCTTGTTTTTCTTATCAGACGGAATCACAAAATAAGATTCTTCGTGACGTCTATAAGTTATACAAGCTTGTGATGATGAGGCTATAGGAAGAAGATATGGAGAAGATGTTAAGAACCTTTAAGCATAAGGTCCAACATCGACATGAGGAGGAAAAGAATTTTTCTTATGATTAATATATAAGGTTTTCTCTGTATTTATGTCATTTTTATGTTGATGACTTTGATTATCATCAGATAAAGTCATTCTTTCAATAAATTTGACAGCCATGTACTCCAAATGAAAATCTTCATTAATATTAGAAAGTACAGAATGATCAACATTTATATCATTTACAAACTGACTACTACGCTTTGGATTAATCATTAATGGACCGTCATCCGTCTTCTGCGTAGGCTTGCCAAGGTTGATGATCAGTGCCTCTGGCTCATTCGTACGAGAAGTACGTCCCTTGACCTTGATCATGAGAGGTTGAACTTGGCTCTTGGCTGGAATACTCACTGATTCCTCAGACGAAGCCCGAGTTTTTCCTTTAACCTTGATCATCAGAGGTTGGTCATTAACAGGTTGGAGTTGGATTCGACCTTTGACTTTAATCTTCAAAGGTTGCTCTTCCGGAGGATCTTCATTGACAGATTGATCTTCGGCAAGTGATCGATCTTCGGCCATATCTGATATCTCCTTCACATGCTCCTATTTGTAGAGTATTGAATCAGAGAAATAGGCTTCAACACCCTTAAAAGGATTGATATCTGCGAACTCAGTCTTCACAACCCCTTGGAAATCTACGTACTTGAAATATTGATGGAGAGTTGAAGGCACAATATTATGCTCATGTATCCACGGTCTTCCAAGAAGGATGTTGTAAGATACATCTGAGTTAATAACATAAAAAGTCGTCATAGTTCGAAGATCACCAATTTGAATCTTCCGACGAATCTTTCCCAAAGGTTTACTCTTTCCAAAATTGAAACCAACTATTATGGTACTAGTGTAAGTCAAATCACTAGTAAGGATCCTCAATGGTCGTAGCATACTCTGAAGAATAATGCTAATAGAAGACCCAGGATCAATATAAATCCTGTCAATTTCAGTAGATTTAATATATCCTGTATAGCACAGAGGCCTGTCATGCTTATTATGCTTCAACAACATATCTTCTTGTGTGAAGGTAATGTTAGAAATTACTTCCATCACACTATGACATTGTGGACACGACACTGGTATATTGTCAGGACTCTTGAGTTGAGCTAAGCATGAATCAGCTTGTAGCAAATCTTTGCTCAAAGTTTCTCGACTTTCTTTAGAAAGACGAAGCAGCTCAAAGATCGAAAGTCTAACCGGAGTATTAGCTAATTGAGTTAGAATATCGAACTTGTAGGGCTTTATCATTACCCCTTGATTTGAAGCAGATTTCAATGGTACGTCAAAGCGTACTGCTTTTTGTTTTCCTTTCTCAACCACAGATGGTTTAGAAGGTCTTGCATGAGCTGGTAGTATTTCAGCAATGTCCTCTGCTTCTTTCGAAGTTCCTTCATAATCTTTGTGGTACTCTTTTCCAGATCTCATACCAGCAAAGGTTTCTTCTTCAGACTCAGGAGAATGAAGTACCATATTACAGGTTTTGTTATTCTTTTCCTTAGTCTTCTTCTTGCGAGGATTTTTATGAGGGATCTCAAAACCTAATCCAACAGTAGATTTTTGACTTAGAATTTGTAAAGGAAGTCGTATTCCTTTATCATAGTTCAAGCCTTCCGCCTTCTGAAAGTCATAGCCCATCTTTTTTATGAGATGGACTGATTGTTGACTGTACATGTGAATAGGTAGCGGACGTTCAATAGATGGTTTAACAGAGAAAGAAGAAACAGAAACCTCTGCAACCACAGGAGAAGGAGGCATAGAAACTTCTGTAGCCACAGGAGAAGGAGGAATACTCGGGACAGAAGGAAAAATCCCTGTAGGAGCTTTTTCATAAGTAGCAAAGACTTGTTATGCCCTGTATAAGGGGACACTACTCATTGCTAACCATTGCTGATGAGTAAGTTTGAGTTTGGTAGGAGGAGCTAAACTTGGAGGGCATATATTCGAACCCCTTAGCCTATCCTCCAAAGGAATGCCATCCCAAAGATGATCCAAATCATCATGATCTGGAGTAACAACGTGAGAAATTATATTACAGGTTTTGACTTTCCTACCTTTCTTAGATTTTGAAGTTTTACCTTCATCTTCCATTTCAGGTACTAAGTCAGGATGTACCCACATGATTTCACCATTTTTTAATATGAGAGGCAATAATCCTTCATTTTGCTCTCTAGCAGGTGAGAGATTTACAATTTTCATTGTCGTCTTAGGAATTAGGACAATCCCATCTGGAACTTGCTGTGGAGGAAAACCTCCAAATTGAAGAGAAATCATATTAGTTGTAACTGTATGCTCATTATTGGTTAAAGCGATGGCATTAGCATTTATCAACTCTTGGATTTTCTTCTTTAAGTTATAGCAAGCCTTGGTAGGATGATTTATGTATCTATGATAGATACAATATTTGAGATTATCAGTCAGATTCACCTCATTAGGCCTTTTTTGCTCCGGAATCTGGAGTTTGCCACTCTTAACGAGACATTAGAATATCCTTGGGATATCACTGTCATCAAAAGAGTACTTTTCTTTTGGTTTGGAAGACTCCGTATTATTCGACGTTATTTTAGGTTTTGAAAGATTAACCACTAGGGTTTCCTTCCCCTTCCCATTGCGATTGCCGAAATTATTGCATGAAGAGCCTTTCTTTCCTTTGTCTTCTGAAGCAAAGATCATCCCGTGTTCACGAGCCAACCTACCATTGGTCTCGGATGACACTGCTGCTATAATGAACGAGGCCCAATCTGTGAACTGAGAGCCCGTAAAGACAGCAATGGATGGTCGCAGATTCATTTTGCACGTATCAATCAATGCTGAATCAGGCATACCAGGAAGCATTTTTAAAGTTGCCTGTCGGAAACGTTCGATGAACGTCTGAGTATCTTCCTTCTCCTTTTGTTTGATTTCTATTAAGGAGGACATATTCATGTCCATTCCTCCATCATAGAAACCAGAGAGAAATATTGCTTTAAACTCGTCAAAAGACGATATACAATTGTCGGGTAGACTACGATACTAGTCGTATGCTGAACCCGTCAAATACCTGATGAAAACTTGGGAGAGAAGAGCATCATTCTTCTGTAAATGCACAGTCATAATATCAAAGTAATTGATATATTGACTAGGAGAGGCCTTTCCATCAAATAACACCATCGACTGCGGCTTGAATTTTGGAGGAAAAGGCACATCATTCTAGTGAGACGGATAAGGTTGCTTAATCCCTAACATCTGAAGTTGATCCTTGTGCTTCAGAACTTCAAACTGTGCTTTTAGCTCACGTACTGCTTGAATAGCTTCACTAGTTTGAGGAAGCACATTCGATTAAATAATTGTTGGATGTACCATGACCCCCACCGGAGGTGGTACATCTTCTGGAATGAGAGGATCTGGAGATACAGAATTTTGATTGACAACATGCTCTTAACTACGATTATTCAAGGGTACATCAACCCCTTGACTATCTTGAGTTTGTGCTGCTACCTGCACCGGAGTTACTACTGCCGGTTGAACAGTCTACTGAGTCATTATTATTTGATGCATACTTTGCATCATGGCAAGCATGTCCTTCAGTGATTGTTCAACTGCAGAAAGACGTTGCTCTGTATTAGCAGTTGATGTCTCCGGTTCATCTCTAATAGCATAGGATTCAACCTCCCTTGAGCATACAGAGGGATTGGTATAGTGGTATGAATCAACGCTATCAGTTTCGGACTCTAAAGACTGGGTACCCCCAGCTTCAGAATCTGAAGATTGCAACTGTCTTTGACTTCTTGACCGGGTATGCTGATATACCCCTTCAAAACTATCAAGAAGTTGGTTGAACTGTTGTTGACTAGGAGTCTGGGACGAATTACGTCTTGGACATCGTCCCTTATTGGTATGAGATGACATATTGACTGATGCATATGACAACTCATGTTCTTGGTCATCAACTTGTTGCTGAGGCACATTATAGCTTAATCGGTCAAAAACTGACCGTTTAGAAGCCAAACAGCAACATTTGATTACAATCTGGTGACACTCACATTGGTAATTTTCTTGGGGGAGTGTCACAGGAGATTTTCTGTTTTTACGCTTTTGTACGAGTAACTCGCGTAAATCAGAAAGAGTAGAGGGAGTAGTTTTCTTTATTATATTTGGGACAGAGAAATGTTTAGTCCCTTGTGTATAAAGAAGATTACTGGCTGTATTAGCAGAACCAAATTATATATTTTTATGCGCTTGGAGTTGCGTGCGTAAATCTTGCGAATTTTGTGCACAAAGGACTCCATCAGCATTACGCGTAATTTGAAGGTTTGGTACCTTGCGTAAAGCAGTATAAGAAGGCTGTTGGTAGAAAACTGAAGCTTTACCAACAATAGATTTTTTGTTTTTACGCTGCATGCGTGCAGGCAAATTCACTTTAGATGCAAAGGCATCATTGTAAACTTTATCTACGCTGTCATCGACAGGAGATTTACCTTTACGCGTAGAGCAAAAAATATGAGTATCTGCCACGTCACAGACGGGAGATTTTTTCTTACGCGTGGAGCATAAAGTTTGGGTGTCTACCACGTCACAGACGGGAGACTGATCTTTACGCGCAGAGCGTAAAGCTTAAGAGTCTACCACGTCACAGACGGGAGACTGATTTTTACGCACAGAGCGTAAAAATTGATTTTTACGTGCAGAGGGTAAAACTTGGGAGTCTACCACGTCACCGACGGGAGACTGATTTTTATGCCCAGGGTGCATCACTGAAGTAGAGACTGTCTCGTCACAGATGGGAGCCTCTACAACAGGAGTGGGAAGGATTCCTTTGCCTTTAGAGACAATAGGGAGATCCGAGGATGCTTTGGATTTAGGAATCCAAACTTTTTGTGCCTTCTGTGATTTCTGAACATTGGAGCAGCGAGTACTACCCCCAGTTCGGAGCATTTCTTGGTAAGCAGTCTGGTCAAAGTGAACAACTAGAGTGTTCTTTGTCGATCCGACCGACACATCATCATATTGAGCAATTGCCTTCTCGTCAGAGGAGAAGGTCGTCCCCAGCAGAGTCACCATTTTGTTTTACTTAATAAAATACCTAAAATTGGCTTTTGAAAGAAAACTAGAAAAAGTACAAAAGTACAGATTGTTTCTGGAAAGTATTACTATGGAAGTCTGATATGAGAGCGATCACTTTGTTCCTTGGACCATACGATGATAATGAAGAAAACTGCTTGAAGAAGATGAACAATCGGAAGAACTAAGTCACCAGAAAGGTATCGAACAACGGCACTGATGGCACAGTCGAATGCGTTCCTGCTTTGCTTCACCCCGTTCTTGAGAAAAAGTTAAAGAAATGCTTCTGGGAATATCACTCTGAAAGTGTAAAACCCCCTATTTTTTTAAATTATTATTTTTATTATTTTATTAGACTTAAAATGAATTTATATAATTTATGGTTTTATTTATTTTTACAATGACCTTAGCCATTGTTGAATTTTGGAACACGAGACTACCATGAATTTTGGCACGAAAGATGTAGCAGTGTGCTTTGACCAGCATATTAACCATGTCGTGGGAGGTCTAGCCATAGTTCGGTCCGAACTAGGAAAACCAGGCCGAGTTGTGAAATAACGCATTTAAATTATTTTAATTAAATATTATTTTATATATTGATTTTAGACGGCCTGGTTTGTCCAATTCAGCCCGAACAGGGTCCGAACCAAATTTTAGCCCATGTAAGCAGGTAGTGTGACCAAATGTGGCCATGTAGGCATATTTTATGTACTTAGAAATATCTCCTAAATTATTTTAGATTTTTATGTACGATTTCTAATTATTTAAATATTTGTACAATTATTGGTATTTTATTTTTAAATAATATTTTACAATATTGTACATGTTCCTGGACCCGGATAAGGGTGTGTGGTACAGTTCACCCATTGGAGCAATTTTTATTAATTTATTATTATTAAATTTAATTGGTGGAGATTTAATAAACATGTTTACCTATTTAAATATTATTATTATTTTTAGTTGATTTATTAAGGATTGGATTTTTATATATATGTAGATATGTTTAAATATATTAAATAATTGGATAGATAATATTTAATTTTGTATTTAAATTTTTAAATAGATTTTTGGTGTATTCATGGATATATACAGATATAAATATATATTGTGGTTTTAGTTTAAGAAAAGAATAAGAAAAGGAAAAGGAAAAAAGAAAAAGAAAAAAAAATATAAAACAAACCCACCCCTTAAAGGGGCGGGCCCCCCACCCCCTACATTCTTGCTGCTGTACGCAGCAAGTAATTAGGCTTCACACCAACCCGATGGGAAAAAGGGAATATGGGGTTTAGTGGTAATTCTAATAGTATTAGGTTTTATCCGAATTCGTTTTAAATATAATTTTTTCCACAAGCCTCTAAATCCTAAACTTCCAAAACGAAAGTTGAGGCTGATCATACCCTCTTCGCCTACGAATTCGTTTCACCAGCGACGGAGCTTTGTGCGCGACGAACGGAGCATCGAAAGTCAGCCCTTCGTCATCCACGGAGCAGTTTTCCCACTCAAGGTACCCTACTTCCCGATGACGTAACTTTCTGCTCGTAACTCCGATTTTCGATCCGTAAAATGTTCTGGAAAGTAGACTTGACCCTCTTCGAGATCCCCTAGATGGATTTTGACATGGACATCCAACTTGCTCGAAAAAGCGAGACAAAGTTGGAGAAAAACCCACTTTTCTGAATAATAAAAACTGTTTTGAAACACCAACTTGTCGGCCACTTTTCTTTCTGTCCATTAAGCTTTCGTAAAAACTAATTAGAGGCAGTCAAAAACAACCTAACCGAGACTGTAATGCACCTTTTGGATTCACTTTTCATCTAGTATGTAGAAAGTTACACGTTGTTAAAGTTTTCCGAAAAACTGTAAATTTTGTTTTCAAAAAGTAGAGAAACACTCCGATACGGCGTCTGTCCCGACAAACCGGACGACGTGGTCGTGCACTATACGTATCGAAAGGCACGTATGGATGTTGTCGACGTGTGGGAACTGACGGAACTCGATTTTATTGCATGTACGCGACGAAATCAATGCGTATCTGTCAAGATATACCGTATCGACTCTTTGCAAATTAAGTCACAACTTTGTGCACACTCATCATATCGTAATGAAACTTGTGCCATTGGACTCGAAATATTTTTTTGGACCTGTATGCCAATCTTGGTCCGATTCTGAGACTGTTGATCGGGACGCTATTTTGGCGGGCCCACAATCCCACTCAAAAGGCGATTTTGTGCACAGCCCACCGAAATCCAAAATTGGACATACCGTTGGGTTCATTTCCTCAAAACAAATTCGTAGACATATAGTTTGACGACTTTAGAGACCGTAGATTTTGGCACATATTTCGGTGCAAAGCGGGTCCAACGGCGGACATCATTTTGACCCGAAATTACGATTTTGCCCCTGTTCCAGAATTTAACTTTTAGACAGGCATTTTCTAGGTATATCTTTTATTCCAAACTCGTTCGTGATGTTTGTTTCAGCATCCGGAGCTTCTTGTGGATTTTGACTTTCGTGTTGACGATTCTGATTGTTGGATTTTGCTGCTTCTCGCACCACCCTCAGGCAAGATACCTTGCCATTATACTGTTTATATTCAGTTGCATTTTATTACATATCACTGTTCATTATTTCCAGTTCTTGTAGTTCTTGATTTATTGTCTGCACAGTGATATTAGATATACTTTGTTATTATCCTTTGATTGCATATGGACTTAGAGTTAAGAGACTACCGTTGTAATGTATTGCATATACCTTGACACAGTCATACCACGAGGATGTGTGAGATGAGTAGCATGTAGAGGTTCTTGCGCGGGGGCTGATCCTCCATGTGCATGCGTTAGGGCTAACTGCTAATAGAGGCGTGTTAGAAGACTTAGCAGTTAGTAGAGGTACATGGTCGTGGATGCGACTTGACAGGTACAATGGGTGGGGAGAACAATACCTGACGTATGGGCTTCTTTGTACTTCCCTGCTTACCTGTGCGCTCCGCCGGAGACGCAGGCTCCAGGTGCCCTCTGACGTTTTTCAGAGCGTTATGGACGTAGCCCCTTGCACATGATGCCCTCTGACGATCTTTGGACGTTACGGACGTAGGCCCCTGGTGTCCTATATGGGGACTATGCCGATCCTATTTACAGCCAGGGCTCATGCGTCGAAGGATTGTTTCTCAAATTGCATGTTCATTTTAGTATGGATAGATTACCTTATTGTGTCTTGTCACTTTCTTTGATTGTGGCATATTTTATATTCAGTATTTATATGGCATATTTATGTATCTTATTACGTCCCTCTGAGGACCTGGTTATCTCTCCAGGTGTGTGCTTATGTGATTTGCAGGTGTTCTAGCCAAGGCCGTGATCTTCTCTATTCTTTCGAAAACGATTGCGCTTGGTTCGTCTCATTATTTTATCGATCACTTCTTGTACATTTTATTTGAGATAGTTGGTAGTAGACTTTGTCTCCACCCAACGATTGTATACATGACAATTTAAAGTTGCTTTTATATCATTTATTTATCTAGTGGATGAGATTTAGTTATTCTGGTTCTACTGCATTTTACAGCTTATGTATTCATACGAGGTTTCCATATATTGGAGTATACTTCGTATGTATGCAGCTGGCATGGACACGTACCTAGTCCTAAGTATTTTGGGACTGGGGCATTACAGAAAGTATGAGTTTTCTCAGAATCTCCTCTCCTGTATCTTTCTTGATCTCCTGATCCTGTCTGTGTTAAAAATAAATCTATTTATAGACTAGACCCTTAGTGCGTAAAAAGCAACAAAGTTGGGTCTTTACACGAGTAACTGTCACCCATGATAAAAATCATCCTGTACGCATGATGACACGTGTCCTATATAGAGTTTTAATCCCTAACACGTGTCCCACTACTTCAACAAAATGGGGAGAGAACGTACACACGTTCCTCGATAAATGTGGCAAGAAAGCCACATAAGCAAACCACGTTCTCCTGTAGCCAGAAAAGATCGGGCGTAAAAATGACCCAAAATAGACTTCCTGTATAAAGTAGCAGACTGGGCATAAAATAACCCAAAATAGACTTCCTGCGTAAAGTAGCAAACTGGGCGTAAAATAATCCAAAATAAACTTCTCGCGTAAAGTGGCTGAAAAACAGCCTTGAGCGTAAAATTAGCTCAAATAAACTTTACGCGCACAACAGCTTTGAGCGTAAAAAGCTCGAATAGCTTTCGTGCGTAAAAGAAGCAATCTCCTGAGCGTAAAGTAGCTCATCTGCACACTAAACGACAAGTGTTGGATTTGGTGTAAATCAAATCTTCTCGACTTCTGTGCTGTCCGCTGTCAGAAAATTATTATGTCAGAACAGTATCACGCACATTAAATGCGATGATTTGGCAGCCTGTCCCTCGCGTAAAAGCTTTGAGGATGGCTCTCGCGTAAAGTAGCTCGCGTTGAGTTTTACTCTGTTTGTCTTGCGTAAAGTCTGAGTTTGACTCTGTCTGACTTGCGTAAAGCTCTCAACTTCTTTGACTTGGTCCATAAAGCACTTTTACGCTCCTACAGGCTTCCTTCTCTGAATTCTAGAGTTGGCTACCCCCTGCCGGATCGATGTCGATTCCATGACGGATGTCCTTATTTTTGAATGAGGGATTATTGTGGATTGCTGGAAGATTGCTACCCCCAGTGGATGACGAAGTCATCTTACCCGAGGAAGGCTTGTTTTGTGAACGGGTGTGTTGAAACACCCCGATGTTGGACACTGCTAACTTGTTGCCACGGAGTCGGCTCTTGGATGTACTAGCCGAAATTGGAGAATTGTTTCTCTTTATGGCAGAGAAATATGAAGTAAAACGGCATGAGACAACTATGAGTTATTCCTCGTCTTTAATTGGCACCCTCTTTTTGATATGATGTCGGACGGGTACAGCAGGTTGCAGTCGCTGGAACACGGACTGCCCTGGTGTGGGCCCACAGTTTTGTAATATCAGCAATTGATGGTGACAGTAGCACAAGTATGCCCTGCGAGAGGTGCATTATGCATAGTAGTCATCTCTCCCGCTTTACGTTTGTGAGTAATCACGTCACGTAAATCGTGCGAGAAAGATTCACATTTATACCTACTTTAGGCACATGGCTAGGCCAAGCGCTTGGGTATGTATGTGGGTGATGTGCTCCATGATCTAGTTCCAGCACATAAGACGTGCCCAGATTGTTAATAGCAGAACAACACTGATTGTGCGTCGAACCAACTTCATGCACACAGCCCACATGGACGTATGGGTTCGACAACACAAGATTTGCCCCTGACTTAGTTCCAGCACATGGGATGCCCCCAAGTGGGAGAGGGACTTTGAGAACTGATCCATTCGGGACGCAAAAGCGTTTGAGTCAATTCTGTACAGCTTTCCATTAGCCGTGCGTATGACTTTCAACACACATTTCTGGTTTACTGTTGGCATAGCATATTGAGGGCGCATGGCTCGTTCTGCCTTGGATTTCTTCGTGCTAGCCCACGAAGGTATATAGTACTCAAAACCTAACTTTTTCTTGCCACGATGGCAATTGATTCTATCAAAAAATAGAGAGTTTTCCCTACACAGCAGAGTTCATACGCAGGAGTACGGCTGCACCTTTGTTCTTTCAGCACATCCGCTTTGACTGGGATGGGACGGACTGGGAGTGGCAATCAGCACTGCACTTCCAAGACAGATGTGCCACTCCAGAAGTAGCATCTTGCTAGTTGGTGGACTCAGCAGGAAGGAGTGGCTGTACCGATATATTTCCCTCAGTGTTGGTGCGCAGCGCATCGCCTTTGGGCACCCTGACTTGGTGAGTCTTCTTCGATTTTGGCAGCCGCTTCGAAAAGGTCGCACTACCGTCAGAGAAGAACTCCTTGTACGCTTGTTGGTCGAAGCACACAACCAGCATCTTCTAGAAGGAGCCGAGTTTGTTGTCATCAGATTGTGATACTACTTTCTCATTGGAGGAGAAAGTCATCATAAGCAGATCGCCCGCTTGTTTGCCATTGAAAAGTGCTAAAGAACTTTCATATTCAACAAATGAAAGAAGTGTACAATTTTGATCCTCGATGGGATCTTTTGAGTGCAATTTGTTTTCTGGGGACGTGTGGCGATGGAGATTGATTGCTATTTTATTTTACTCCGTTGACGATCTGACGATGACCAAGAGAAAATTGCAAGTCTTCGGTTGGACGACAATTCGGCTCTCCTGATGTAAACTCGGACTCTCTGAATGTCTGGGCGACTGTCTCTGTTTGTATGCTTTGAATGAAGGAATGATCCTTCAATTTATAGAGGTTGGAATGATCCATTCATGCATATATGGGCCTTTTGGCACGTAGGAACTCTACGTGTATGCCTTTTTGGGCGCAGGGACGCTGCGTCCAGGAAGGTTGAACTGAATCTGGTGTAACTGTACTGTTAGGCTACGGATGAGCTGACACGTGGCAGTTGTTGAGATTCGTTTGTTGCTGAGATCTTGGGGGGTTGGCACCAGTTCATGAGCATTACTGAGTCAATGACATGTGGCACGTGTACATTGCTCAAAGATCTCAATCTATTGAAAATATGATAGGTTCGATGCGTCATCTCGACTCATCGTATGAGAGAACTGAGTACATGGCCATTAGGACATATGGCTTTAGGGCACATACGAAGTATGGTAAGGTTGGCCACG
The DNA here is from genome assembly GCA_029216955.1 of Iris pallida. Classification (NCBI taxonomy): domain Eukaryota; kingdom Viridiplantae; phylum Streptophyta; class Magnoliopsida; order Asparagales; family Iridaceae; genus Iris; species Iris pallida. The sequence goes on along the minus strand of JANAVB010030420.1, from coordinate 3,861,217 downwards.
TGTTTGAGCACAACTATAACCAATAAAAGTAGGTAATGATGACGCTAACGTGTGCTGACGTAGGTGACTCTTCATTTTTTTTGAAAAGCATCGTCTGTACTATCTTTTAGGCGCATTCTGCTAACATATGACACTTAGCATTAAAAAATTTGTAGACGAGGAGCCTATGTTGGAGCATCGTTTGTGGGGCACATCCGCCATGGGGCACATCATTATAGCCAGTATGGTCGAAGAGGCGCATTGTTATCAGTCAACCTCGTAGAGCATTTTGGGGCTCGAAATAGTAACTTTTGACTTAGTTAAAATCGAGATGGCAGATTCATTGCCATTAACGTAATGTTTATCCCATTAATCTTGAAGAGTTTGCCATTTGGCGCATGGTTTGACTATGCTTTAGCTTATAAATAGGTGTGTTCGAATTGAGGAGGATTTGCTCATTCTTGTTTCACCTGACTTCATGTCAAAAATACACTTAACTTTCGATGGTCGTGAGCCTCCACCTTGGCGAGTCGGTCGGCAGTGGGTTGTAGGTCTCCTCGTCCAAAGAACCTACAATTTTGACGAAAAACTTTATCAGAGAACTAAGATATGCCGAGTTATCTATGGGCAGAGCAGTTCATGCTCATGCACTTTACTGGCCATATTCTTTCCCGAGACAACATTCGAGTGCCAAGATGTTGATTATCGGGTTTGGATTTATTGCCAACCCAAATTCTGCTCAACCAACATCTTCTGACGTGCTGTACCATATGTCAGAAGACAAGGTTAAGACCATACGCTACCCTGCTGCTCGCGTCTACGCTCCCAGCAGCTGATCCACATGGCCGAAGATAAGGTCATAGTGATGCGCCCAGTGGCAAGTGGCTGAGACTTAGAAGTGATGCGCTAGACTTTATAGTAGGCTTTTTTGTATTAGATTTTTCATGTAATCACAAATATCAATGAAAGTCCATGTAATAGATCTTCAACAAATTGTGACTGATAAAAATCTTCTTTTCATGAATTCTCTCTTTGCTATCTTTATGATGCGCCAACTATGACTATAGCATCAGGCGCATGCTGTTTACGGCGCATGCTGTTTACGGCGCATATGAATGCGCCTTCTCGAACTTGGGTTCTATGGCGCATAGATTCTATGCTTGTACAACTTAGACCTTCTGTATAGTTTTGGTAAAAAAACTAGACTTCCTAAGCTTTCCAAGGCATATACTTTTGCAGCATTTTGGTTTCGTTTACTATTTATTAAAAATTTGAACATTTTGTCGTAATAACAAAATACCGAAATTCATGAGTTCTATTTGTCCATATGCTTCGGAACTTTATGAGAGTTGTCCAAAATAAATTATGTGCACGTTTTGATAAGAAAAACATATTTTTACTTATTTTATACTACTTTTTTCGAATTAATATTTATAGAAAATCTTCGTGAGCCAAACTATGGAACAAGTCTAAGTATATTGATGTAGAATCAATATGAGACTTGTATACATATTTTTCTATGAATAAATATATTAACTATTATTATAGAATATTTATAATTAGTTTTCCAAAATTAAATAAGATATTTTTATGTTATTAAAATATTACTTTATTATATATATTTAATACTATATATACTAGATTGATATGGTAATTCCCCAATCCCAGCCGTCTACAGCCCAACCCCGGCCGTCGGAGCTCCTGTTGTTGTTGTTGCTGTTGGCGCGGGGGAGGGGGCCGCCGGCGAGGAGAAGGCACGACATGGAGGGGGAAAAGCGAGGACAGGGTGGTCGTGGGGAGGAGCGGAGGGGGGCACGGCGATGAGGGGCGGCGGCATGGAGTGGGCGGCGACGGGGAGGGGACCTCGAAAAGGAGGGGGTGGCAGCGGTGGACGCGGGTGGGTTGGGGGGCACAGAAAAGAAAAATGACAAGGGGTATTTCAGTCCAAAAAAATTGGTCAAAGAGGTTAACTGTGAGTGGAGGAGGGTTTCCGTCAAAAGTGGGTGGTGCCCTACATTATGGTAAATCAGTGGGGTGCACCTTGAATATCGGTAAATAAAGTGGAGTGCAACTCAAATTTTCTCAATATATTTATGGTTAAGTCCTACGAAAATACTAAGGAAAAGAACGAGGATGAATACATATCGTATAATAAAATTATAAAAAGGAAGGAAAAAAATAAAAATAAAAATAATAAGGAAATGAATATGCATATTTAGGACAACCAATCTACGTGAATATGGATATTTAGGACAACGTTCGTAAGGATGGGATAACAAGCTGAATAAGTTTGACTACACAAGGTACTTGTGTAAATTGCATTGTATCCTATATATGCCAGAGGCAAATTGTGTATCACTCCCGCACCGCATTCTCCTTCTGAGACTATAGATCATTCAGAAAGTGTATCACTCTCGCACCGCATTTTTCTTCGAAAACTACGTACCACTCAAAAAATGTAAGATATCCCATATGCCAAATGATTGTCCCACCCAATGAAACTACACATGTCAAGACGGTTCAAGTACTCATTGTAATATTGGGAACCTAAAACCAGACAGGTAACCATCTATAATAATAGTCAAGAATAGCTATGCAAGCAACTATATGAAATATAACTTTGTGTCAACATACATGCAACATGAATTATGTATTCAGCCTAGTTCATGTTAGTAGGATACAACAGATCCAATAGCACTAATATATAAATATAGGAACCAAAACTAAATGAAAGATATAAAATAATATAGGCATACAAATTATATAGACGAACAACATATACTTGCATAAAATTTGCCTAACTTTGTGTAAGGAATAGTCCAAGCATAGGAATAGTCCGATGAGCCTATTTTACAACTCATCTTCTGTTGAAATTTATAAGCGAAAGAACTACTCTTCTTCTCTAAGATCTCTGTGACTTCAACGATGGAGAGGCGCGGGTGACTATGGAGGAGATAGGTCACACGAGTTGGTAAGGTGGCAAATAGGAGCAGGTGAGGCCACTAGGTGTAACGCCCCAGTCCTAATATACTTAGGATAAGTACGTAGACATGCCAGCTATATACATACGAAGTATGCTCCAATATATGGAATCCTCGTATGTATACATAAGCTGTAAATGCAGTAAAACCAAGACTAACTAATCTCATTCACAAAATAAAAGAATGAAGATATCATATAATCAACTATAAAAAGTCTTTGTACAATATGTTGGGCGTAGACAAATCTACTACCAACAAAAAGAGAGAAATATATAGTGACGATGGAAGAGTCGAGCAAAGCGAAAGACGATCCAAAAGCTAGCATCGCGAAGGTAGATTGTAAACTATGTCCTTGGTTAGAGCACCTGCGAAATTCATAAACACACCTGGAGAAATCACCAGGTCCTCAGAGGGACGTAACACGATATAGAAAGAACGTACTAATATGAACTGTCAGAATAATAAAATAATATACAAAAGACTAACCTAGACACAAATATGTAAAAGGGATTCTAATCGTCTATTGTGCAATTTAGAGGACAACTTTTATTGTGCATGGGTGGGATTTAGGCTATAAGTATGTAACTGGAATCCAGTCATACGTATCCGGCCGTAACGTCCAAAACGTCAAAGGGTATCTGCAAATATAATCTCGCCATAGTTCCTTTCAAAAACTATGGTTTATCTGTTTAGCCTCCCATATGCACTAGTGACTATCCTTCCCCAATATTTCCCATACTGACCAAGTCATGTCCATGACCCGCCCAGTTTTGTAACTGCTCGAGTCTCTATACCTTAATCATAGCAGTTACGATCTATCCGTCACACGATAATAGAGATAGCCAGTCAATAAGTCATGCCCCTAGCAAAATATCTCAAACCGTGTAATGTGAGTGTCGTGGCCAAAGGAGATATAAGGATATCCTCCAACAAGAAGGTAGTCCGCTAAAACAAAGTCAACATGCATAAATAAAGTAACGACTAATAGAGTCGCTTGCACCCAAGTATGGCTTGGACGCACAGTTTATAAACTAACAAATATGAAACAAAGTAAATAATGCATAAAATAAATAATATGACAGTTAATTAGCAAGATATACTTGCCTAGTATGTTGCCGAGTGTGATGCGATGATCATTTGGCACTGATTTGACTTCGGTGTTTCAACTACGCAAGGTGACCTTAGATGGGAGACACGGACTGTTCCATTGGATCCAGAATAGACGAATTAGCTAAAGACGCTAGGGGATATGTATAATTGGCGAAGGAATAGGAAAATGGGTTTAGTTGCGGGATGGAGGAAAAATCGAAGGAAGGTTAAAAAAGAAAAGAATATATGGTTTCTGAAAGATATATATAATACCATTAAAAAATTATTATTGTACTTAAAATAGTGTTACTTTAAAATCTAAAACCCTTTTAGGCAAATACTAAGTTATGTCAAAAATAAAATTTCTAGTTAGATAGACTGTATTTTATTAGTAAATATAATTTAGACGAATAATGGAAAATTCTAGAATCATTTAAAATTTTGAAAACCACCCCTTTTTTTAGTTAACATGATGTTTGCAAAATACCCAAAAGCTACAAATGGTTTTTGGACAAAAATTATTATTATTATTTTAAGTTTATAATAATAAGGTATTTAGGCACAAAACTAGTTCTAAAATAATAATAATATCATTAGTAGACTTCTAAACCTCCTTATCCCAAAATTATATAAAATTATTTTTACATCAAAACAAACAGCAAATAATACCATTGTAATACTATTATTCTCATATCAGTACATATATACTAATATTGTTAATTAAGTTAAAAAAATTAATAAAAATACTATGACTAATACATATATATTTATATATTATTTTTTTAACAAATATATATATATATATATATATATATATATATATATATATATATATATATATATATATATATATATATATATATATATATACTGCAAGTAAGCTTAGTAATTTTATACGGTAGCAGAACCTCTGTTGTCCCCTATACTTAAATAACGAACAAAATAATAACAATAATAATAATAATAATAATAATAATAAAATAAAAAAATATATATCTATATATAAAGCATTAGCTAATATCAGAATAAAGGGATGGGTAAAGTAACAACTGAACCAAAAAGAGAAAAGACATAGGGCCTTTCTTTGTAAACTAAAAAGGAAGGAAGAGAAAGAGTTTCTAAAGAAAGCGCAAGGAGGAGGAAGAGCCTGGGATTGAGATGGCAAGAAGGTGAGCGGACGCCGAGAGAGGGGGAGAAGGTGAGGAGCGGGAGAGGTCGGAAGGGGAGGCGTGTTGTTCCGTAGGCTATGGTGGCCCGCTGCCAAGGGAAAAGCGGTTGGAGAGGGCCGGGCTGACAGTCTAGAGGTGCGACGGCGGCCATATCAAGGCTGATCGGTCGGCGGCCGCACGGTGTAGTTCCGGTGGCCGTTCTCACACAGGCTGCAGAAATGGGACTCGTGCGGCGGAGGGTTTAGAGAAGTGGAGAAGTTAGAGATGGGGTCTTGCCAACCATGGCGACGCCGGGATCCGGCAACGAGGCATGGCAAGGGCTCAGGTGAGGGTTTCCTATTTCTAATTTCTTGTAGTTGGTGGTGGTGGTGGTGTATTTGGTTGTTTTTGGGTAAATTTTGGGTGGCGGAAGTGACGGTGAAGATGGTTATCGGTGATGGTGGGGTCTGGCGTTGTACGGCCGAGGCATATTGGCCGGAGGCCTGTCGGTCGCTAGACGGGATTGGTTGTGGCGAGGGTGTCGGAGCGCCGGGGGTGGTCTATTTTGGCGTTGATGATGGTGTCAGGGTGTGTGTGGCAGGGTTGGTGTTGCCGACAGCGGAGGCGAACGGGGATGGCAGCTGCAGAACATGGGCACAATTTAGAGTCTTTAGGGGTTGTGTCGAGATGTGTTCGGCACAACAGATGAGGGTCGGAAGATGTGTCCTGTGAGACACGGAGCGTCCGGGGTTGTCGGACGCGGAGAAATTAATGTACTTGTACAAGAGAATAAATAGTGGATGGCAAGGGGACACGGACACGATATACACCTCGGTGAAAAATATTTGTGGAGATAATTTGGTGGATGAAAAGCTTATGGAAGCTCCCCTATATATAAGGGGTGGAACTCCTAGTTGGATATGAACTAGCAAAATTTTAAAACCCCCTTTTGATAATTCAAATCCATTTAAAACCAGTCAAATCCAATTACAAATCCAAATTTGTATCTAGCTAGATCTTATCTATAAGTAAAACTATTTAGGAATAAAATTAATAAATTAAATCTAAATTTAAATTACTATAAATGATTTACACTAATCCATAAATTTTGAAATATCTTAATAATAAATAATATTAATAATTAATCTCAAAAATTGTAATAAATATTTAAATATTAATAGAGAATACTTCAAAATATTTTTAATAAATTAGGATAAAATAATTTCAAAAATTCAATATACATACATGAATTAAATTTTATGTACCCGCATGCAAATAGTATTTTACATAAAACATATTTTTCTAAACTTTAATTATACTTAGATAAATAAAATAGTCTTTTAAATAATTAGAGTTTTGACAAAATACAATATGTTATATATATTTTATGCTCAAACAAAATAATATCTATCTTATATAATTTAGAAAAATATACTTAATTTCTATATGAAGAATTATATACTACAAAACCTTTGTTATAAAAATATATACTTTGAATATACGTATTCATACACGACGTAAATACCGAATATAAAACAAACACCAATTAAATAAAAAATAAAAAATTAAAATTTTATTGTAAAAAATTAGGGGGTTTATATCTTACCTAACTTACAAGAATTTCGTCTTCAAAATTAAGAATAATTGGGGGATTGAGAAGGTAAAAGGGTATATCGATAAGGCAACACAATCGAATCATTGAGCGAGGTAAGGAAACGACGTTCAACACAAACATGCTTTAGAAAATCATGTTTTCGAAAATACATCATGGATGTGGAGGGTCGCTAGTTAAGGCAATAAAATCATGATAACACGAATTTGAGAATAATAAAGAATCGAGTAGAATAAAGAGAATAATTTAGGGACTTGGGAGATATTGTTCCTCGGAGAAGATTGCATGGTAGGCATCTAGATTGAGGGCACGAATAAGGGGACAATTTGAATTATTCTTAAATTCAAGTGATTGGAAGGTCATAATAGTAGATTTAGGATCGAGGGAAAGGACAAATAGTTTAAGACGAAGATAGAGTCACGTTAAGTGGTAATGGTCATAAGTGATAGGACAGCTAGAGAGAAATTCAAGTACAAGCGCCATCGTCCTTCTAAAATAGATGAAGGGCGAAAGCAATATAGAGTTCGAAGAAGATAACATTAATTACGATTACGTAGTTCAAAGGCGACTGAATAATTCAAAAGAGAATTACCAAGGCAGTCATGGATGAGACTCTAGAGGCCAAGTTTAACTATGTCTCCATCCACGTAGAACGATATCTAAAAGCGAACCAAAGTGCACTAGGTTGATCAGACCATCATGTACCGGTTCTGATTAGAAATATGTTAATGAAAGCGCTCCCAATAAAATATGTCATCAACAAGCTTGGTAAGGAATGAGCTTGCAAAACAAGATTATAGAAGCAACATTAGTCAAGATGGTAAAAACATAGACACGAGAGATTAAGATTGAAAGAAAGTAGAATTAGTTCAAACTCATTAAGAATCATGTCCAATGTTGGTGCCAATACAGTCGTCCTACGGTTTAATTGTCTAAGGCTTGGTTAAGGTCACAAGGAAGGTTAGGTCGTAAGGTATTCTACCAGACTTACAAGAGTTAAACTAGTAAGGTGATGGGACAATGGGTCATGTCCACCTAGTAAGGGTTACCTTCCTAACCACTATCAAGCACGAAAGAAGGATAAGAATTAACGGTAGAGGGAATCAAGCAAGATGCAATTTAAGGAGTCAAGAGAGAGTTGGAAGGACGAAATCAAGGAAGGTGGTCAAATATGTGGATGAGATCCTAGACTCTAATCCTATATGCAGGCTTGCTTGGTACGGTAAAGTAACCAAATAAGTTATCTAGACCCACCACAAAAATATGTAACGCCCCAGTCCCAAAATACTTAGGACAAGTACGCTGTATACATACGAAGTATGCTCTAATATATGGAATCCTTGTATGTGTACATAAGCTGTAAATGCAGTAAACCAAGACTGACTAATCTCATCCACAAAATGAAAGAATAAAAGATATCATATAATCAACAATAAAAAGTCTTTGTACAATATGTTGGGCGGAGACAATCCACTACCAACAAAAAGAGAGAAATACGTAGTGACGATGGAAGAGTCGACCAAAGCGAAAGACGATCCAAAAGCTAGCATCGCGAAGGTAGATTGTAAACTATGTCCTTAGCTAGAGCACCTGTAAAATTCACAAACACACCTGGAGAAATCACCAGGTCCTCAGAGGGACGTAACAAGATACAGAAAGAATATGCTAATATGAATTGTCAGAATAATAAAATAATAGACAAAAGACTAACCTAGACACAAATATGCAAAGGGAATTTTAACCATCTATTGTGAATTTAGAGGATAACTTTCATTGCGCATGGGTGGGATTTAGGCTATAAGTACGTAACTGGCATCCAGTCATACGTATCCGACCGTAACTTCCAAAACGTCAGAAGGTATCTGCAAATATAATCTCGCCATAGTTCCTTTCAAAAACTATGGTTTATCTGTTTGGCTTCCCATACGTATTAGTGACTGTCCTCACCCAATATTTCCCATACTGACCAAGTCATGTCCATGACCCGTCCAGTTTTGTAACTGCTCGAGTCTCTATACCTTAATCATAACAGTTACGATCTATCCGTCACACGACAATAGAGATGGCCAGTCAATAAGTCGTGCCCCTAGCAAAATGTCTCAAACCGTATATTGTGAGGGTCATGGCCAAAGGAGATATAAGGATATCCCCCCACAAGAAGGTAGTCCGCTAAAACTAAGTCAGCATGCATAAAATAAAGTAACGACTAATAGACTCGCTTGCACCCAAGTATGGCTTGGATGCGCAGTTTATAAACTAACAAATATGAAACAAAGTAAATAATACGAAAAGTAAATAATATGCCTGTTAAATTAGCAAGGTATACTTGTCTGGTATGTTTCCGAATGTGGTGCGGTGATCACGGTGGCACTGATTTGACTTCGGTATTTCAACTACGCAAGGTGGCCTCCGATAGTGACACGGACTGTTCCATTGGGTACAGAATGGACGAATTAGCTAGGGATGCTAGGGGACGTGTAGAATTGGCGAGGGAATAGGAAAATGGGTTTAGTTGTGGGATGGAGGAAAAATCGAAGGAAGGTGAAAAAAGAAAAGAAAAGAATATATGGTTTCTGAAAGGCATATATAATACCATAAAAAAATTATTATTGTACTTAAAATAGTGTTACTTTAAAATCTAAAACCCTTTCAGGCAAATACTAAGTTATGTCAAAAATAAAACTTCTAGTTTGATGACTGTATTTTATTAGTAAATATAATTTAGACGAATAATGGAAAATACCAGAATCATTTAAAATTTTGAAAACCACCCCTTTTTTTCTTTTAGTTAACATGATGTTTGCAAAATACCCAAAATCTGCAAATGGTTTTTGGACAAAAATTATTATTATTATTTTAAGTTTGTAATAATAAGATATTTAGGCAGAAAACTAGTTCTAAAATAATAATAATATTATTAGTGGACTTCTAAACCCCCTTATCCCAAAATTATATAAAATTATTTTTACATCAAAACAAATAGCAAATAATACCATTATAATACTATTATTCTCATATCAGAACATATATACTGATATTGTTAATTCAGTTAAAAAATTAATAAAAATACTATGACTAATACATATATATTTATATATAATATTTTAACAAATATATATATATACTGCAAGTAAGCTTAGTAATTTTATACGGTAGCAGAACCTCTGCTGTCCCCTATACATAAATAACGAACAAAATAATAATAATAATAATATAATAATAATAATAATAATAATAATAATAATAATATATAAAGCATTAGCTAATATCATAATAAAGGGATGGGTAAAGTAACAACTGAACCAAAAAGAGAAAAGACATAGGACCTTTCTTTGTAAACTAAAAAGGAAGGAAGAGAAAGAGTTTCTAAAGAAAGCGCAAGGAGGAGGAAGAGCCTGGGATCGAGAGGGCAAGAGTGCGGGAAGGTGAGCGGACGTCGAGAGAGGGGAAGAAGGTGAGGAGGGGGAGAGGGAGCTGCGAGAGAGGTCGAAGGGGAGGCACGTTGCTCCGGAGGCCGCGGTGGCCTGCTGCCAAGGGAGGAGCGGTTGGGGAGGGCCGGGCTGACAGTCTAGAGGTGCGACGGCGGCCATATCAAGGCCGATCGGCCGACGACAGTACCCGGGGCTGTGGCACCGCGCGGTGCAGCACCGGGGGCCAGTCTCGCAGAGGCTGCAGAAACGGGACTCGTGCGGCAGAGGGTTTAGAGAAATGGAGAAGTGAGAGACGGGGTCTTGCCAACCACGGCGGCGCCGGGATCCGGCAGCGAGGCATGGCGGAGGGCTCAGGTGAGGGCTTCCTATTTCTAATTTGTTGTTGGTGGTGGTGTATTTGGTTATTTTGGGAAAATTTTGGGTGGCAGAAGTGACGGTGATGGTGGGGTCTGGCGTTGTGCGGTCGAGGCGTATTGGCCGGAGGCCTGTCGGTCGGTAGACGGGATTGGTTGTGGTGAGGGTGTCGGAGTGCCGGGGGTGATCTGTTTTGGCGTTGATGATGGTGTCAGGGTGTGTGTTGCAGGGTTGGTGTTGCTGGCAGCTAAGGCGAGCGGGGATGGCAGCGACAGAATATGGGCACAGTTTAGAGTCTTTAGGGGTTGTGTCGAGATGTGTTCGTCACAACAGAGGAGGGTCGGGAGATGTGTCCTGCGAGACACGGAGCGTCCGGGGTTATCTGATGCGGAGAAATTTATTTACTGTACAAAGGAATAAATAGTGGATGGCAAGCGGACACGGACACGGACACGGACACGATACACACCTCGGTGGAAAATATTTGTGGAGACAATTTGGTGGATGTAAAGCTTATGGAGGCTCCCTTATGTACAGGGGGTGGAACTCCTAGTTGGATATGAACTAGAAAAAATTTAAAACCCCTTTGGATAATTCAAATCCATTTAAAACCAATCAAATCCAATTACAAATCCAAATTTGTATCTAGCTAGATCTTATCTATAAGTAAAACTATTTAGGAAAAAATCAATAAATTAAATCTAAATTTAAATTACTATAAATGATTTACATTAATCCATAAATTTTGAAATATCAATAATAAATAATATTAATAATTAATCTCAAAAATTGTAATAAATATTTAAATATTAATAGAGAATACTTCAAAATATTTTTAATAAATTAGGATAAAATAATTTCAAAAATTCAATATACATACATGAATTAAATTTCATGTCCCCACATGCAAATAGTATTTTACATAAAACATATTTTTCTAAGCTTTATTTATACTTAGATAAATAAAAATAGTCTTTTAAATAATTAGAGTTTTGACAAAATACGATATGTTATATTTGATACTCAAACAAAATAATATCTATCTTATATAATTTAGAAAAATATACTTAATTTCTATATGAAGAATTATATACTACAAAACCTTTGTATATATATAAAAATATATACTTTGAATATACGTATTCGTACACAACGTAAAATATCGAATATAAAACCAACACCAATTAAATAAATAATGAAAAATTAAAAATTTATAGTGAAAATTTAGGGGGTTTACACTAGGTCTTCTCAAGGAGTAGGGATAGAGGAATGTTGCGACAATGCCTAAGGCTCGTGACAAGGATGGAGAAGGATGAGGTCAGAGAGGCCTAGGAATCGAGGACGGTGGTTGGCGAAGGCGTCTTCGCAATCTTTAGCGAGCTTGGCGATTAGGATAAAGTTACAGTAAGGAGGAGGATTGTCAGTGCGATAGTGTAGAAAAGGAGGTCGCAGGGGCCTGGGTGTCGAGGACGTTGGTTCGCAACATCGTCGTGGCGACCATTAGCAAACTTGACGGTCGGGATAAAGTTACAATAGGAGAAGGATTGTCGGTGCGATAGTGTGGTAGAGGAGGTGACTAGCTAGGGAAGAAGGCAAAGGTGCTAATTTAGATCCAGGTTCGACAGAGGAGGGACTGGTTGTGAGGTAAGTCACCACCGGTGTCACGATCCGCTCCCACTTTTAGGATATGAGTAAATAGCCAAGTTCAGTCTACGTCGTAACATCGACGGTAGTACGATGTCTATGATATATAATGGTCCCTAACCAGTATAATAGACATATATCAATCATCCACGAACTAAGTCATATTCAAGACAAGGAAATAAACTTAATAATCTTATTTATTCAATCATCAAACAATCCACTACAAATCAAGATGGTCTTGGAGACAAACCTGATAGAATAAATAACTAAACTAACTAGAGTCTGATATCTAAGAGATAATAAAAGTGCATAAAGAAGAAGAATATGCTACTCCAAATTGAAAAAGAACTGACACGTTGGTAAATCACCATAGACCTTGGGATAAATCTCGTCGTCTAAAGCTAAAAATAACTATACAGCCAGGATTGGAACAAGATCACCATAAAACTAAGCTACACAATATAATATACAAGCATGAAGAAAAGATCAGAAAGAAAAGATGAACTATGGACAAGATATGGTACAAAAGAATAGTATGACGATGACACACTAACCATAGGCAAGTATACTCAAAAGAAGACGCATGACTAATCAAGATAGCAACAATAATCAATGGTTACGTGTATAGTGTGTTTTAGAATATAAATTTTTCGCATGTACACAGTCATATGTTTATACATCATACATGGCGTGGGGTGCACGACTAATATCCATAATACACTCTATCTTAAGGATGCACAATTCGTTGACCACATGCTTATCATTGTATTCCCATGTCCGATTCTCTCACAATACATGCTCTCAATATAGTTAACGATAGAAATATGACAAGCAATAGACATGGTAAGCAAGACGATATGATCATGAGCATGTATATCTAGCAATTCTAATTCTCATGTACAAAATAGAACAAATACAACTGACATGACTACATGCAATATAAAATAAAGTCAACATAAGTTATAGTGATACTTGCCTACCCTGGAGAGGATGAATTCACAAACTCAAGATGCCGTAAGCTCGATCTACCTCGTTACATAATTTAAACAAGTTAGAAGAAATAAAACAAATATTCTTAACTACTAGTTACTGAACTAATTATTTAACCAATCCTGAATAAAATCATCTTAAATCCTATTTAATTACATTATTTTCTGATTTTAAGGTTAAATACAAATTTTTAGCAAAAGAAAGTCACGTTTGCAAATTCGGGATTTGTTGCACGCAAATCGAGACATTCTGTTGACCGAAACGTTAAACCGATATAAACTTAAAACTTGAGTACACGAACATGTAGATTTCAGCACTATAAGAACGTTGGAATCAAAGGTTTCATCAAATCTCGAATCGATTAAAAGATATTGTATCTTATAAATTACAATTTTGGTAGTTCACTAGTCATCTATATATTCCACAAACTTATCAAAACATAAAAAAAAAACTTATGTAAGATTAATATGTTGTAGATATTTGTTTCAGCGTTCTAAGACATTAAACGGATTGAGAAAACAAGTTTGGAATCTCCTGAAATCTCGAAAACAATGGAACATATCAATTTTCAGACAACTAACACTCTAAAGAGTTTATAGAAATTTATGATTCATTTACTGGAAATAAATTATAGAATATGAAAACTAACCACAATACGGTTCTAGCAAAATACTGGAGCAAATTCGAACACCGGGGTTGCTCAAAAACTCTTCGCAAAATCGAAGGATTCGCTCCCTAAATCCTTCCCTCTAAGTTAATTGATGAAGAATACCAAGGTTTTAATCCCTGTTTATACTAATTGGAGTCGGTTCAGCCAACTTTGCCTAAAGAGGGAGTGTCATGTGGGGTGATCTGGGCACTCCCCATCAAGATCTATGGCACACGGGCTGCCAACTCGAGTTCCCATATATGGGCTCGGCTCGACTCGACTATAAATAGTGTGGGAACAATTTGGGAAACCCACCCACGTGGGGTGGTTACTAGTCAGCGGAAGGGGGGCACATGTCAGCTATGGGGCCTCATGAACCATGCCCCCTCCACTGTCCACCGCGCCTCCAGCGTTGGGGTCCTCCAACCAATGGAGCTTAGTCTCTCCATCTCCCTCTCCATCCCTTTCTCTCAATCTCTCAACTACTCTACTCTCACTCTCTCTCTTCCTATTTCTGTGTCAATTTTATTTTATTTTTAAATTTTTTTAAAGAAGAACAATAGCTTTGTGGTCATTGGGCTTTTGTTATTGGGCTCAATTTGAACTAATAGTTCACCATTAGTAGGCCTTTCCAGGCTGGGACACTAACAAAGAATTACTTAGTTATTATGTTTAATCAATATTTTGAGCTTTTAGATTTGGGCTTGGAGATTGTTATATTTTGGGTTTATTATATATACTATATATTGGGCTTTAAAATACAAAATAACTTTGGGCTTTTAAGGAATAAATAGGTATTTATAATATCTTTGCTAAAGGGGCATGTTTATTACATATTATAATGAGTTTCTATTAAGAATATTTCAAAAATATTTATTACGATTTTAATTATGCTTTATATATATAACATATGGAAGGTTTTCTAAAAAGGTTTATCAATATTTTCTAAATAGAAGCTTCTAAATATACTATTATAATATCTATTTAAAAATATAGCTTTTAATTTAAAATTTTTATTTGACAAAATTAGGATTTTAGCCTAAATGATTTTCTATAATATTTATCTAAAATATTTTTACTAATAAAATTATAGTTTTAAATATTATAAATAATTTCTAAAATAGTTATAATATTTATTAGGCAAATTCCTTCAAATATTTTTGATCATGACTAATCCATTATTTCTCATTTCTCGTGCCGAATTGGACTTCTACATATCAATCCTAGCTAATTGGACTATTCTAGACTCAATGGAATGGTCTGTTCTATTATTTGTGGCCATCTTGTATAGTGTAGCACCTGAACCTATTCTGTGCCGATGCGATCAAGTTGTTGGCCCAATGATTGTATCATGCTTTTGAATATGGTTAATATGTTTAGTTTAGCATTTCATTATCACTAATCTTTATAATATCACTATAGCATTTCAACTTATACTTATACCTTTGGTGATATATGCCTATTGGTTTACATATTAGTGATATGAGCTTTCTATCTTAAATTTAATCGAGTTGCCAAAATCAAAACTATGTTTTTGATTGTGGTTATTCAATTAAGTTTAATCATTATGATATCACTAACATTTATGCTATCACCTTAGCACTTATACTTAAACTCAGCATTGTCCTAATGTGCATTAAACTTATCACACTTGCTACTATGTATATTGCATTGTTCGTCTAACATGTACATGCAGAAAAGCAATAAGTAAGATCAATGTGGACATATGCAATGAATAAATTATGGTGGGCCAAAGACGACGGATCCCACAAGATTTCTCTGAACCACCCGACGACATCTCCGGAGCCACGCACTCGGGGGTTCCGCTGCCCGGTCAGCGGACGGGGGTCGAGGGGGCAGCGCCCCTCGTCGGGGGTTCAGGGGCGAAGCCCCCGAAAGGTATTCAGTTTTCATAAACTGGATATCTTTGGACAACTGCCGCCAAGGAAAAAAGCCAGCACCTATCAAAGGAAGAAGCCAAGCCATACCATCATCATTTTATGACTCTGAAGAAGCCTGCACCTGCTACCGTATATCTGGAGTCTGTAATGAGTCTTAGGAATAATTGTAAACACAAGAAATAGATGGCAAAATCGAAAGCTAGGGTAGAAATTAGCCCAGGATCATTTTCGGATACAAACCGACATACCGACGGTATACCGGTCTATACCGACGGTATACCAATTTTGTTCACAGAAAGGTTTCTGTCTACAAAATTGGCATACCGACGGTATACCGGGTCATACCGACGGTATACCGATTCAGTAACGTTGAAAGTCCAACGGTCGAATTTCCAGCATTAAATGATCCCAACGGCTATATTTTGAGTCATTGCAATCCCAGACCGGTATACCGACGGTATGCCGACTCATACCGACGGTATGCCGGTCGCTGACTAAAAAGTTGTCTTTGGCCATTTTCAATGCTTTGGTTATAAATAGCCTTGAACCCCTTCATTCAAGGTTGAGGCTCTGAGCCTAAATATTTCTAAACCACCAAAGCCTATCCACAAACAACTCTACAAAGGTTTCATTTGCCATCCACAAATTGTGTTAGAGTTATTGAGTTGAAAAGCGAGATCTTCATCTTATTGTATAAGGAGATCAAAACCTATTGTGAAAGGTTAAAGTTGGGGAGTCTTCGTATCCAAACTCTCGGTTGAAGTTGGAGAGTCTTCGTATCCAAACTCTCGGTTGAAGTTGGAGAGTCTTCGTATCCAAACTCTCGGTTGAAGTCGGAGAGGCCTTCGTGTTAAAGCTCTCGTGTAAGAAGTTGGTGAGTTCTTCGGATCCAAACTCGTGTGT
This sequence comes from Iris pallida, assembly GCA_029216955.1. NCBI lineage: Eukaryota > Viridiplantae > Streptophyta > Magnoliopsida > Asparagales > Iridaceae > Iris > Iris pallida. The sequence continues at coordinate 3,844,536 of JANAVB010030420.1, read as the reverse complement.
AACTATTTGCTCAAATAGTGGATTAAATCCGGAGAGAGTTCCGGGACTGGATTGCCTCTAGGGAGGATACCAGGATATATCGGGTGTCGGTATTGTTATTGCTTCTTCTCTTGCACTTATATTTTTAAATTGTCAATTAGCTTGTGCTAAGTACTTGATTAGTTAGCTTGACCCTATTCACCCCCCCTCTAGGGTTCCTACACAAGTCACACGCATCGACTCCAACAAGTACCAGACAAGTATACTTTGTCGAATTGTATAGTTTATTCATGCACTTTGTGTATTGCTGTTTCCTTTCTGTCATACTTGATTATTTGTTTCTCATGTTCTTGTCGCTGTTATTTACTTTCGTTATACGTGTGCGTGTGTTATTTTCTTTATTTTATATATTATTGTTTTTCTTGTATAGATCCTGATAATGTTGTGTTGTACTATGCCAAGTTTACTTGATACATCTTGATCTATCTTTAACTTAGACATGATTAGACGTGATAGACTTGACTTCCTAGTGCCTTAGAGAGAGTTTTTTATTAGCCGTATCTATACCACTCTATTGTTAATGCCTCACCGGGCTGCAGTAGAGAACCTGTTATAGGACTATTAGTGCCTCACAGGACTGTGGTTATTATCACATGTTACTGATAGCCATGATTTACGTTATATTCTCATGACATGTCACCATCTATAGAGTCCTTTTCAGGTGTTATTCTTTCTTGTACTGTTGTTATTTTTATCTCTCAACGCATGTTATTTACTGTCATAGTAGGCATGTTATTATGTATCTTGCTATATCCCCTGAGGACATGGACATCTCTCCAGGTTTAGATGAGGTTTATCCCGGAGCAGACAAACAAGTTTACAAGCTGGCACCAGACCATAATACCACTATAGTTGACGGCGTTATTGATGCTTAGCTTAGCACAACTTGGCCTTAGTAATTTTGTTCCTGTCTTATATCATTTTTATTCGTCTACTAATACTGGATTTATCTCCAACGAAGGTGACTTGAATTCTTTATGATTTAAATCTTGCACTTTTACATTCATCATCATTTATTAGACTTGTTGATATTTGTTATTTACTGTGGATGTGATATAGAATTATCTGTATTTAAGACTTTATAATTTACAGCTTAAGATGCTTTCCAATATGTCCATTAATTAGAATTTGTCTTTCGAATGTATCTGCTGGCATGCTATGTGTTCCTAGTCCTAAGTATTTTGGGATTGAGGCATGACAATATTCTACTACATTAAATTAAAATCGACACAGAAAGAGGAAGAAAGAGTGTGGGAGCAAAGGAGTTGAGAGATTGTGAGAAAGGGACGGAAAGGGAGATCGAGAGGCTGAGCTCCACTGGTTGGAGGACTTCGACGCTGGAGGCGCGGTGGACAGTGGAGGGGGCATGTTGTACAAGGCCCCATAGCTGACATGTAGGACCCGTAACTGACTATTTGGGCTGACTGTGTAGTTTTTAACTTTTTGTGTTTTTTTTCATATTTATTTAATTATAAAAATTCATAATAATTCTATTTAGCCCTAAATAGATTCAAACAAATCCAAATAAATTCTAAAAAAATCCCAATAAATTCTAGAAAATATATGTAGAATTCTAAGCCTATTTAAAAAGATTTTCTAAGTCGTCGGTAATTAGGTTTCTCTAGGTTTTAATTATCTAAAAATTATCAAAAATTACCATAAAATTTTTAAATGCTATAATTAGGTATTTGAGGCTATTTTGGGCCCCTAATTACCATATCTTATCTAATATTATCAAGTTGCACCTATAAGCTTGGATACAATACCACGTGATCCTGAAATAAAAATTATCACTTTTAATGATTCTATCACGTTTTGTGCTAAATAAAAATTTGAAAAAAAATTCTACGAGATTTTAATTAATTTATAGGAAATTGAATGCTACAAACTACCCCCATTAAAAGCTTTTTGTCCTCAAAAATCAAATAACACAAGCAGTCTTTAATTATAAATACATATATAAGTAATTCCTATGTTCAGCCTATTAGTAATTTTTAGGTTTATTCTTGGAGAGACAATGGTTTGCAAAATCAGAAGGAAGCTAAATAACATCTAAACAAACTAGGGTACGCTACCAGTTAGCTAAGCATACACCCTGCTTAACAACTATAATTATGGAAGACCCTTAAGGAGATCTATTTAAGTAAATAAATATAACATAAATATGAACTAAAAATCCAATCTTACAAACAAGCTACCCTTAGCTCTTAACCCACAACCAACTAGAAGAAATAAGATATACATAGTTAGAATGGTAGATGTAAAAATATATCGAAGAAATCACGGAAGAAATCAAGCAAGATGCATAAGAGAAACAAGAAATCAAAAGATATAACATAATCATAAGGATGGAAATCCTATGTATGGATGACATCAACTTCTCCGAAGGTTATTCCAATTCCTAACTTCAATTCTATTCGCAAGCTCGCTGTAGTACGACTAACTTAAGTACTACCACGAGTTAACAATCTTTTACAAAATTAGACCTACATAGACCACCATAAAAATTTATCACGACCCACTCCCACTTTTGGGATACGAGTATATGGTCAAGTCCAGCCTACGCTACAGCATCGACGGTGATACATTGTCTATGATATACAATGTTCCATAACAAGTACAACAAGCATTAATAATCCATCAATTAAGTTATAATCAAGAAAAAAAACTTAGTAATCTCATTTACTTAATCATCAAATGATCTACTACAACTTAAGATGGTCTCGATGACAAACTCGGTAGAATAAAATAACAAAACTAACTAGAGTACACCTGAAAGTTTTTGCATGTGGACGACCGCAGGGTTATACGTCAGTCATTGCGTATGGTGCATAACTGATATCCATAATACACTCAATCTTAGGGGATGCACAATTCATTGACTACATGGTTACTTATTATATTCCTCTACCTAATCTGCTCATAATATTGTAGAAGCATGAAAAATTCTAAGTTAGGCGTATGATGGATATGTGCTGAAGTGCCTCTTCATAACTGTTAAATGCCAAAAGACAGTAAACTTTGGTATTTTTGCTGAAAACTATGCGCTATGCGCTAGAAGCTATGCGATGAAGACAATGATTCTTTATAAACAAGACATTGCTTATGCGCATCCTTCAAAAGTCCTTGTGTCTTCCTTCAAATCAAAGCAGTAAACTTTGACACCATGCAGTAAGTACTTAGGCACATATAGCTGAGTCGTATGACTCATCTTGACGTACATCAAAAGACGTGCCATCTCCTACAGTATGCAGATGACAGTTGCAAAGAAGATGTCAGCATGTCAATACTTTTTTATTTTACAGCTGGATAGTATCAACACTATACGGCATAGTCTGCGGCACAGACAGTATGCATAAACAGTATGCGACAACAAATACATGTACTACGTGTATTATGTAGCCACATGCTACTATTACATGGAGATCATGTATTACATGGCCACATGCTACTACTACGTGGAGATCATGTGCTAAGTGGCTGCATGTCACACAGCACGTCTCAAATAACTGAAGTCATGTGGTAGCTTGAGCATGACATACGTACACGATTTAGCGTACGTCCTGCGGTTAAGTCTATGCGCTAACCATATCCTATGCGTATAAGGTCGAAAAATAATATATTATCTGCCTTATGTGTGCATAGTCATCCCAGTGTGGATGGTTATATATAGATGGGACATGTGCTTCCCACACACATATACAGAAGAGAGCTTTTCATATTAGAGCCTACTTCCTGCCTAATCTGTCAGTGAGCCAGAGTTAGCAAACTTCTGCAATATTCACATCGGATCGTCAATGGAGTAAAGATGTTAACCACGAACTTGATCTCCATCGCTCCAATTCCCTAGATTTTTGTACTTAGAATTCTTATATCTGGGATTCTCTTATACTCTTTTTTTGAAGGTTTAATACAAAAGTTTTACATTTTTTGTAATGGAAAAAAATGACGACTCTGCTGGGGATGACCTTCTTCACCGATGAGAAGGTGGTGGCACAATCCGACGTCACGAAGATTGGTTCTACTCAAAGGATGTTCGTTGTGCAATTCGACCAACAGGCCAGCAAGAAATTGATATCAGAGGATACCTTTGCTCCTTCTTCTAAGATGCAGAAGGCCGAGAAGTCTCCCAAGACTTGGCTCCTGAAAGCTTGTAATGCTTTCCCAAATATCACCGATAATAAGGGGAAAGTTCTGGCTGCATATGGCACAATCAAGGCTTTGTCAGCGCATAACCAAGTGCATGCTATGACTGCTGATACCAAGATAAATGTAGCTATGGTGCATTGCTCTGAGCATGAGTGTGTTGTTGTTGGTTGTGCCAGTGCATAGCCCAACAAGCCGTGTTCCATATGCGGAAAGAAAAATGCTCAACACTTGGGTCTTGGCAAAGGAAAACACTACCATGCCATACTCATGTGTTGGAAATTCTGTCCAACCTATGTGCCAACAAGGTGCAAAGAAGGCTCAATACAGTGCATGAAGACTCAGCACATGGAGCAGAAATAAGATTTTATCTTTAATATAATTTCTTTCCTAAGTGCTTCTATGCGCCCTGAAGTTGTTGGAGCCTAGACACTGAGTGCTATTCTCATATGGGTGTAAAATCTAGGAAGTCTAGGGCAAATTGATCAAGAAATGCCCAGGAGCATGCGCCACTCAAGCTTATGCGTGCATCTACAAGTTGTACATGTTAGATGCTATAAGATCTTAGACAGTATGCCAACAATGTTCAACCAGTGGACCCATGCGCATTGCTTTCTAATGCATGTAAAGTGGGTCTACCCCCAAAGCCTTTTACCAGTGACTTGTGCGTTGGGTGTTTCCATGCGGATAAAGTAGGTCAAAAAGCACATAACTTGCGAACAAACCTATGCGCTGAATTGGTTTATGCGCATGACATAGGTTTGATGGCAAAACTTCCCTCAACTGATTTGCATAATGTAATTTGTCACAAACGTAAATCGAGGGAAGCTACTACTACAACAACGGTGTCTACTCATTTGTGTAAACATCATCATCAAATGTTGGTATGCAAAGACAATTGATGCTACTCAAAAGCAGTATGTGTTCTAGAGGTTGCATATTACTTCTTAAAATTGATAGCACTTCGAAAGACAAAACTATGACTATGATGACGAGTTACCCTTTGCTTCAGTGTGCACTACCTCAAGTAAAAAGGGTGATGCTGCTTCTTCATCCTTTTTATCCTAAAATGGCCAGGGAGTTGCTTTACCAGAGGAAGTGTACTAGCGGACCCGCTCCAGTTCTAGGCCTTCATCTAAAGACAACATATCATACCACGAGGGTAGCATCCCTCTTGGTTCTAAAGATGATCATACTTTACCATTGGCTTGGGGTAGCAATGTTCCAGTCTTTGATGATAGTATATCTCTACCTAAAGATAGTGCAGTTCAGGAGTCAGAAGACAGTATTTTGAATGTGCTCGGAGGAACCATACCTCAAGGATCACAAGCAGGCAACACTGACTCCAGTGATGCTTCTTTGCATACTTTTCTATCTCGCAGTTGTAGAAGCATGAAAAAGTGCAGCATATACAAAAGCGCAGAAGACATCAGAAGTGTAGGAGACACCTAAACTGCTGCGTATATTAAAACTCGGACTAGAAAAAGACAGGGCATAAAAGGAAATTCTATCTTAAAATCTTGTTTACAAAAGATCTATTACAGACTCTTCATGATTATATATAAAGACTAAAACCTAAAGTACACAGCATACATCCTACAACGTACATAGTCTTCAAAATGTAGAGTCCACAAAAGTGCAACAGTGTCAGAGCGAAGCACTTCCTCGTCAAAAGAGCAGCTACTGGGCGGAATAAAGACGCAGCTCCTACCCGAAGCTCACAGAAGAACCTGTGGCTCTTCCAACCTAACAAGGTGCACAGCTCCCCTGCTCCAATATAGCTAATAAAGTATTTATTGAGCAGGCAGCACAACCTGTGGCACTTCGGATTGGCACTCAATCCAAACCCGATATCTTGGACCTCGAAGACCTCCAAGATGTTGTTCAGGTTCGAACCCCTTATGCCAAATGCTCAAATGTATCTTGAAACTCAGAAGTTGTCCTTTACTAAGACTACAACTTCTTTGAACGAAGAGATCTACAACCAACAGTCGACTTATGCAAGGTCTATGGCTGTTTGAAGCTAAATCGGGGTCGAACGTGAGAGAGGAATGACACAAAATTGTGGGCAAAGACTTGCCCAAAAGATCCTCTTTATATAGTATGTGTGGTCCAACTCACATGACACATGGCAGTCGGTCAAAGGACTCCGGAATAATGGGATGAACTGAGGACTCAACACAATAAATCTCATTTAATAGGTACATTTGACTAAATCTTTAGGTACCGCTTCTTGAGCACCCAAAAAATGGCAGAAATTAAGAAGATGTTGACTCAGCCGCTCAAAAGCAGTCATGAATCTTCTTAGGAGCATAGTAACTTTGGTGCTTTATAAAAGCGTAACTCCTTCAGTCCATTCCAGAAGTGCAGCACTACCTTAAACGGCTCCTTCATTGATCTCTTAGAGCTTCCAGAATCGCAGCCCCTTCAATGGCTCCTTTATTTGTCTCTCAGAGCTGCCAGAAGCACAGCCGCTTCAACAGCTCTTTCATTGGTCTCTCAGAACTTCCAAAAGCGCAACTTCTTCAGTCCATTCTAGAAGCGTAGCTCCTTTACGGTTCCTTCATTGATCTCTCAGAGCTTCCAGAAGCACAGTCTTCTCATCGTCGAAAAGCGGAGTGACTTCGTCGCCTCAGAAGCACAATCTCCTCGTTGCCCAAAAGCACAGTGACTTCGTCGTCTCAAAAGCACAGTCTCCTCGTCGCCAAAAAGTGTAGTGACTCCGTCCCCTCAGAAGCACAGTCTCCTCGTCGCCTAAAAGCGTAGTGAATTCGCTGATGCCCAAAAGCGTAGCTCATATAGCGTGCAGCTCCACTATAACATGGCACCATGCTACGTGGCCAATGTAGCATCCGTATCTCTTAAGATACAATCACATCCAGTTTGTTCAAACAGTTGTATCTCCTTAGATACAATCAGATCTAGTTTGTTTAAATAGTTGTATATTTTCAGATACAATCAAATCCAATTTGTTCAAATCGACGCTCCTGAGATAAGATCAGAATTCAATTTGTTTAGGATGTTGTTCTTTCAATAGGAGCAAAACCTATTCAGTTTCATCCAAGCAGGATAGTCGAACAATGGACATGCGTCACGTATCAGTTACTCAGTCGTGTTGATGAAAGATGCTAACTGTCCTATTGACTTTATGACTTATTGAGGAACTTAGACTGTTTGTATTTTCTTCTTATTATCTAGCGTACTTATATTTTGACTAGCTCGACTAACGCCACAATGTAGTCTAGTTTTGCAAGCTCACCCTTTATCAAGCTTGTTCACGACATATGTTATTGGAAGAGCTCCCACTAACATATCGTCTAATCAGAACCGGTGCATGATGGTCTGATCAACCTAGTGCACTTTGGTTCACCTTTACCTATTATTCTACGTGGATGAGACCTAATTAAACTTGGCCTCTAGAATCCTATCCACGGCTGCCTTGAAAATTCTTTTAAAATTATACGGTCGCCTTTGAATCACATGTTCGTATTCGATAAAATCGTCATTGAACTCCTTATTGCTTTCGCCTTTACCTATTAAAGGAGGGCAAAGGGCGTGATACTAGAAATTTCTCTAGCTACCCTATCACCTATGACCCTCACCACTCAATGTTGCTATATTCATCCTAAACTACTCGTCTGTTGGCTAATATTTACTTCCATGACCTTCTAAATTTAGCGCTCTCCAACTCGTGTCCTTAACCTACTCTCAAAGCATACCTTCTAGGTATTAATCCATCTTCTCAAATCGTTATTGCACATTCTAACTTTAACCCCCACACATTTTTCTTCTTGTGTTAACCCATGATTATCCTTGCCGTTATTGAAATCGAGATTTCCTAATGCATCTTTCATTGAACATTGTGAACTGTTTTGTGCCTTCTCACCCCCTGCTAACCCTTAATTTCGAGGACAAAATTCTTTTAAGTTGGGTAGGATATAAAACCCCTAAATTTCTACTATATTTTTATCGATTTTGGTACTGATTTAAAATTTTTGTATTGTACGTCGCGTAGTCGTATTGTACGTTGTACGCAAACGGCGTATTTCGTAATTGCTCGTCGAGTGCGAATATGTGTGAGCACACATATTTTTAGAAAAATATTTTTATTTTTATTTTTATAGTTCAAAATAATTTATATAATAAATACTTTGCTATCATACAAAAATTGCTAAGTTTGTTCTTTTCATAAATAATATTTTTATTGAATACTAGAAAGGTATATTTATAAGAATATTATTATGCATACCCATTTTCGTAAATATTTATTAGTTATTTTAAATAATAGTACAATTTTTGAAATTAATTATTTTATTATTTATAAAAATGGTATTTGATATATTTTTAAAAGTTAATATTTGATTAAATGAGACAATTTAAATTTGAAACGATTTTATTTGAATTTGAATCAAAATGAAGATTTATTGATGTCTAAATTGGATTCGAACAAGTAAATGTTTAAAGCAAATTAAATAAATATGATATTATCTATGGAGATTTAAAACCCCCATAATCCTATCCAAATGGGAATTCGCACATCCTATAAATAGGCAGGTACTCCTCCATAATTTCTACCACCCACGTGTATCGTGTCCATGCTTTCCCTCCCACATCTTATTCCAGCAGTTACACATACATGAACCTTTCCTCGTGTCGACAATCCCGACACAATCAAATCCCTAACCTAACCCTACTCTAAACCCCATCCCCGCTCGTGTCCTTCCCCCTGCCTCCGTCGATAACTCAGCCATCGCCACTATCACCGTTGACCCCACCACGTCCCGAGTCCCGACCGCCACACCACAACCATCTCCATACCACCCTCCTCCACGCATCATCACTGCCATCATCACCAATAGCTTTCCACCACCACTACCAGCCCGGCCAACTCCGGCTAATTCCCTAACATCACCTCCACCCTCACCAGCAACTGCAACACCAGCGACCACTACCACCACTCATAAAAGAAAGTGGGGAAGGCCCTAACCTGATCGAGATCTCCCCGACCCAGACCCGACCGGCGATGACTTTCGCGATGCCGTAGCAAACCAGCACAGCTGCTGTGGCCGAGTGTCCATCCCTTGCCGCACCCCCACGTAGGCGCCGACCAAACACCTTCCCAAGCGCGCCAGCACTAACCAGCGACAGCTTCACTCGTTGTCGGCCGCCGACGTGCCGAGCTAGGGCTAACCCACCGCCCGTTGTCGGATGCTGGACCAAAGCCTCTCTGGAAGAACTTCCTCCGCACCTCACCGCAACCACCGACCAGCGCCCCGTCTCGGTACGCCTGGATCAGGCCCCTCCTCCGACTTCTTCCACCCGCCTCCGCTCCTGGCCGAGCACCGCGCTCCTCCGCGACCGGAGCCACCGCCGTCCAGACCCACCTCTCCAACGGCAAGGCCTTGAACAAGGAGCAGTCCGACCTCTTGAATCGAAGGCCGTCGTCGCTGCTCTCGTCGACGAGTACGAGAAGCTCCGGCAGCCCGGGTCGCCGCCCCGAGCTTCAACTCCTGTCCGCCTTCGTCCGGAGCAACTGCGCCACCGCTGCCGCCTCTCGGAGCCATCATCGAAAAACCCCAGTACCCGCACCTCCATCTTCTCCGATCCGCGGCCGCCTCTCCGCCTCGGCGACCCCCTTGCGCTGCAGGATGCGACCGCCGCCCGACGTGCCAGAGTTTCGTCGGCCACCCGACCGGAGCCGCCTCCACTGGTAACCCCTTTTCTCTCAGCTCTCCATCTCCCGCTCCTCTCTCTCTCTCTCTCTCTCTCTCTCTCTTGCTGTATAAGGAATTGGAGTGGGAATGGAGCCCTAAAGAAATTTTTAGGGGGTTATCATCATTACTATTTTATTTATTAATATTATTATTAGTATTAGTATTATTATTATTGTTATTATCATTATTATTATTATAATAATAATAATTGTTATTATTATTATTATTATTATTATTATTATTATTATTATTATTATTATTTCAATCAGAATTATTATTATCATTATAATTATTGTTGTTTTATTAATATTATTATTTGCAGTATTATTTTAGAAAGCATACAATTATTATCTAGCTAATTTCAAAAGTTAGTTTTTTTAAAAAACACTAAAATATTTTCTCGATTTATATGTATATAAATTTGACAAGTATAGTTTTTGGTCTAAACAAGTTAGTAATATTGTCTAATAATTATTTAATATATTTTTGGCTATAAAGTGTAGTTTTATCAATAAAAATATTCATACAAAACTTATAGTTAGCCTAAAACAAAATTTTAATGTATTTTCCTAAAAGCATATTTTGACTAATAAGCATAAGCCTCTATCAAAAAATTTCTATTTTTACAAACTAGAGTTTCTTAGCGTAAAATGATTTTGATACTTTTCTAAGAAATAATTTTTTTAATTAATAAAAAGCTAGTTTTCAAGTATTATGATTATTTCTAAAATTGTATAAGTATTCCTGTACTCCAAACTCTTGTCGATTATTATCGTCGATCATGACTAAATCGTGCTTTCCTATTTTTACGGATTTGACCCTTCACATCGATCACATTTGTTGGACAAACTGGAACTCTTCAGAACATCGCTCCAGGCGTCACACCATGCAAGATACCTTGCCATCTTGTACTTATATTTGATTCATGATATTTTATATGTTGCTAGTGTTTTACATTAGTAAGAGTGTGTCCAAGTATGACTTGGGTGCCATCGATATATATATATCGATGTTTGTGTGTGTGCGTGTGTGTGTGGACCATATGTGGTAGCTGACATTTCCGATGTGTTGAAGTTATGCTTCATAACTTCTTTAACCTGTTAACACATCTCATATACGACACAAGAGTGAGGATCATGGAGTTGGCACGAACCTAAGTATTCGACTTGCTACCGATACGGGCGGTTCGTGTGTCGATTCATTTATGGATTAGCGGAGTCTAGATAGCGACTTACATAGAGATATGGATCGCCAAGCCATGGATATGACTTGTGTGATACAAGGACGGAGAAAACTAATGGTCGTATGAGCTAGCCCACAGCCTTCTAGTTGCCCGGTTATGGGTTCATAGTTTCCCTGTTATGGGTGTATCGCTAGAGGATATATCCATTGCACGGCCCTGACCACGCGTCAGATACGGTCAGGAGGTATGCTAGCGATGCAAAGTATGGACTAGGGATATATCCATTGCACGGCCCTGACCACGCGTCAGATACGGTCAGAGACGTATACTAGTTCATGCGAAAGCCTCTAGTGGATGCTATGCTTTATTCCTACCCACTTATACGTTCCAGTATAGTTTTTGACTTACATTACACCAAGATGGTTAGGTTCCTTTGTGTTGGAGCATATGATCTTTCCTTTGTCATGTTTCATTTACAGTTCATTATGATATTATTTTTATGTATCTTGTTACGTCCCTCTGAGGACCTGGTGATCTCTCCAGGTGTGTGCTTTCATGATTTTTGCAGGTGTTCTAGCTCAAGCCATGACCATCTCCATTTCTTCGAGGGTGATTGCGCTTGGATCGTCTTCGCTTCGCTCGCCAAACTTATTTCATTTTTTGTGTATTTCTTTTCTTGCTTGTTGGTAGTGGATTTATCTCTGTCTAACATATTGTATAAAGACTTTTCATAGTTGGTATTATGATATCTTTATTTCCCTTAAATTTGTGGATGAGATTAGTCATTATGGTTTCTACTGCATTTTACAGCTTATATATACATACGAGGCCCATGTATTTCGTTTGTATACAGCTGGCATGTCTTCGTTCTTAGTCTTACGTATTTTGGGACTGGGGCATTACATATTTTTGTGGTGGCCCATGCAGGTCAAGATAAATTGTTTGGTTACTTTACCGTGCCAAGCAAGCCTGCAGATAGGATTAGAGTCTAGCATCTCATCCACACCCTTGACCTCCTTTCTTGATTCCAAATTTTTCGATCTCTTGTTCAGCCTCCTTGATTTATATCTTGCTTGAACTCTTTCTACCGTTATCCCTACTTTCATGTGCTTAATAGCGGTTAAGAAGATGATTACACTAGTATAATCTCATAGGCAAACACATGGCTAGAAAGATTTCATTGGCAATGGTACGCATTAGAGATCATATTAGAGTTATAAAGACATTTTTACTTTGAGAGTCAAGGAACCATATTTTTGGAGATATGATCTCGTAGGAGAATTAGTTGACTCCAAGTTGGGTAGTAGCAACATTGCGAACTTGGAGGATTGTTTGAATTTTATTACTACAAGGGAATAGTTAAAATCTATATAAGAATGAGAAAAATAAATTGAATTGATTTCTGAGTTTAATTTTTAAAGGTCTTGAAAAGTATTTATGATTTATTGGGATATAGCTATACATCCTAGAAGAGATATAAAAAAATAGTTTAAAAAGGATTTTGATGCAATATGATTTACGAGTTGTAAGTTGGAAGAGATGATATTAATAATTGGTTTAAAATATTTTAGAAGATTTGAAACTGACTTTAAGAGAAAAATTCAAATTCTGTCTTATGATTGATGATCTATAAATTTATTTAGAGTCACAAGTTTTTGATTATGAATATTAACGATCTTTGTAGATTTGATTAGTGACATACTAAGGTTCACTTCTTGAAGAACGATTTAAGAAATTTAGGATTTAAAGTCATAAAGGATAAGAAACTTTTTGAGGAAAACTCGAGTTTAGGATTTTTAATGAAAGGCAACCAAGATAGCATAAATGAGATAGAAGTATTCCCCACTAGTTGCAATATCACTTGTGCCATGATAGTTGTATATACCCCAGTGTAGTTAGTCGACATCTACCAAGCATGGATATCTTAAACTTGACTTACTCAACCTCGACTCAATTCTTTCGACCCGCGAAATGCTTGTGATTCATTTAATTCCTTAAATACTTGTGGTTTATCTTGAATACTTGATCCATTGTTCCATCACGCTACTAGCTTAACTCTTGCAAGTTAAGTAGAATGCCTCACGGTCTAGTAATTCTATTGACTTTATGACTTATTGAGGAACTTAGACTGTTTGTATTTTCTTTTCATTATATAGCGTACTTATATTTTGACTAGCTCGACTAACGCCACAATGTAGTCTAGTTTTGTAAGCTCACCCTTTATCAAGCTTTTCACGACATATGTTATTGGAAGAGCTCCCACTAACATATCGTCTAATCATAACCGCTGCATGATGGCCTGATCAACCTAGTGCACTTTGGTTCACCTTTACCTATTGTTCTACGTGGATGAGACCTAATTAAATTTGGCCTCTAGAATCCCATCCACGGCTGCCTTGAAAATTCTTTTGAAATTATACGGTCGCCTTTGAATCACGTGTTCGTATTCGATAAAATCGTCATTGAACTCCTTATTGCTTTCGCCTTTACCTATTAAAGGAGGGCAAAAGGCGTGATACTAGAAATTTCTCTAGCTACCCTATCACCTATGACCCTCACCACTTAATGTTGCTATATTCATCCTAAACTACTCGTCTGTTGGCCAATATTTACTTCCATGACCTTCTAAATTTAGCGCTCTCCAACTCATGCCCTCAACCTACTCTCAAAGCACACCTTCTAGGTATTAATCCATCTTCTCAAATCGTTATTGCACATTCTAACTTTAACCCCCACACATTTTTCTTCTTGTGTTAACCCATGATTATCCTTGCCGTTATTGAAATCGAGATTTCCTAATGCATCTTTCATTGAACATTGTGAACTGTTTTGTGCCTTCTCACCCCGTGCTAACCCTTAATTTCGAAGATAAAATTCTTTTAAGTTGGATAGGATGTAAAACCCCTAATTTTCTACTATATCTTTATCGATTTTGATACTGATTTAAAAATTTTGTATTGTACGTCGCGTAGTCGTATTGTACGTTATACGCAAACGGCATATTTCGTAATTGCTCGTCGAGTGCGAATATGTGCAAGCACACATATTTTTGGAAAAATATTTTTATTTTTATTTTTATAGTTCAAAATAATTATATAATAAATACTTTGCTATCATACAAAAATTGCTATTTTGTTCTTTTCATAAATAATATTTTTATTGAATACTAGAAAGGTATATTTATATGAATATTATTGTGCATACCCATTTTCGTAAATATTTATTAGTTATTTTAAATAATAGTACAATTTTTGAAATTAATTATTTTATTAATTATAAAAATGGTATTTGAGATATTTTTAAAAGTTAATATTTGATTAAATGAGACAATTTAAATTTGAAACGATTTTATTTGAATTTAAATCAAAATGAAGATTTATTGATGTTTAAATTGGATTCGAACAAGTAAATGTTTAAAGCAAATTAAATAAATATGATATTATCTATGGAGATTTAAAACCCCCATAATACCATCCAAATGAAAATTCTCACATCCTATAAATAGGCAGGTACTCCTCAATAATTTCTACCACCCACGTGCATCGTGTCCATGTTTCCCCTCCCACGTCTTATTTCAGCATTTACATATACATGAACCTTTTCCCGTGTCGACAATCCCGACACAATCAAATCCCTAACCTAACCCTACTCTAAACCCCATCCCCGCTCGTGTCCTCCCCCTGCCTCCGTCGATTCCTCAGTCATCGCCACTATCACCGTTGACCCCACCACGTCCCGAGTTTCAACCGCCACACCACAACCATCTCCACACCACCCTCCTCCATGCATCATCACTGCCATCGTCACCAATGGCTTTCCTCCACCACCACCAGCCCGGCCAACTCCGGCCAAATCCCTAACATCACCTCCACCCTCACCAGCAACTGAAACACCAGCGACCACCACCACCACTCATGAAAGAAAGGAGAGAAAGGCCCTAACCTGATCGAGATCTCCCCGACCCAGACCCGACCGGCGATAACTTTCACGACGCCGTAGCAAACCAGTACAGCCGCTGTGGCCGAGTGTCCATCCCTTGCCGTACCCCCACGTAGGCGCCGACCAGACACCTTTCCGAGCGCGCCGGTACTAACCAGCGGCAGATTCACTCGTTGCCGACCGTCGACGCACCGAGCTAGGGCCGACCCACCGCCCGTTGTCGGATGCTGGACCAAAGCCTCTCTGGAAAAACTTTCTCCGCACCTCACCGCAACCACCGACCAGCGCCCCATCTCCGTAAGCCTGGATCAGGCCCCTCCTCCGGCTTCTTCCCTCCGCCTCCGCTCCTGGCCGAGTACCGCGCTCCTCCGCGACCGGAGCCACCGCCGTCCAGACCCACCTCCCCAGCGGCAAGGCCTTGAACAAGGAGCTGTCCGACCTCTTGAACCGAAAGTCGTCGTTGCTGCTCTCGTCGACGAGTACGAGAAGCTCCGGCAGCCCTGGCCGCCGCCCCGAGCTTCAACCCCTGTCCGCCTTCGTCCGGAGCAACTGCACCACCGCCGCCTCTCGGAGCCGTCGCCGGAAAACCCCAGTACCCGCGCCTCCATCTTTCCCGATCTGCGGCCGCCTCTCCACCTCGGCGACCCCCTCGCGCCGCAGGACGCGACCGCCGCCCGACGTGCCAGAGTTCTGCCGGCCACCCGGCCGGAGCCGCCTCCAATGGTAACCCCTTTCCTCTCAGCTCTCCATCTCCCGCTCCTCTCTCTCTCTCTCTCTCTTGCTGTATAAGGAATTGGGGGGGGGAAATGGAGCCCTAAAGAAATTTTTAGGGGGTTATTATCATTACTATTTTATTTATTAATATTATTAGTATTATTATTACCGTTATTATCGTTATCATTATAATAATAATAATAATTGTTATTATTATTATTATTATTATTATTATTATTATTATTATTATTATTATTATTATTTCTATCAGAACTATTATTATCATTATAATTATTGTTGTTTTATTAATATTATTATTTACAGTATTATTTTAGAAAGCATACAACTATTATCTAGCTAATTTGAAAAGTTAGTTTTTTTAAAAACACTAAAATGTTTTCTCGATTTATATGTATATAAATTTGACAAGTATAGTTTTTGGTCTAAACAAGTTAGTAATATTGTCTAATAATTATTTAATATATTTTCGGTTATAAAGTGTAGTTTTATCAATAAAAATATTCTTACAAAACGTATAGTTAGCCTAAAACAAAATTTTAATGTATTTTCCTAAAAGCATATTTTGACTAATAAGCATAAGCCTTTATCAAAAAAAAATCTATTTTTACAAACTAGAGTATCTTAGCGTAAAATGATTTTGATACTTTTCTAAGAAATAATTTTTTTAATTAATAAAAAGCTAGTTTTCAAGTATTATGAATATTTCTAAAATAGTATAAGTATTCCTGTACTCTAAATTCTTTTCGATTATTATCGTCGATCATGACTAAATCGTGCTTTCCTATTTTTACGGATTTGACCCTTCACATCGATCACATTTCTTGGACAAATTGGAACTCTTCAGAACATCGCTCCAGGCGTCACACCATGCAAGATACCTTGCCATCTTGTACTTATATTTGATTCATGATATTTTATATGTTGCTAGTGTTTTACATTAGTAAGAGTGTGTCCAAGTATGACTTGGGTGCCATCGATATGTATATCGATGTTTGTGTGTGTGCGTGTGTGTGTGGACCATATGTGGTAGCTGACTTTTCCGATGTGTTGAAGTTATGCTTCATAACTTCTTTAACCTGTTAACATGTCTCATACACGACACAAGAGTGAGGATCATGGAGTTGGCACGAACCTACGTATTCGACTTGCTACCGATACGGGCGGTTCGTGTGTCGGTTCATTTATGGATTAGCGGAGTCTAGATAGCGACTTGCATAGAGATATGGATCGCCAAGCCATGGATATGACTTGTGTGATACATGGGCGGGAAAAACTACTGGGACGTATGAGCTAGCCCACAGCCTTCTAGTTGCCCGGTTATGGGTTCATGGTTTCCCTGTTATGGGTGTATTTCTAGAGGATATATCCATTGCACGGCCCTGACCACGCGTCAGATACGGTCAGGAGGTATACTAGCGATGCAAAGTATGGACTAGGGGATATATCCATTGCACGGCCTTGACCACGCTTCAGATATGGTCAGAGACGTATACTAGTTCATGTGAAAGCCTCTAGTGGATGCTATGCTTTATTCCTATCCACTTATACGTTCCAGTATAGTTTTTGACTTGTATTACACCTAGATGGTTAGGTTCCATTATGTTGGAGCATGTGATCTTTCCTTTGCATGTTTCATTTATAGTTCATTATGGTATTGTTTTTATGTATCTTGTTATGTCCCTCTGAGGACCTGGTGATCTCTCCAGGTGTGTGCTTTTATTATTTTCGTAGGTGTTCTAGCTCTAGCCATGACCATCTCCATTTCTTCGAGGGTGATTGCGCTTGGATCGTCTTTGCTTCGCTCGCCAAACTTATTTCATTTTTTGTGTATTTTTTTTCTTGCTTGTTGGTAGTGGATTTTTCTTCGCCCAACATATTGTATAAAGACTTTTCATAGTTGGTATTATGATATCTTTATTTCCCTTAAATTTGTGGATGAGATTAGTCATTGTGGTTTCTACTGCATTTTACAGCTTATGTATACATACAAGGCCCATGTATTTCGTATGTTTACAGCTGGCATATATTTGTTCTTAGTCCTACGTATTTTGGGACTGGGGCATTACATGTAAAAGAATCAAAAATCAGTCGTCTGACACAGGAGTACGAAGCTTTCAAGATGAAGCCCAATGAGACGATCAAACAGGATGATCACTAGATTCCTCGATATTGTCAACCCTCTATCTTCTCTTGGTAAGGACTACTCCAACTATGAGAAGATACGCAAGGTGCTAAGGGGACTAACGAAGAACTGGAACCTCAAAGCTACGACGATCATAGAAGGCAATGATCTCACCCCCATGTCTCTAGAAACTTTGGTAGGCAAGCTGATGACACATGAGCTCGATCTCAAAGACTTTGAAGAAGTAGCTCCGAAGGAAAAGGAAATTGTACTAAGAGCTCATCGCTGAAAGACTGCTCCAGAAGATACCGAAGACGATGATTCTGAAGGTGATGATCAAGCACTGATGGTCCTCAACTTCAAGAAGTTTCTTTGTTTCAACCAAAGATAGAAGGAACAACACAAAGAAGATGATGAAGAGCCCATTTGTTTTGACTGTAAGAAGATGGGGCACGTGAAGAAAGATTGCCCTACTATAAAGAAAGGAAGCCGATATGAAAGATCATACAAGAGGCCAACCTCTCGAAAATATGCCAACACAAGTATTTGGCACGAGAGCGAAGCCAGTGACTCAGAAGAAGAGGACTCTCCCCAAGATATAGCAAATGTCTGCCTAATGGCAACGTCCGAAAAGGTAACAAACGATCCTCTTGATGACTTTAGATTTAATGAACTTGGTGATGCCTTTAGTGACCTACTTGAAGATCACAAGAAGTCGCTTAGCAAATATAAACATGCAAAGGATAAGATCAAAATTCATGAAGTTGAGATACATAGACTTTCATGTTTACTTGATACTGTTAGAGACACACACCCACGGATAACACTGAGGAGGTATCCAAGCTTAAATTAAGCTTACATGATGCCAAATCTCGTATTAAAAAATAAACATGTGATATTACAACACTCAATAAAGAACTTCTAGGTGAGAAAAAAAAAGTATAATATTATTGCTGTAAGAATTGATGCTTTAACTGCCAAGTATAATGATATGTGCGACACCTCTAAAAGATTAGAGATCAAACTGGAAAAACAAGCTGTTCAGCCTCAAACCCAGTCTCACAGTCACAACACGTATACTAAACAAAAGTTTATTCAACACAAAAACACATGTCACAAGAGAAACACATATACTCATGCTGCTCATAATCATGGTTTTATGTACACTTATCCACGTGCAGCACAAAGAACACCCACACATACACATGGCACATATAGACATACTCCTACGCACACACATTCTCATGCAGTACATCAAACACATAGACATCAATATTATCCTGTACCTAACATGAATATACATGCTACATGTCACTACTGTGGTAAATATGGACACACTTAACCATAGTGTAGAATTAGAAGATTAGTTGATTTAAAACTATATACATGGGTACCGAAGACTAACCTTTCAGGACCCTCAGAGACTTGGGTACCAAAGGTCATATCTACTCATGGTGTAGGTGGGACTTCCTTCATCCTCTAGAAGCAAGTGAATTCTTGATAGTGGGTGCTTGCGTCACATGACTAGGAATGTAAATCTTTTCGCAACACTATCGATGAAGAGGGAAGGATATGTGTCCTTCGAAAATAACTTGAAAGGTTATATCGCTATTGGCAATCCTCCTTCTCTCGTAATTAAGGATGTCTATTTTGTGACCGAGTTAAAGCATAACCTGCTCAGCATTAGTCATCTTGCTGATCATGGATATTAACTTTGGCAAAACTAAATGCTCCATATACGATAGATCATCTTGAGACATCATTTTTGAAGGGATAAGAGAAGATAATATATATGTATTCTATCTTTCTAGAGATACTAACAATGCAGGAAGATGCCTCTACGCTTATAAACATGAAAGACTTCTTTGGCATATGTGTCTTGGTCATGTGAATATGGATACCATATCAAGACTGTCAACCAAGAAGCTAGTAAGAGGACTACCTGACATTACCTCCAAAAAGCATACGGTATGTGCCGAATGTGAGAAAAACAAAGCTACCAAATCCTCTTTTAAATCTATCAACTCTGTAAGTACTACTAGATCTTTGCAACTGCTTCATATAGATTTATTTGGTCCTAGTAGAGTAGCCAGTCTTGTTAGAAAACTCAACGCTTTTGTAATTGTTGATGATTTTTCTAGATTTACTTAGGTTTTTTTTCCTTACAAATAAAATTGATACTATTTCTGTTTTCGAAGTTTTTGCTAAAAAGGTTCAAAATGAAATTACTCGAATCTGAAGTGATCATGACGACGAATTCAAAAAATCCGATTCTAAAACGTTTTGTGACTCAAATAATTTTAATCAAGAATTTTCGTGTCCTAGAACTCTCCAATAAAATAGTGTTGTGGAACGGAAGAATATGACTCTTAGCGATATGGCTAGAGTCATGTTGAATTAATTTTCTCTTTCGAAATACTTTTGGGCTGAAGTTGTCAGTACAGCATGCCATATTTTGAATAGGGTATTGATTCGACCTATTTCGAAAAAAACTTTATACGAATTTTGGTTTGGTACAACACCAACTATTTCTTATTTTCGAGTATTTGGTAGTCGCTGCTTTATCCTTAATATCAAAGACAACTTAGGCAAATTTGATGCCAAAGCTGACGAAGGTATTTTTCTTGGTTATGCTGCCAAGAGTAAACGATACAGAGTCTTCAGCAAACGCTCTATGATTGTTGAAGAATCTGCTAATGTAACCTTTGATGAGAATAATAGTATAGCTGCTCTTCTCGATGACGATGATGACATACATATCAGACCATCAACTTCTATACCCGTGGATAAAACACCTGTAACTAGTTCTGTGGAAGGCTTACCAAAGAAGTTTCATTTACACCATCGCATCCGAAAAAACTTGGTAATAGGTGAGGTATCAAAAGGAGTAAGTACTCGATCATCTGTTAGAGACTCTATTGCTAGCACTACATTTATTTCTCAAATAGGACCCAAAAATATTTTAGAAGCTTTCTCTGATGAATTTTGGATATCGACAATGCAAGAAGAACTCAACCAGTTTGAAAAAATCAAGTTTGGGAACTTGTTCCTAAACCTGTTGATCATTCAATCATCGGTACTAAATGGGTTTTTCGTAACAAAGTCAATAAGGACGGTTCAGTCACATGTAACAAAGCCCGTCTCGTAGCTCAAGGATACAACCAAGAGGAAGGTATCGATTACGAAGAAACATATGCTCCTGTTGTACAACTTGAATCAATCTGCATGCTTTGTGCATTTGTAAATTTTCAAATTTTCAAATTTTTTCAAATGGATGTCAAAAGTGCTTTTCTTAATGGCTTTATTAAAGAAGAAGTGTTTGTAAAACAACCTCATAGTTTTGAAAATCATAAATTTCCCGATCATGCTTTTAAACTTATGAAAGCTCTCTATGGCCTCAAACAAGCCTCTCGAGCATGGTATGAACGCCTTAGCACTTTCTTACTTGACAAAGGTTTTTCAAAAAGGAAAATTGATACGACACTGTTTATAAAATCTCTTGATGACACCATCCTCTTAGTACAAATTTATGTGGATGACATCATATTTGGGCTACTAATGAGGTCTTGTGCTAAGTGTATACAGAATGAGTTTGAGATGAGCATGATGGGGGAGCTCAACTACTTCCTTGGACTGCAAGTCAAACAATACTCACAAGACGTCTTCATCAGCCGATTGAAGTATACAAAGGATATGCTGAAGAAGTTTGATCTTGGCAACATCAAACCAATCAGTACTCATATGGCTACTACAACAAAACTAGAACCTGATGAAAGCGGCAAACTTGTTGATCAACGTAAGTATCGAGATATGATTGGTAGTCTACTTTATTTAACTGCTAGTCGTCCCGATATCATGTTTAGTGTTTGCTTGTGTGCTCGATATCAAGCTAACCCTAAGAAATCACAAATGACCGCGGTTAAGCGTATCTTTCGATATCTTAAAGGGACTGTTATGGTGAGCTTGTGGTATCCCAAAACTACTTCCTTTGACTTGATCGGATATTCCGATGCCAATTTTGCTGGATGCAAAGTCGACTATAAGAGTACCAGCGGCACGTGTCATTTATTAGGTAAAGCTTTAGTCTCTTGGTTTAGCAAAAAACAGAATTCTGTAGCACTATCCACAACAGAAGCTGAATACATCGCAGCTGGACGTTGTTGTGCTCAGATTCTGTTAATGAAACAAACCCTTGAAGACTATAATTTATTGTTTAAGCATATACTAATATTATGTGACAACACTAGTGCAATTAACCTGACCAAAAATCTAGTATGTCACTCACGCACTAAGCACATAGAAATTAGACATCATTTTATGCGTGATCATCAAATGCATGACACTTTTAACTTAGAATTTATTGACACTGATCATCAGCTAGCAGACTTTTTCACAAAATCACTAGCCGAAGAGCGTTTCAATTTTCTTCATAGAGAATTAGAAATTTTGGATGAAAATATCGTACAATAAGTTGTAGCTGCACAAATAACTGTTAAAACATAATCATACATAGTAAAATTATTTTGGGTACAAGCCGAAAGGGCCCTTCTGACAACAAGGCGTAAAAGTCTAAGCAACACGGTGTACTAGTCTTCGGACTATCTCTAGCATGGATCTGGCCCCTATAGCTAACTTGAGGTGATTCACCTATACTGATCATTGTTTAACAAAGTTTGTTGCAAGATTTAAATTATTTTATGGCTAATATAATTCAGTATTGCTAATTCCAGACAATTCTCTTTATTTATTATAAAAATTTTCTAGTCTTTTGGAGTTCTGGAACCAACCCCATAGAACTCGGGCCGAATTCTGCCTATGGCAGAGTTCGAACCGAACGCTGTGTACTAGGTACCAGAACCTTTAGTTATTCTTGGCCATTCATCCGATTTGATCCAAGGGCCACGATTTAACTAGTGTAGCCGGCCCTACTCTTTATATGCACGAATTTGAACTCTCTCCTCATTGCTACCACCTTCAACCTCTCTCCAAAGCCTATTTCTTCAAACCCTAACCCTGGAAACTCCATTGTTGGTGCTCTTCCTTCTTCAAAACTTAAGATTTCAAGGTTTTTGGAGATTCTCTTCAATTCTACTTCATTATTTTGAGGTATAAACTCTTGTTCTCCATCTAGTCTTTCATTATCATTCTTCATATCTTTGTCTTTACTTATCATATGGCTCCTAGGCTTTTTAATCGGAGAAATAAAGAGGGTTAGAACCGAAGGTGCCTCTTCATCAAACCCTCCTTCTCCTCCTCCAAATGTCCAACCCATTCACCCATTTTTCAATCCTCCTCCACCTCCTAATGCCAACACTTATAATGAGAAATTTTTTGTTTCATTAGAAGCATCTAATGAGTGTTACTCGGACTTTCGCTCCAGAAGTGTTGTGCCGGGATACCCCATAAATTTTACAATATTCTCCGAGTTTGATCCGAATTTCAAGGATCTATGCCTCGATGAACTTGTATCCACATCGTCACTCATATACCTTAATGCAATACAAATATTTTTTTTACAATATGACTCACGACGACCATAAAATCTATTCTCGGGTCGCCGACATTGATATTATGTTTGATGATTTTGATCTTGCTGAATATCTTGAACTTCCTGATCCCAACTCTTGTGAGCGTCTTAATGATACCCGTGAATTCATATTTGCTGGGGATATCACTTTTGAAGGGTTCAAAGATGTGATGTGTGAACCCAACACCCGTCCCCAAAAAATTTGGGCTAAGTTTCTCAACAACCATTTCTACGAACTTCATCGGATTATTTTCTCGTCCATCCTGCCCAAAGCAGGATCTACCGATGAGGTTACCTATCTTGAGATTACAGCCCTTTATTTTCTTCACTTTACCATCCCCTTTAACTTTCCTCGCATGATGGTGGATTGGATGATTCGTGCAAGGAAGAAGCCAAAATCGTTTGTTTATGCGATGTATCTTCCTATGGTCTTTCGTGCCTTCAATATCCCTTTGGATGAGTGTCAATTTTTACATGTTCCTATCTTTCTGTCCAAAGCACGTAGGACTGCCCCTGATCCTGCTCCAGTTGAGGAGAAATCTTTTGACTTAGATGCACCTCAGCCTGAGCCTCCTGCCACTCTCGACTCCATTCGCGACATGTTGTGCGACCACTTCCGTTTGGAAGACGATCGCTACACCCAGCTGGACTATCGGACTACTTTGCAGATGAGCACCATCAGCAACACTTTGCATGATATCCAGTACAATATGGCCCGGCATCCCACGATGCAATTTTCTACTGGTCGGGACCCTTCTCGCGAAGGTTACCAGATTGACGACCTATGGGCCAGGCGGTACTTGGATCCTGATGCGGCGTTTGTTGATCCTCGTCGCTCTGCTAGCGAGCCGTCCGAGTCAGCCGGTCCATCCCGTTCCCATGCTCCATGATGGTCGTGGTCTTCTACCTGCTGCTGCTGCTAATGTTCACTTTAGTTATGTTTTTATCATTTTCATGTCTTAGCACTCTTTGCACTATGTTTTTTAGACTTCAGTTTATCATGTATGAACTTCTAGTTTATTTCCTTTGGGTTTATCAAAACTGCTTAGCTGTCTCTTATGATAATTGGTTATGGCTATGAAATGTGTGCTTGCTATCCTCACTTTTTTACGTTTATCTCTCTTTACGGGGGAGCTATGATTCATTTTGTTAAATGACAAAGGGGGAGAAGCAAAGATATTTGGTTGAAATGATCTTATATGTTGTTGGATATTATATGATCTTGGATATTATGTTGCGCTTGAAAAAAGATTTTTGTATCAGGACATAACCGAAATAGTTAATTACGAGGGAGCCAACATATCTATTTATGGGGGAGCTACTCAATACAAACTACTCCCTTCAACATGTGTCCTGGTATGAATGTTGCGACATGCAAATATCGTTTTTGTCAATTATCAAAATGGAAGAGATTGTTGACCCAAACTGGATCACAGTCAACCTAATTTAGAGAATTAACCAAACAATATTTGACATGATCCAATACGACACATTGAGCTCAAAGTCAAGAACATCTTCTACAACATATCAAGCTCAAGACAGACGTCATCAACAACTTGATCATTACAATTGTACTTGTACTGAGTCTGTACTTTTTATTTTATTAAGTCTAGGAACATGTACGTTGAGTCATACTGAGCTATCTTGAACCTAGACTTCACTCTCCAAGCTCCACCATACAAAACAAGACAATCACCAAACCAAACTAATCCTCTCATAGCCCATTGTATGTTCTGGCCCCATAGAAACTGAATTCGGGCCGAACTCTGCCTCCTAATTTTTAGGATGCTAAACTTTAGGGCCTGCTTGATACTAGCTGTCAAACGTTCAAAATTTTGAAATCTTGGGATAGAATTCTGACCGAATTCGGCCTCCTCAGACTAGTATAAATAGAGCTTGAATTCTCTCATTTCAAATCATCTCTCACCTTCAAATATTCAAGCTTTCTAAGCTCTACTAGTCCAAGCTCCACTCTTCTATATCTCATAAGCCACAACTCTCCTTAGCCCAAGGTGCTCAGTACGATATCAGCTAGAAATTGTGTGCAAGAGTGAAAGAAAAGTCACTTGGACAATTCTAGGTTTCACCTCTGCGAATTTGTAAGAAGTTGGCATGCTCTTCTGAGTAAAGGCACGTGGTTGTACTCTATTTTACAAATAGTGGATTTCAATCCTAAGAGAGAGTTCTCAGGCCTGGACTAGTCCTCCACGAGGGAAACTAGGTTAAATTGCTGTGTTTGCGTATGCTCTTCTGATCTCTATTTATTTTCGTATTACTCTATGATTACTTACTCTCTTGGTAGTTGATTTCTGGACTTGATATAGAGCTGCATTTTTAATTGGTTATTATCGACACAAACTTTATTCACCCCCCCTCTAGAGTTGTCTACAAGTAACTTCACAACGGTTCCCTCATTGATCTCTCAGAGCTTCACAGAAGTACAGCCCCTTTACAGCTCCTTCATTTGGTCTCTCAGAGCTTCCAGAAGTACTGTAAATTTTTCGCTTTAGAAAAGTACAGTGACTTTGTCGCCTCAGAAAAGTGCAGTGACTTCGTCGCCTCAGAAAAGCACAGTGACTTCGTCGCCTCAGAAGTAGTCTCCTCGTCGCCCCAAAGCACAGTGACTTCGTCGTCTCAGAAACAGTCTCCTCGTCGCCCAAAAGTGCAGTAACTTCGTCGCCTCAGAAGTAGTCCCTCGTCGTCCGAAAGTGCTGTGACTTCGTCGCCTCAGAAGCAGTCTCCTCGTCAACCAAAAGTGCAGTGACTCCATCGCCTTAGAAGCGCAGTCTTTTTGTCGTCCAAAAACGTAGTGACTTCGTCCCCTCAGAAGCACAGTCTCCTCGTCGCCTAAAAGCGCAATGACTTCGTTGCTGCCTAAAAGTATAGCTCGTATAGCACACAGCTTGACCACAACATGGCATCATGCCACGTAGCCTGTATGGCATCCATATCTCTTTAGATACAATTACATCCAGTTTGTTCAAACAACTGTATCTCCTTAGATACAATCGGGTCTAGTTTGTTCAAACAGTTGTATCTTTTCAGATACAATCAAATTCGATTTGTTCAAACTGACACTCCTAAAATAAGATCGGACTTCAGTTTGTTTAAGCGGTTGTTCTTTCGATAGGAGCGAAACCTGTTCGGTTTCATCCGAGCAGTATAGTCGAGCAATGGACACGCTTCACATGTCAGTTACTCGGTCATATTGATAAAAGATGCTAACTGTCCTAGATCTCGATAATGGAGAACTCCAACAACCACCATGTATCACATCAGCAATAGCCTCTACAGAGCAGTTACAACAGATTTTTCCGAAATCTCACATGCGCAGTGCTCTTGTGCGTCAAAAAACCCTCTCGCACATCGTATATGTGCAACCTATAAATAGAAGGAGTCTTCCTTCATTCAAGAGACTTCAACGTCTTCTTGATTGGCAACCCAGAGTACCACTCACATGCATCAGAAAGTCAGAGCAAGTTCAGTTTGTTATCATATCGTCAGCGGAGTAAAGGAGCCGTTATAGTGCTCGATCTCCACGTCACACTTTTCCAGAAACCTTTGTACCTAGGTCTCCTGTTTAGGAGTCTTTTGTACTCTTTTATACGTTTGAAATACAAAAGTTCGTTTAACTTTTTGTTCATGGCAAACAGCAGTCCGCACATTGCTTCTGTGTATGTAAACCCTTATTATGAATAAAAATTGACTAAATAAATTAATTGGTAATTATTTTTGTTGCTTATTTGCAAGAAGGGTAGCCTAGCTTATTTTCTTTTTCAAAGGGGAAATTTGCATAAAGATAATTAAATCTTTTTAAACCAAACTAAATAGTTCCCTCCTTATCCTTTTCCATTTGAATAAGGGTTAAAGGGAGCAAATAACCGCTGATCCTCACTATCTCTTACGCAAACAACAGTCGACCCCTTTCCATCTACTCTTTCAAAACCCTAAATTCTTTTCTACCATTTTATGCCATTGCAAAGGCAACCGTGGACTCTTATTCGACGACCTAGGAGTAAGGAGGAAACCTCAGACCTATTGTAGAGATGTTGGCCCTTCTTCTAGTTTCAGCTTCGACGTAGGATTCATCACTAGAGACAACCTCTAGTAGGTAATCAACTAATTCCTTAATTTCCTTGATTATGTGGTCCATAGGATTTATATATCACCAACTGTTTGTGTATTTGCCATTAGAATTTTAGAGAGTTATTTGTATTTACCCCTCCCAATTGCTAATCCTATTTCTACTTCCCCCCTCCAATTTTATTTTAATTAGTGTTACCCCCCAATCTTTGGGTAAAGTGCAAATAAACCCTCCTTAGATTTGCGTTTTTGCATTTGAAGACCCCTTGTTTAAAAAAAAGACTCCCACATTTCAATTTTTGCTTAGTTTGCACCCATGTCATTAACAGGCGTTAAAATACGTCTAAAAATACGATTTTGCCCCTCCCCCTACTCTCTCCTCAATCTCTCTCCGATGGTGGGGGCTTGTCAAGCGGGGCCGACTAGAGGAGAGGGGAGGGTGGCCGACCAGCGGAGGGAGGAGGGGACATGTCAAGCTAGGTTTGAGCATTCGGTTAATTCGGTTCAAAACGAACCGAAAATCGAATAAGCAAAATCAAAACCGAACCGAATTGGCCCATAACCGAATCAAACCGAACCAAATTAAATTTGTTCGATTTTTGTTTATTCGGTTTATTTGCACTTTGTTGTTAATATATAGAGTACTTAAATATACCTAAATTTATTTAGTATATATATATTAATGTTAATGTTAATGTTATTGTTAATATTAATGTTAATGTTAATATTAATGTTAATATTAGTTTTAATGTTAAGTTTAATGTTAATTTTAGTATTTAATGTTAATATTAACATTAATATTAATATTAACATTAATATTAACATTAATATTAACATTAAATTACGGATTAGAGTGAGGGGGGTTTTTGGGGGGCTTTCTAAGGGGGGCTTTTGATCCGCTTCCTATATATATATATATATATATATATATATATATATATATATATATATATATGTATATATATATATATTTTCTTTTATATATATATATATATATATATATATATATATATATATATATATATATATATATATATATATATATATATACATATATATATATAAAAGAAAATATATATATATATATATATATATATATATATATATATATGTATATATATATATATATATATATATATTTTTTTTTTATATGTATATATATATATATATATTTTTTTTTTATATGTATATATATATATATATATATATATATATATATATATATATATATATATATATATATCTATATATATATATAAAAGAAAATATATATATATATACATATATATATATATATATATATATATATATATATATATATATATATATATATATTTTCTTTTATATATATATATATATATATATATATATATATATATATATATATATATATATATATATATATATATATAAACTAAATTTTCTTATTAGGTTTTCGGTTTTGGACCGAAACCGAAATCCAAAATCGAAACTGAAACCGAATAAGAAAATTTATTATTTTCAAAACCGAAATCGAACCGAATCTTTTTTTAACCGAACCGAATCTCTTATTCGGTTCTGCTCGGTTTTTTCTTATTCGGCCCCCCTCGACCGCCCCTCCTCCCTCTGTTAGACGGCCCCTCGACCCGTCCCCCACCTCCCTCCGCTAGCCAGCCCTCCCAACCCCCTCCTCCCTCCGCTGGCTGACCCCCCTCCGCTGGTCGGCCATGCTCGACCTAAGGGTGAGCATTATTCGGTTTGGACCAAAAATTGAACCGAATAAGATATTCGGCTCGGTTTAAAAAAGTTCTTATTCTGTTTCGGTTTTGAAAATACTAAATTTTCTTATTCTGTTTCGGTCTTAGGTTTTCGGTTTTGGACCGAAACCGAAACCCAAAATCGAAACTGAAACCGAATAAGAAAATTTATTATTTTTAAAATCGAAATTGAACCGAATCTTTTTTTAACCGAACCGAATCTCTTATTCGGTTCTGTTCGGTTTTTTCTTATTCGGCCCCCCTCGACCGCTCCTCCTCCCTCTGCTAGCCGGGCCCCTCGACCCGTCCCCCACCTCCCTCCGCTAGCCAGCCCTCCCAACCCCCTCCTCCCTCCGCTGGCCGACCCCCCTCCGCTGGTCGGCCATGCTCGACCTAAGGGTGAGCATTATTCGATTTGGACCGAAAATCGAACCGAATAAGAGATTCGGCTCAGTTTAAAAAAGTTCTTATTCTGTTTCGGTCTTAGGTTTCGGTTTCGGTCTAAACCAAAAACAGAATAAGAAAAAAAATATATTAAATAAATTTATGTATATTTAAGTACTATATATATTAACAAAAAAGTGCAAATAAACCGTAAATCGAACCGATTTAATTCGGTTCCGTTTGATTCGGTTATGGGCCAATTCGATTCGGTTTCGGTTTTGCTTATTCGATTTTTGGTTCAATTCGATTTTCGGTTCGGTTTGAACCGAATTAACTGAATGCTCAGCCCTAGCTCGACCCGCCCCCTCCTCCCTCCGCTGGCCGGCCACCCTCCCCTCTCCTCTGGTCGGCCCCGCTTGACAAACTCCCACCACCAGAAAGAGAGAGAGGGGGGGAGTGGGGGGAGGGATAAAATCGTATTTTTAGACGTATTTTAACGTCTGTTAATGGCATGGGTGCAAACTGAGCAAAAATTAAAATGTGGGTTCTTTTTTTTTAAACAAGGGGTCTTCAAATGCAAAAACGCAAATTTAAGGAGGGTTTATTTGCACTTTATCCAAAGATTGGGGGGATAACCCTAATTAAAATAAAATTGGGGGGAAGTAGAAATAGGATTAGCAATTTGGAGGGGGGGTTTAAATACAAATAACTCAATTTTAGGCAACTAATTAGCATTTTATTCATCTAGATATTGTTGGAAATATTATATATTAATTACGTATGATAATTTAGGCCACATCTATAGATATATGGGGGATTGGTGTGTCCTATGTATAGGAATTTTGGTGTATCCTGTAGGAAGGAGGGTGTGCTGGATTGCGCGGTGGAGGTTTTAGCATCAGAACATATTTTGGAGTATTGAGTAAAGTTACATATTGTAAACAACTCTCATGCTTGTGTTGTCTATATATATATATATATATATATATATATATATATATATATATATATCATTTCTGACCTCTGCTAGAGCTAATCCCACTTATTGTACTGAGATAACTAGCATCACTGGATACAGACAACAGCAACTTCCAATGAAATACCTAGGGCTTTCTCTTTTCAAAGGGAGAGCAAGAATGACTTATTTCCAAGACTTGATCAGCAACATCTTATCTAAGCTTCAAGGGTGGAAGGCAAAGCGATTTTCAATTGGGGGGGAGATCACTCTCATCAGCAGTGTTCTAGCTTCCATTACTATTCACACCCTGTCAGTATCCCTGTGCCTAATAAGTGGATAACTCAGATAGAGAAAATTATATATATATATATATATATATATATATATATATATATATATATATATATATATATATATGTGTGTGTGTGTGTGTGTGTGTGTGTGTGTGTGTGTGTGTGTGTGTGAGAGGGGGTGGAGAGTATGTACAAAATTTGAGTATTATCCTTATGTGTGTCCATAGGTAACCTGTCTGTGTTATAACGGTTAACTCAGCAGAAAATAGGGAACCTGTGTGTCCATAGGTGTCACGTTCCAGTCCAAAAAGTTACGGAAGTAGCATGTGACACGGCCATAAGGAACCTAAAACACAAAAAAATAAGACAGTAGGAACCAAGACACTCTCAGGTCAATCCTATAGACTGTAGTCAAGGCAAGCACTTCCAATCTATAGTATCTCAATTGTAGTCAAGGCAAGCACTCTCAATCGAAAATGTAGTCATTCCTAATATCAAGGTCAAATAATCTTGTATACCGTAGTCCAGGTAAGCACTGACAATCTATAGTATGTCACAAGTCAAGTCATACTCAAGTCAAGTCATGTCAAGTCAAGAAAATAGTGGTGTAAGACTAGACAACTCTATCACGAGACACATGTGAACACGAAAGCAATATAGCAGATAATAACAATATAATAGAAATCAAGAACGTGCATGTAAGCTAGAAACAAGATAAATGTAAAACTATACATGGGATAAAGTAATCATTAATATAACAATATAAGGAAAAAGGAACAACAGAGAAGTAAAAAAAATATGCATATGCATATAAAATATACTGTACAGGTTGGCAAGGTATATTTACCTGCAACTTCCAATTGCGAATATGACGGTCCGACTCAGAGATCCTCGCTACGTCCGTCATGCACTCCTAGATTAAATAATTTCATCTATTAATGATATATCTATGCCTTAATACATACTATTTATAGACTTACTATATATAGTCATTACTAGACATAATCTACGGAACTAAATATATATGACCCAATCCATCATATATGGTATTAAATCAATATAATAAAATAATATTTTTATAAAGTAAACATAAATATTTATTTCTAAAAAAAATACTAAAATATTTATAATAAGATTTAGACTACATTATTTATAAGGAACTCGCCAATAGAGGAGGGGGGACGCGGGGGCGCGCTGTGGTGGAGAGGGGACCGCGGTAGAGGATGGGGGGACGCGGGGGGCGGGGGACGTCGGTGGAGGAGGAGGAGGGATTAGGGTTTGGGTTTGGGGAGGTTGAGCGGGAAGATGAAGGGGAGGGGGCAGCAAAGGGGGGACGCAGAAAAGAAGACGAGAATATTTTAGTCATAAAATTTCAGTCAGAGGAGTTGATCGTCACTCATTGACGGTTTTAGTTAAAAGTGGAGGATTCATGTCTTGTGATAAAGCAGCGAGGTGCACCTTGAACATGGATAAATAAAAGGGTCCGACTATTGACACCCCATGGATTTCTAAGGACACCCCATGTAACTTAAGTGAAAAAATAGATTAATGTGTAAAGACGTAAATATCCCCCTTCTATTATAGCACATCCCATCAGCCTTATTCATATGCTTCATTATATTTTGGTCTTCTTAGTACACCCCACTTTCTCTCCCCAACCCAAAAACCCTCCACTTTCTCTCCCCAAGCAAAAAACCCTAAATTCTTCTTACTTTGAAGGAAGTTAAAGGAAGTTGAAGAAATCATAATGGAGGGACAAAATGCACATGAATCACAACTTAATTTCTTAGACGAATTTCATACGGATGCGTTGTTTGAGAATCGTGAATCTTTGGTGAATTGGGTATGTACGGTAGGAAACCGTCATAATATGGTTATTTTGGTTAAACGATCGGATAGCGGAGATGGAAGGCGAGCTCGAGTAATTTTGGGTTGTGAGCGCGGTGGTAAATATCGATAGAAGAAGCCAAAAGTCGATGAAAAAAATTCGACTAACATTGCCAAGAAGCCGAGACGTGAAAGGCTTACGGGCACGAAGAAATGTGATTGTCCATTTCAGTTGAAGGGAGTGCAAGCCAATGACGTAGGACAATGGTCATTGAGGGTTATATGCGGGTCACATAATCACCCACTGGGACGAAATTTGGTTGGACACTCATATGCCGGTCGACTGACCCCTGCAGAAGATCAACTTGTTAAAGACCTGACGAAGAAGCATGAGTGGCTTCCCTCCGCCTAGTGTTTCCTGCAAATTTAATCAACGACCGTAGCTTCTTCAAGACGTGCACGTTCTAATTGGCCGGTCGTTTGATTCGGAGCAACGACCGTAGCTTCTTCAAGACGTGCACGTTCTTGTTTTTTCGGCACGACGTCTCCTAGCAGAAGCATGAGTGGCTTCCCTCCGCCTAGTGTTTCCTGCAAATTTAATCAACAACCATAAATTAAGGAGAAAAAATATGTTTTGCCTTCAAAATGTACTGTTCGACCAATACTTGTCGGAAAAACCCATACTGTTCGACCAGAGCAGGTCGAACAAAAGTAAACTGTTCGACCGATGTTGGTCGAACAGTTGTTGTATGTCCGACCGACCAGGATCGAACAGGGCCGCGAATTCCAAAAAATTTTTCGAACGATTGTTTCATTTTTTTTCACAATCGATCGGTTTCGAAACATATACAGAGATCCTAAACGAAGATAGATACTAATTTCGAACAAGATTACTCATCTACAGGTCGATTTGCGGAAATTTACCTTCCGATTGAACTTGTTTTCCTCTATCCATTGCGAAGCCGAACAAGGGAGAACTCTTCGACGAAGGGGAGGCGACCGGGCAGCGACTGGAGGGACCGAAGTTGGCTTCGGAGTGAGGAGAGTGGAGTGTTAGGGTTTTGTGAGGGAGGAGAGTGGAATGTTAGGATTTTGTGAGGGAGGAGAGTGGAGTGGAGTGTTAGAATTTTAGTGGGGTGTACTTAGAAAGCTTTGAGATGGGGGTGTAAAATAGGTAAGGATATTTTTGTCAAATATTGGGGTGTACTTAGTATTTTTATAAGCTTAATCAACTACATGTGGGGTGTACTTAGAAATTGGGGTGTCCTTAGAAATACATGGGATGTCAATAGTCGGATCCTAAATAAAATGAGGGTGCAAGTGAAAATTTCTCAAATATATTTTAGATTTAAGGACTGTTACCAAAACACTCCTTTGCTTAAACGTGGGTCAGGTCACCTCCTGCTGCTTCCCCAACTTCCTCACTTCTCTCTACTCACTTCTCTCTTCTCTCTCTCTCTCTCGATCTCTCGAGATGCTCTGCAGTAGGAAAGTGATGAACTTCTTCTTGAGGAAAGACGTGAGGAAGCTCCTCAAGAGAAAGGACAGCGATACTGGCGAGAGAGGTCCTCTCTCTCTCTCTAACTAATCTTTCTTTTTGGTTTCATGGGTCTTCAGCAGAATTAATTTGGTGCAGATTTCATTCCTCTACTACTCCAAATGTCACATTTCAATTTGGATTCCTAATTTCTGCAGGAACTAATTTCTGGATCATTTACCATTTTCGCTCACGGTCAACAAAGATGTTATTTTTTACTCGATTAGGACTTTTAGGGAATATTAGGTCATTTTCTAGTTTGCCTGGATTAATTTGCATCAACTACGGCATTGTTCCAAGTAGATCAACATGCATTCTCTAAAAAGCACGGACTCATGGACACATTTTCCAATACACGTCTTGGACACGACACAAAAGAACATTCCAAACCGATGTCGGTGTCGCCGTGTCCGCATCGCCTTGTGTCGTGTATTATTAATTTATGTACAGAGTGACTACAGTAAATATGTTATTTACTTTGTCACACAAGTGGTTGTAGTTTCCACATTGTATTAAGAAAGCCTAGTTATTTATGCGAGTCTGTAAATTTTCTGTACTTCTTTAATTTTGTTCTGGAGAGGAGTTGAATAAAGTCAGTGTGAAAGTCCACTCATTAATTGCCTCATTATTCTGTATAGATCAAGGTGCAATTTTTTTTTTTGTCAAGCCTTCAGGATTTTCAAATTTATTAGAAAGATGTATCATTTGCAAGCATCTTTCTCACTATATATAATGGGTCATTAGTTCAACTAATAAGTATTGTAAGACAGAGCACTAGATGGCTATATCGGGTTAGTTCTTTATGTGTTCACATTCCAATGAATACATTCGTTTTCAAATTGGAAATAGGAAGAGCGCTCGAGGATCTGCGGGCTTCCCTCTTCAATGAACTGCGAACGTCGGATGGAGCTAAGCGACTGCAGCAAAGAATTTGCGGTCCGACGGTTGCGCTCTCATTCAATTTCTTCATTTCTGTAGGTATTATTATGATGAACAAATTGGTATGTATATTCTTTCTTATGTATTGTCATTTTAGTTCAATTCACTTGGTCTCTGTTAATGATCTTTACAATTTCCACTTCTTCTTTTCCTTGTAGGTTCTTGGGAAAGTCGGCTTTAATTATCCCATCTTTTTGACCTTTATACACTATGGTTTAAGCTGGTTCTTGATGGCCATCATGAATGTGCTCTCACTTCTTCCAGCTTCGCCTCCCGCAAAGTCTACCCCATTTTCTTCTCTTTTTGTACTTGGTATTGTCATGTCCCTTTCTAATGGCCTTGCCAATGTCAGTTTGAAGTACAATAGGTATTATGGCCCATTCTTTGCTGGCAGACCTTGATCATTTAGTTTTCACTTGTTAATACTTGGATTTGTTTATGTTGTAGTGTTGGCTTCTATCAGATGGCTAAGATCGCCGTGACTCCGACTATCGTCCTAGCTGAATTCATGCTCTTTCAGAAGAGAGTTTCTTACCAAAAGGTAGAGACTCATGTTTGGATGAAATGTTCTTCAAGGAAATGTAGTCGGATTTGGATTTTAATTCATTCAGTCATATACTATTTGGGTTTTCTTGTTCTTCAGGTAGCTGCATTAACTATAGTATCCATTGGTGTTGCTATTGCAACAGTTACAGACCTTGAATTTCACTTTTTCGGTGCATGCATTGCTTTAGCATGGATAGTTCCTAGTGCAGTCAATAAGATTCTCTGGTCCAATCTACAGCAGCAAGAGAACTGGACAGCATTAGCGTATGTGGTTTCTTGTTTCCTTTTTTTTTTGTACTGTTCGCTTATGTTAGTATTTCCATAGATCAATTTCCTTGCTATCAAAGTTTTTAATTTTGATTTCATTAAACAGGTTGATGTGGAAGACGACACCAATTACTCTCCTTTTTTTGGTGGCTTTAATGCCTTGGCTCGATCCACCAGGTGTTCTATCCTTCAATTGGAACTTCCCTAATACGTCAGCTATCCTTATGTCGGCGGCTCTTGGTTTCCTGCTTCAGTGGTCGGGAGCTTTGGCACTTGGGTAAGCTATTTACATCAGTGAAGAACTCCATCAGATGTTTGGTTACCATTTTAGCTGTGATACACTCTCCACACGTGAATTTGAACACCCATATCTAATTTACACATGAGTTAAATAAGTTCTGATCTATTAATCCTGCTTTACGTAAATGAACTAATGGGTTAGCATGAAAGATCCAGTCTGTACCTTGTCCAAGACAGAAATATATCACACTTCAAGACTTGTTAGTAATAACTTGGAAACTAGTCACATGAGTGTGTTTATAGTAACAATTCTCATATATTTTCGATAACTTCTACATAAATCTACGTTTGTATATTTCATATATGGTTAGGCATACAGATTTCTTGTGCTGTTGAAAAGCATAAATCATTTTCATGAGTGTGTTTCTTTAATCTTGTTATCCCAACTAAACTTGAACTATAATAGATAAGAATGTTTGTATGTCATACACAACCAAATCTGCTCTAAATATAAGTTGATCAGGTTTGGATTAATAATTTCAATTCAAGTCCTACATTGACCAAACTAGACATGCTTTAGCTCTTTGGATGCCGATCTGCTTGCATCCTGGATCCTCACTATTTATTATGTAATAACCTCTGATTGTATCTTGTCGATGTGAATACATTTTCCTCTTCAGCTTATTCTGCGATAGATTTGCCATTCCCTCCAACAAATACTACAATTTCTTTCGTCTAGACACTTTATTTATCTAGGGTAACCATGAAGAACACTCCTTTGTCTCATGAGCTTACCCGCATTAGTGAAGAAGGTTGAGCTACTTACCTTTCACTTGTTCCATAAAGTTTATGGCAAGACCCTAAATTTATCATAGCTCCGTTACGAAGGAAATTGTCAATTGGCAGTTGGTTGTAAGAACAGGACCAATTCTTTTTTTGGAGCTACTACTACCGTGAATTATGTTTCATAGATGACCCATTCGAAAGGGATTTTTTTTTTTTTTTTTTTGGACCGTCAATCATTGTCTGGAACAGTAAGTTGTAATATTACATGATTTACTTCTGAAAATTCTCTTTATTTGTGTTCATCACAGGGCTACATCGGCTACCTCTCATGTTGTGCTTGGGCAGTTCAAAACATGTGTTATCCTTCTTGGAGGGTTCCTTATTTTTAATTCTAATCCAGGAATGACAAGTATCTGCGGGGCTGTTACTGCCCTTGGAGGTATGTCATTGTACACTTACCTCAACTTGCTAGGTTCGAAGCAGCAGACAACTAAATTATCAACTCGCCAGCCATCTTTTCCCTTGTCAAAATCAAAACTTAGTAAGGAAAGTTGTGATGCCCATGACGGGAATTCTACTCTCGAATCTGTCTAAGGGGTCATATTTATGTTCCTTTGGGCAATCCATTTTGATCTCGGCGAAGCAATACAGGATGTGGATGTTAATTCATGTAGGAAATCTAAGACATACAGATTAGCAACTAACCATTTATGTACCCCTCTTTTCGGGCTTATTTTAGTTTGGAATCTACTTTATGAGACATCCCAAGTCCTGATAAGTTCCTATGTAATTATGTATCTTGTACTTAAAAGGGTTAGCTTCAGTGTATTTGGTACAAGTGGCATTTAATTCGTGGATACTTGATGTAAAGCTTTAAAGATGTAACATTGTGCTTCTACTTTTATCTTTCCTTTTATCTTTTCCACAACCATTTTTATTGATAATAAATGCCTAGTGCGAGTTGCCGTGTTGTACAATGTTTTTGCGGCTGTGGTTGAATTTTATATATAATCTTTAAAGGACTTTGGTTGTGATTCTAGTAAATGAACTTTGATGGATATTTCAGCCATTGGTAGCGGAATTGCTGGCTGCTTGTAACAGGAGAAAACTGTACGTAATTCCCAACTCACTTGTGGTGCAGACCGACCGTCTGTGTTATGGGATGTTCTGGTGACTCAAAACAGGGGTAATAAAATTCTTAATTCGCTTAACATCAAGCTTGGATTAGTGTCACAAGCTTTTGAAACAGTGAAGGTATGTGTTTACATATGCATGTGTTATCCGACATATATACGTGATTGTTGATATCTGATATTCACTAAAACTGTCAGCTTAGCGACACCGAAAACTGTCACTAATATGTATAGAAACATAGCTAAATCAGATTAACGACTTTATTAGCAATGCAAAACTCTCGGTCGACAGGAACAAAGTCATAGATAGAGTCGCCAAATGTTGCTCATGCTTCGTTGCGGTGAGTCGTACAAAAGTTGTTATATGCTTAGGAGGCAAAAATTTGCCTTCGCAATTGACGAAGTGGCATGAAAAGTAGCAATGTATGGGCGACGTCTCATTGTCTTATGCGATCTTTTAGCGACATCCAAACTGAATTTCCATTCTCCTGACAATTTCCATTCTGAAACAGATCAATGAGGTATAATTTCATCAAGCATCGTACGTGGCTAAATCCCAAAGGAAATGAATTTTTTTTGAAAACATCAGTGGACCTATTTATTCAATACATTCAAAGAATATAACGAATTATTCAACTCCACAGCACCACAATTATATTAAAAAACTAATAGAACATCTATGAAAATGAACAAATACAATAATGATAATAACATCAATAATACATATCTCTACTATTATAAGGGGACTTCAAAATGGCTTCAATTAAGCCGTGTAAGCCGTGTGTATATCATCAATTATTTCATTTAAAAAAAAATTCGGAGAAATATTATTTTAAATTTTTTCTTTTTTCTTTCGCATAACTGAATACTCTCTTTTTTATCCACAAAAAATAACCCAAGATTATTCTCACATTTTCTTCCGCACAACCGAATACCCTTTTTTATCTATATATATCCATAACAAATTATAATTATAATTTAATTAATCTTTACAAATTTTAATTAAAATATAAATATATATAACAAATCTTAATTTAAATTTAAATATTAATTTATTTTTGATAAGATAAAAAAAGAAAAATAATAATTTTATGTGCAACGCACGTACTTTTACTAGTATAATAATAAAAAGTCTCGGTATACATTCAAAATAGTACATCCAAATGTCTGAAACAAACTAAACAAATTATACAAGATAACGACCGAAGAAGGGTCGTATACAACATAACTAAGCAAATAAAATCGTTGAGGAGGAGCACACATTGTGCACTATCCCATCTCTGCATAGTAGAATCAGTGACTAAGTCAGTAAATTGTCACGCACAAAAGTTTACGCTCCACCGAGACGGACTTGCATAACTCTTTACGGACCGGAATTATGCGGGAAGCTTCCAGAGTGTTCTAGAAGATGGTGGAATCTTCCAGAAGATCTCATAATCTTCCAGAGGACCCGAAAATCTTCCAGAAGACTCAAGACCTTTCTAGATGTCTCATGATCTTTCTGGATGTACTAGAAGTTTCCTTAGAAATATTTAGTCCCTAGAATAATCCCTGGAATATGCCGATTCCAGAAGTTTTCATGTGAGCCTTGGAGGCCCTATAAATAAGTGGGAGGCTCATTTGTTCCTCACCACCCAAAGTTGTGATCTCTTTCTGGTATAGTGAAGTTTTTCATACTTCCAATCTCTCTCTTTTGCTTCATAATATTTTCAATATCGCTATAGCGGACTAGCTAAGCGGGTTCGGGAAGGCTGGCATGGATTTTCGAGTAAGAAGCTTGTGCGCCGCACGGGTCGAAGTGTAGCCTAAAATACTAAGTTCGTGACAAGTGGTATCAGAGCAAAGGTCGGTTGGTGCCATGTCAACATCCGAGAACGCTCAAGAGGGACCCACGTAACCTAAGGAGGGGCACGCCAAGACGCACAAGAGGGGCAAGAGCAAGGAGTCTACGGTGGAGCGTAGCCTTGCCGGTCTTGCCGAGCGTGTTGGAGTCTTGAAGACGGGTTCGAGGGACATGGAGATGCGCATGGGCTCCGTGGAGCAAAGCAACACGAGGCTAGAAGAGTACTTCGACGGGCTGGAGAGCGACGTTGCTTTGTCCATGGCAATCTTTCGGGAGCAATTCTAAGAGTTCTGATCCGTACTTAAGGAAGAGCTCAAGGAGCATCGTGTGGAGATTGAGGACTTGCGTTGGAAGGTCCAAGGCTACGAGAAGCAAAAGACCATGGTCGTGAGTTGCGGAGAACTCAAGACCAAAGTTGCCATCTTGGAGAAGGCCGTTGTGTCACGATCCGCTACCCAAATTGTTGGGCTGGACCGAGTCATGTCCAGCCTACGCTAGAGATAAAGCGTAGTAAGCTATTCTAAAGATAAACAATATATAATCAATGTGTGCTAACAGTTCTATATGTCATGTTGAGTCAGAATAATGTTCCAAACACAAAATCGTCTCGTATAAAAATATGTTCCAAATACATAGCCAAGACATAAAACTGGATACAGGTCCAGTATCAAAAATACATAGTCTAACAACATGACTACTCTCAAAAGTTCCGAGCAACTACACAAACTAGACGAGTTTCCCCGTAGGTACATCATCGTAAGGTAAAGTCTGATCCTCGACGGCAACTCCATAATAGGAATCACATAGCAACTCCTCCTCGGTAAGTATACCTACAACGTTATCCTGTCAGGACGGGAGCAAGTACTGATTCTAACAAACTAAATATATGAAGCATGAAATGATCTGAAGTGTATAAACAGGAATCATGGCATATCACAATCTATCATGGTAAGGACACATATGTCATAGAGACAGATGTATATGTAATGTTTAAAACTGTAGCAGGTACGTGATCGTCAATAGGTGTACAATGTGCTGTGGCACATATAAATAAAATATACATACGTACAAGTGTACAAGCATAGGTGTATATGTAACGCCCCAGTCCCAAAATATGTAGGACCAAGTACGTGAACATGCCAGCTGCACATATACGAAGAATACTCCAATATATGGAATCCTCATATATGCACATAAGCTGTAAATAAAAATAATCACAGGCCAGAATAACATATCTAATCTCATCACAGCTCAACACAAAAAATAATAGAGTCCAAATAAATAAATAAGAGTATCAAAAGATAGCCGGGTGAACATACTCACTCCAAACAGCTATGAAAAATAGTT
The DNA here is from genome assembly GCA_029216955.1 of Iris pallida. Taxonomy (NCBI): domain Eukaryota; kingdom Viridiplantae; phylum Streptophyta; class Magnoliopsida; order Asparagales; family Iridaceae; genus Iris; species Iris pallida. The sequence goes on along the minus strand of JANAVB010030420.1, from coordinate 3,803,212 downwards.
TCACAAGATCGGAGTCCGACCTCCGCAAAATAGAAAGAAATGAGATGTAAAATAATATCTACAACTGTCTCAGATAAGAAATAGTCTAGAAATCAAAAGGCACTACCTCGTCATCAATGTAGGATAGCTCCAACGCCGCTCCGTACTCCTGTAGAAAATCGTCCAAACCTGGTGAGATAACCAGGTCCTCAGGGGACATAGCAAGATACAAGAAAATACCATGCCATATAAACTGTGATAATATAATAAGAGAAAAGTATGCATGTAATCTGGTTCCTGACCATTCTACTGTGAATATGCAGTTGAGATACATTCCTTCGACGCATGAGCCCTGGCTGAATATAGGATCCGGTATAGTCCCCTCTTGGGCACCAGTGACCAAGCGCATGACGTTCCAAGAACGACAGTGGCCAACCTGAGAGGCTAATCATACCCGTATCTCCAGCGGAGCTTCCGGGTTACAAGGGAAGTACAATCGAAGCCCATACGTCAGGTAATGTTCTTCCCACCCAATGCCTAGTACCATCATCTCCATGACTGACATGTACCTCTAGTAACTGCCAAGTCTTCTAGCATGCAATACTATTGGCAGTTACCCCTATCCGTCGCACGCTCCATACGTATCGGTGGCCAGCCGACTACACAAAAACGTGTCCTACATGTGACTCACATCACGTGATACAACAAGTGTCAAGGTCGTATGAGATATACCAATACCATAACATCAATGAGTGGTCAATAAACTAAGTCAATGCAAGAGGAATAAATAAAGCGAGAAAAACGACCGATAGAGTCGCTTGCACCCAAGTGTGACTTGGACGCACAGTTTAAATATCAAGAAATAAGAAATACTGAAAATAACAACTGAAAATAAGAAGTATAATAATCACAGAGTAAGGTGGCAAGGTATCTTGCCTGATGGTGCAAAGTGGCAAGTTCCAAGAAATCACAATGTCAGCTAAGAAACGTCACAGTCTCCAAACAACTCCGGACGCTGAAACAAATATCAAAAATACACTCGGTGTAAAAGATATACCTAGAAAACGCATGTCCAAAAGTCAAATTCTGGAACAGGGGCAAAATCAAAATTTTGGGTCAAAACGATATCCGCCGTTGGACCCGCTTTGTACCGAAATGCGTGCCGAAGTCTATGGTCTCTAAAGTCGTCAAACTACATGTCTACTATTTCAGTTCGAGGAGAGGAACTCAACGGTATGTCCAGTTTTGGATTCCGATGAGCCGTGCACAAAATCGCCCGTTTGAGTGGGTCACGTGCCCGCCAAAAATGGGTTCCAATTCGACCTTCTCAGAATCGAACCAAACTTGGCACACAGGACCAGAATTTCGATCCGGACCTGTCGGCGCAAGTTTCATCTCGATTGGACGACTGTACACGAAGTTATGGGCAAGTTTGCAAAACGCCGATACGGGGGTATCTCGACGGATACGCGTTGATTTCGTCGCGCACATGCGACGAAACTGAGTTCCGTCAGTTCCCACACGTCCGCAACGTCCATACGTGCCTTTTGATGCGTATAGCGCACGACCACGTCATCCGGTTTGTTGGAGCGTACGTCGTATCGGGCAAAATTTTCTGAAAATTACTATTTCGAAAATAGTTTTTCACACAAGTTTAACACGGATTTAATTCTTGCACAAAAATCGAAATAGCCATCTACCAGTTGCGTTTTAGTCGTGGTTATGTTGTCTTCACACGTGTTCAATTAGTTTCTACATTACTTTACTACACAGCAAGAAAATTGGCCGACAAGTTATCGTTTTAAAACAGTTTTATAGTATTACAGAAAATAGATTTTTGTTCAACTTCGTCTCGCTTTTTCGAGCAAGTCGATGGGTTGTTTTTGAAATCCACCTGGAGGATCTCGAAGAGGGTCAAGTCTACTTTCCAGAAAATCTTACGGATCGAAAATCGGTGCTACGAGTAAAAAGTTACGTCGTAGGGAAGTAGGGTACCTTGAGTGGGAAAACTGCTCCGTGGGTGACGCGGGGCTGACTTCCGATGCTCCGTTCGTCGCACACACAATCCCATCGCTGGTGAAACGAACTCCTAGGCGAAGAGGGTATGTTCTGCTAAAATTTTCGTTTTGGGTGACTAGGGTTTTGAGGTCTGTGGAGGAAGTTATATATAAAACAAATTGATTGAAAACCTAATACTACCACTATTACTAATAAGCAATTGGGCTATTCCCACGGGTTGGGTGCGGAAATTGCTGCTATAGCAGCAATGTAGGGAGAGGAGGGGCCCGCCCACTTTAAGTGGGGGGTGGGTTAATATATATATATATATATATTTGCTTTTACTTTAAACACAATGCAACAACATTAGTTACTTTGGCTTAACAGTAAGCCTGGCCCGCCCCTTTGCTGAGTGTGGGCCGGCCCATTCGTATTTTTTTTTTAAAAACGTTTACAATTATATATATATATATATATAAATATATATATATATATATATATATATATATATATATATATATATATATATATATATATATTTTTTTTTTTTTATTTTTATATATATATATATATATATATATATATATATATATATATATATATATATATATATATATATATATATATATTTTAAGCTAGCAATAAATTCTCAAAAATTTACAAATAAATTCCTAAAAATCCTAAATTTTATATACTTTATTTAATAGAAATATTAACATGCACACATATAATAATGTATATATACGCACATACTTTAATTATACTAACAATCTTAATCGTAAATAAATCCATAACTAATGAAATACGTAACAAAATTAATTTAATTTATAAAAATCAATTATAAATTATGGGGGTTTACATCCTACCCTACTTAAAAAAATTTCGTCCTCGAAATTACACTAAGTTCGGGGGATCAATGCAATGCAAGAAAATTAATAGTAATCTAAAAGCTTAACTGCAAGGCATACCTTCATCTTCGAACAAATGCGGGTAGCGGTTTTGGATGTCGTCCTCGTGCTCCCAAGTAGACTCCCCTGGCGAGTGATGCTTCCATGCCACGCGAACCAATGGAATAGATTGATTCCGCAACACCTTCATTCGGCAATCGAGGATACCTACTGGTTGCTCTTCGTACGACAAACTCGGTCCAACTGTGATCTCGAAGTGATCAAGCACATGATTGCTGTCCGCCACATACCTCCTCAGCTGAGATACATAGAATACGTCATGTACTCCCTCTAGCGACGGTGGCAAGGCCAATCTGTAGGCAACCTCTCCAACACGTTCCAAGACATCGAAAGGACCGATGTACCTTGGACTCAACTTGCCACGTCCTCCGAATCGAATCGTGCCTCTAGTGGGGGATATCTTCAAGAACACATGGTCGCCCTCCTTGAACTCCAAGGGTCGACGACGATTATCTGCCCACTGCTTTTGACGATCCTGCACTGCTCGCAGGTGGTCCTGAATTTTCTTCACTGTCTCCACTGTGCTCAAGACCAACTCGGGACCCAATAGCTGTCGCTCTCCTATGTCGCTCCAATAAACAGGAGACCGACACTTTCTACCATACAATGCCTCAAACGGAGCTATTTGAATGCTCGCTTGATAGCTATTGTTGTAGGAAAACTCAACAAGATGAAGATGGTCCTCCCATGAACCGCCAAAGTCAAGCATGTACGCTCTCAGCATATCCTCTAGCGTCTGAATGGTACGCTCCGACTGGCCGTCTGTCTGTGGATGGTATGATGTGCTAAACTTCAATCGGGTGCCCAAACTCTCTTGCATGCTCCTCCAAAAATGTGAGGTAAATCTCGAGTCACGGTCTGACACAATACTAACAGGCACACCTTGTAATCTCACAAGCTGCTCCATATACATCTCTGCCAATACCTCTGTCGACTGGCCCACTCTAAAAGGTAAGAAATGGGCTGACTTGGTAAGTCTATCAACAATCACCCACACTGCGTCACGTCCCCTAGGACTCCGAGGAAAACTCGTGACGAAATCTATAGTAATGTGCTCCCACTTCCACTCGAGAATGGATAGCGGCTGCAATAATCCGGCCGTCCTCTGGTGCTCCGCCTTAACTTGTTGACATACCAAGCACTTGGCAACGAAACGAGCTATCTCCCGCTTTACTCCATGCCACCAATAATACTGTCGTAAGTCACGATACATCTTGGTTCCTCGGGATGAATAGAGTAAGCCGAACTGTGAGCCTCTGTCATCAGCTCCTGCTGTAGCTCTCCATTGGGAACATAAATGCGATCGCCACATCGCAATGTCCCATCGGGGTGGATCCTCAATCCCGTCTGCTCTCCTGCTTCAGTCCTCTCTCTGAGCCATCGAAATCTAGCATCATTGGGCAACGCTGCCTTGATGCGCTCTACCAATGATGATTGTACTTGGAGGTTGGCTAGTACGCCGTCTGCTCCAGGCAATTCTACTTTAATACCAAGCTGCTCCAAGTCTCTAATCAAGTCCTTCTGTGTGGTCAAAAAGTGTACCATGGGCTTGCGGCTCAATGCGTCTGCCATGACATTAGCCTTGCCCGGATGATAATGAAGCTCGATCTCATAATCCTTCATCAACTCCAACCAATGTCGCTGCCGCATATTCAACTCTTTTTGTGTGAACACGTACTTGAGGCTCTTATGATCAGTGTAGATATCAACCTTTTTGCCGTACAAGTAGTGTCTCCATAGCTTCAAAGCAAAGATAACCGCTGCGAGCTCTAGATCGTGGGTCGGATAATTCTTTTTATGCACTCTCAACTGTCGCGATGCATATGCTACTACCCGACCGTGCTGCATCAATAGACATCCTAATCCCTTCCCGGATGCGTCGCTGTAGATCACAAATCCTCCTGGGCCCGATGGTAGTGTCAAGATCGGTGCTGTGGTCAATCGCTTCTTCAACTCGTCAAAAGTAGTTTGTCACTCGTCTGTCCATACAAACTCCTGATTCTTGCAAGTTAATCGAGTCATAGGTCCCGCTATTCGAGAGAAATCTTCTACGAACCGTTGGTAGTAACCTGCAAGTCCGAGGAAACTACTCACCTCTGAAGCTGATGTGGGAGTGGGCCATGATTTGACTGCTGTGATCTTCTCTTGGTCTACTGATATACCATCGCCCGTAACAATATGACCAAGAAATGATACCTCTTTGAGAAAGAAATCACACTTGCTAAGCTTCGCAAAGAGTCTCTCATTCCTCAATGTTCCCAAAACTATCCGTAGGTGCTGCTCATGCTCCTCTTGACTCTTGGAGTAAATCAAGATATCATCTATAAAGACTACTACAAATTTGTCCAAGTACTGGTGAAAGATTTTGTTCATTAAATTCATGAAGATTGCGGGAGCATTGGTCAAACCAAAAGGCACGACCAAGAACTCGTAGTGTCCATACCTTGATCGAAAAGTCGTCTTTGCAATGTCTTCCTTCCGAACCTTCAATTGGTGATAGTCCGATCGTAAGTCAATCTTGGAGAATACTTTTGCTCCACTCAGCTGATCAAATAGATCGTCTATACGCGGCAAGGGGTACTTGTTCTTCACCGTCACCATATTCAATGCTCTGTAGTCGATGCACATGCGTACTGTCCCATCTTTCTTAGGCACAAAAAGAACGGGTGCTCCCCATGGTAACGCACTGGCACGAATAAATCCCTTCTCTAATAAGTCATCAATCTGTGTCTTCATCTCTACCAACTCCTTAGGTGCCAGAAGATATACTCGAGATGAAATAGGCTCAGCTCCGGGAGTAAGCTCAATAGAAAACTCGATATCTCGGTCAGGTGGTAGTCCTGGCAATTCCTCGGGGAATACATCCTCGAACTCGGTGATAATAGGGTACTGAGGGATGTCATGCATCATCATATGAGTCCTCGATGTGGGTGCATCACAACTATCTCCGTCTTCTTTGGTGAACTCAAACTCTGCCGCATTCGGTGGTCTAAAGATAATACTGCTCCTATGGCAGTCTATGAGAGCGAAATGCTGGCTCAACCAGTCTATTCCAAGAACCACATCAAATGTCGGCATAGGAAATACAAAAAGTCGTGCCATCATCTCTCTGCCATTTATCACAACCGGACAAAGTCTACAAACACCACTAACAGGTACAACTCCTCCTCCCGTGAGGATTTTAACATTCTTAGCTAAGGGTGTAATGGGAATGCTGTGTCTAGTGGCAAAACTAGTGGCTATAAATGAATGAGTGACTCCAGTATCAAATAATGTAATAGCAGGAAAAGATGCAACTAAAACCATACCTGCTATGACCTCAGCCTCTGTCTCTACATTCTCAACAGCTAGAGAGAATGCTTTTCCATGGTTTTGCCCTGGGCCTTGAGCTCTGGCCTTGTGGTACTGGGCTATCTGTGGGGGTAATGGTGGACGAGGTACTGCGGCTGTAGGCCTCTGGGCCTGATGTGCCTGAACTAGAGCCTGCTGCTCAGGACAATCTCTGGCAAAGTGCTGTCCTGATCCACATCTCATACATAAGCCCAAACGAAGTCGACAGTCATCTCTGATATGCCCCTGCTTCCCACAATAGTAGCAAGTGGGCTTCTGGTAAGGTGTGTGCCTCTGCTGGTACTGTCCTGTGGTCCTCCTGATAGGTCCACTCTGAGTAGCTCGGGCTGGTGTAGCTGCTGGGGTATGTCGTCTCGATGTCTGCTGCTGCTTCTTGCGAAGAATCTCCTGAGCATGAGCTTCTTCCAAGACAGCTGAATGGGAGACTCGAGACTGGGTAGTCGTATAAGACTTGAGCTCTGGTGCAAGCCCCTGGTGAAATCTCCTCGCCTTCTCTAACTCCGTCGGAATCAATCCCGTACCAAATCGACTCAGGCGATTGAACTCCGAGTCATACTCATCAACTGTCATATTCCCTTGCTTCAGATGAAGGAACTGGTCGTAGAGACCATCTCTGACATGAATAGAAAAGAACCTCTCATAAAACGCATCATAAAACTGCTTCCAGGTGATCCCAGTGCCTAGTCGTCTCTCTTCCGCCTTCCACCAGTGGTGAGCATTGTCTTCTAACAGTAAGTCCACTGCTGTCATCTAATCTCGAGCTTGCAATTGGGATGCCTTCAGTAGCTTCTCGGTACTAATAAGCCACTGTGACACCTCTAATGGCTTCTCCGTTCCTCTAAAAGGCTTAGGGTTCATATCTGTGAAATTTTTGATAGAGCCTTCATAAGGATGCAGAGCCGGTGCTGGTACTGGTACTGGAGGTAGTGGTGGAGGTCTAGCCAATGCTGCCATCATCGTCTGTCTCATCAGCTCAGTCTGCTGCCACTGATCCTGCATCATGGCGTACATAAACTGAGAAGTAGGGCTTCCATCAGTCGGTGGTGGAGGCATCTGGGGTCCCGACTGTGGAGGAAACTGCTGAGGGAATGGTGGTGATGGAGGCAGTGGTACATTCCCGTCCGGTGGCATGGTAGTAGTCTGCCAAGCCTGGCTGCCTGGGGGTGCTGCGATCTCTGGGTACTCCGTTGTCGGTGTCGTAGTAGGCTGCGACTGTCCTGGCTGGTATGGTGTCGCTGGAGTCATAGGAGGATTCTGTCCCTCCGGAGTAGCCTCTTTACCAGATGTGAGGGCCAAGGCAGAAGTACGTCCGCTTCTTAAATGTATACTGTTGGCACGAAGAAGATAAGTTGATATTAGGAAGATTAGATATGAGGAAATCAAATAATCAAGAAAGTTTCAAAAAAAATTGGAAGTCAAGAGGTAGTAGTAGTTCTGGATGAGATATTTATATTCCTATATGCAGGCTTGTTAGGCACAGTCATGTAACCCAACAATATTTACGTTGACCTGCATGGGCCACCACAAAAATATGTAATACCCCAGTCCCAAAATATGTAGGACCAAGTATGTGAACATGCCAGCTGCACATATACGAAGAATACTCCAATATATGGAATCCTCATATATGCACATAAGCTGTAAATAAAAATAAACACAGGCCAGAATAACATATCTAATCTCATCATAGCTCAACACAGAAAATAATAGAGTCCAAATAAATAAATAAGAGTATCAAAAGATAGCCGGGTGAACATACTCACTCTGAACAGCTATGAAAAATAGTTTCACAAGATCGGAGTCCGACCTCCGCAAAATAGAAAGAAATAAGGTGTAAAATAGTGTCTACAACTGTCTCAGATAAGAAATAGTCTAGAAATTAAAAGGCACTGCCTCGTCATCAATATAGGATAGCTCCAACGCCGCTCCGTACTCCTGTGGAAAATCGTCTAAACCTGGAGAGATAACCAGGTCCTCAGGGGACATAGCAAGATACAAGAAAATAACATGCCATATAAACTGTGATAATATAATAAGAGAAAAGTATGCATGCAATCGGGTTCCTGACCATTCTACTGTGAATATGCAGTTGAGATACATTCCTTCGACGCACGAGCCCTGGCTGAATATAGGATCCGGTATAGTCCCCTCTTGGGCACCAGTGACCAAGCGCATGACGTTCCAAGAACGACAGTGGCCAACCTGAGAGGCTAATCATACCCGTATCTCTAGCGGAGCTTCCGGGTTACAAGGGAAGTGCAATCGAAGCCCATACGTCAGGTAATGTTCTCCCCACCCAATGCCTAGTACCATCATCTCCATGACTGACATGTACCTCTAGTAACCGCCAAGTCTTCTAACATGCAATACTATTGGCAGTTACCCCTATCCGTCTGTAAAACCCCTAAATTTCTACTATTTTTTTATTTATTTTATTAAATTTGGTACGAATTTAAAATTTTGTATTGTATGTCGCGTAATCGTATTATACGTCGCGCACGAAATTTTATTTTTCGTAATTGCTCGACGAGTGCGAATATGTGCGAGCGTACACATTTTTAGAAAAACATTTTTTCTATTTTTTTATAATTTCAAGAAAATATATATAATAATTATTTTTAGCTATCAAAATTCTAAATTATAATTTTATTTATGAAAAGCCTTTTTAGACAGTTATAATAATAAATAATATTCTTATAAAATGGTATGCTAGAAAAGTGTATAATTGTAAATATTATTTGTGCATACATATTTCGTAATTAATTATTAGTTTATTTTTTATAATAATATAATTTTCGAAATTATTATTAATAGTATTTTTGGAAAAATATATTTCAAAATTATTGTTGTAATTTAAATCTTGATTTGAATTTATGGATTTATTTAATAGTTAAATATTTAAATTTTGATTTATCCTATTTGATTTAAACTAAAATTTTAATTAGATTTAAATTGGGTTTGTATTTGGATTTGGATTTAATTGATTTTAAATTTAATTATGAATTATCTAGTGGGGGATTTAAACATCCCATTCCTTATCCTAATAGGAATTCCCACATCCTATAAATAGGCAGGTACTCATCCATTATTTTTTTTACACACATAATTTTTCCACAAATATCCACCGCAGAGTGCATCATGTCGGTGTCCAACTCCAATAGATTATTTTTGGTACACATACATCATCTCCTTCGTGTCGACAATCCCAACACCATCTCCGATCCCTAAGTCTATCCTAGCTAATTTCGGCCAGCCACCTCGTCGGGGCAAACCCGACCATCGTCATCCCGATCTCCTTGCCTCCTTCGACAGCCATCCTCGTTCCTGTCCCAACAGCCACGCCATCAGTTCCTCTTCTACCATAGACCACCACCATTACAGCCCGACTCCAAGCACCCGTGCTCCTCCCTAATTACCTCCGCCGAAACTACGGCCAGCCTCACCCTGCACTACCGCGGCAAACCCCATGACCCCCACAGCCAGCCAACACCATCACCAATCAACACAACCACCGCCAAAGCCTCGCCACCACCGTCTTCTTTGACCCTGGCCAACTCCGGCCAACTCCCCATCAACCTCCACCATAACCCGCCACCACAGAACCTTCACAACCCGGCCACGCCCATCAAAAAACCATCACACAAAGAGAAATAAAGCAAAACCCTAACCTTTCTGACGCCAGCACCACCGATCTCCGGTGCCATCTCCGGTCACTGCCCCACGCCGAGCCCCGCACCTCTACTTCCTGACCCGAGCCAACCCTAGCCGCCGCGTCACTGACCGCCACCGCCGTGGTCGCACGCCTGGCGAGCACCTCCTAGTAACGGCAACCCGAAACCCCCTCCACAGCGTCCGCCGCCCACACCTCTCCGCCGAGAAGCCCCGCCTGAGCCGCCGTCCTCCGACGCCTCTCCTTCTCTCTCAGCTCCTCCTCTCCGCCGTCCGCCGCCGTCACCCACCTAACGCCGCCGAACCCCGACTCTGTCCTTACCATCGACCTCCGCCCCCGCTTCCTCTACCTCGCCGCCCTAGCCTCCATCCCGCGAACGCCGCCCTCCGCCGCGACAAGCCCCGGCGGCTTCCCCCATTCCCCCTTACTCTCCGCTCTACTCCTTCTCCTCCTTCGAATTCCGAGCCGCCGTCCAGCGGCCCGTTTTCTCCTCCGTCTCTCCGACACCCGCCTTGCCGCGCACGGCGATCGCCGCCCCTCTCCCGCTCTCGAATTTTTTCCAGCCCTAGTTTCTCTCTCCCCCTTTCACTTTATTTATTAAGAACAGCAAATGTTTCTTTTATTATTTGTTTTTACTATCATTATTATTATCATTATTATTATTATTATCATTATTATTATTATTACTATTATTATTATTATTATTATTATTATTATTATTATCATTATCATTATTATTATCATTACTATTATTATTATTATTATTATTATTATTATTTATATAATGTGATTCTTGTTACCTTATTGTTAGTAATAATTTTAGCATCAGAGTAGATGTATACGCCATAGTTAATATTTATTTCTTTATTACTCTTATTATTATGATTTTCTATACGTAATTTTAGTGTGTAAATTTGTTGTATTATTCATATATTATTACCACTATTATTTGTTGTTTTGTAAATTGCATTATTATCATTTTATAAGTTGTACAAATATTGCCTAGCTAATTTCAAGCAAAATTTTAAAAATATTATTCTCGATTATGTGTGTATATATATATTTGACAAGTTTTGGTCTAAATAATTTAGTACTATTTTCAATTATTATCTAAAAAAATATATTTTAAATTATGAAAGATAGTTTTCATATTACAGTTTAGCCTAAAACGATTTTCAATCATTTACCTAAAAACATATTCTTACTAATAAAATATAGCTTTCTAAATCTAAATATTTTATTTGACAAAGATATAGTTTTTGACCTAAATAAGTTATTAATATCTTCGAATAATTATTTAAAACATCTTGCTTATGAAGTTTAGTTTCTATTAATGGCTATACAAACTTTGGGTTTTTGCCTAAATCTATTCATTATTCCGTTTTCAAACATTTATAATTTACTAGTAAATATATCTTTAAGTATTTAGTTTTCTAAAATCGTATATATATTATTCAATCAATTTCTTTAATTATCATTTCGTCTGTGATTAATCTCATTACTCATGTTCCCTCGCCAATTCTATACTACCTTATGTCCATCCTAGCTAACTTGACCGTCCTGGACCCAATGGAACTGTCCGTACCACTACCCGAGGTTATCTTGCATAGTTGTTGCACCGAAGTCGCTGTTCGTGCCACATTGATCATTACAGTACACCAGACGTCCTACCAGGCAAGACACCTTACCTTTACTGTTTAATTTTTTGCTCAATATCATGTATGTTTTATTTCTTATAAGTTGTTCTTTCAAAATCTTATGTACTTGCAAATTATTATATTTTAGTTTTCTTTATGTATTTAACCTAGAGTTAAGGGACCACCTTTGTTTGTGCCGCATTCATTGGCCGACACCTGTGTACCACGATGTCACGTGTCTCATATAGATTCGGACTTGCGTACCGACCGTACATCGGTGCGTACAGGACGAGCGTTAGGGTGTCACCCCCAGTTTTCAAATTTGGAGTATTTTTGTCATTTTCAAGTTTTAAAATATTTTAGGAATTTTATTTGATTTTATATGATTTTTAGGAATTTATTTGGGTTGGTTTGGATTTTATCCAATTCGGACCCAATTTGGAGACCCGGGTAGCCTGGACCCTAGTGGGACCCCCATACTAGCTGGACTTAGCCCATATACTATCATAATTAGGCTAGAAATATTAACCCAACTTCCATGGCATAATTAGTCAATTTAGAGACTTAATTAGTCGTTTAGAATCAAACCGAACCAACCCGAATTCAAATAAACCCAAACCAAGTTTAGTGGGTTGTGGGCTATTGGATCCCAACCCAATAGCCCTAGGAGTGGCCGGCCATGAAGTAACCCCCCCTTGTCTTCTCCACAAAGCTCTCTCTCTCTTTCTCAAATTTCTTTCTCTCCAAGCTCTCTCTCTCCAAATAACTCCATTAGGTTTGTCATTAACCCTTCATTTATTTCTCCTTTTCATTTTTGTCATTCACAATAAATATAGAGAATTCAATTCTCTACACTTTGCCCTCTATTTGTAGGTTTCTCCCTAGAATTTAGGTTAGAGTTAATTAGGGGTTTTGTATGTTAAATATATATATATATATATATATATATATATATGTTATATATATGTATATATTTAAATATATATATATATATATATATATATATATATATATATATATATATATATATATATATATATATATATATATATATATATATATATATGAAAATATATGTATATATGTATTTGGGTGTATGTGTGTAGAGAGTGGTGGGAAAGAGGATGAGAGTGGTGGTGTGGTTGTGTGTGTGTGTGGTTGTGGATATATATATAGATGTATATGTGTATTTATATATATATATATGTATGTATATATAATATGTATATGTGTGTGTGTGTATATATGTAGAGATAAGTGTGTGTGTATATATATATAGATGTGAGGTTAGAGGATTAGATATATGGATATATATATATATAGAAATAGATATATAGATATAGAGATAGATAGATAGATATATGTATTTATATATATATATATAGAGTAGAGGAAGGAGTGAAGTAGGAGGGGATAGAAGAGGAGAAGAAGGGAAGAGCAGCAGCAGCTGCAGGAGCTGCATTAGCAGCAGGCAGCAGCAGCTGCAATGGCTGCAGCAGCAGCAAGTAGTAGCAGATACAGCAGCAGCTGCAGTAGCAAATGCAGCAGTTGCACAGCAGCAGGAGCTGCCTTGGCAGCTCCTTTTCCCCCCATACACCCCCCTGTACACCCTCTTAAACCCCCCTAGTACCCTATGTATAGGTGTATATGTAGGTATATACATATAGATATATATATGTTTATATATAGAGAGAAATAGATGAGAAGTTAGATAGAAGAAGGAAGGAAAAGAATTAAGAAGTTAGTAGAGAAGGAAGTTAAGAAATTAGAAAGAGGAAAGTTTAGGAATTAGTAGAGAAGTGAAAAGAAGTTAGAATAGGAAGTTGAGAAGGAGATTAGGAGGAGAAGATTAGAAGAAGAAAATTAGAGAAGTTAAGAAGAAGAAGGACTAAAATTGAGAATCAAAGAGGAGAATTAGAACGAGAGTAAAAAGGGACTTTTTAGTAGAAATCGAGTTAGAAGGGGAAATTGAGCCCGGAGCATCGGATCGCGATGAAACTTGATATAGGCCTAGGTTACGTGATTTAGATTTGTGGGTAAGCTTCCGAGTGGAAATCGGGGTCGTAGGGCGTCGGTATCGCGCCGTGTCAGCGCGTATATTGAAATATTTAAGATATCTGCAACGGGCCGTAAGGTGGACTAGACGTCCACTTTATCTAGGTATTTTGGTAGATATCGAACCTATAGGATAGTACCCTACTACCCTATGGAGCACGGGTCAAAATATCAAGCGTAGGTAGGCTATCTAGATAATCGCCGAGGGTAGAATTTTACCCTTAAAAGGTAAAATAGGGAATTGGCCCATGGCCAAGATTTGAGTTTTCAAGTCCAAGATGGACTTGGATATGGATTGTATAGGTTGGTAATGAGTAGGATTAGCTGTCTAAACCTAGTCTTGGACCCGGTTGACCACGGTTGACTTTTGGACTAAAAGTCAACTATGGGTCAACACTTTACCCAAATTAGTTCCAAATTCCATTTAACTTGGATAGTTGACTAAAAGTCAACTATTAGTCAGCAATTGACCTAGGGTTGACCTAGAGTTGACCTAGAGTTGACCAGAGTTGACCCGTTGACCAAAAGTCAACGGTAAGTCAGTTTTTGACCTAGATTGATCCGGTTTAACTTCTAATGTTCTCCCATGACCAAGATTGACCCGACTAGACATGTCTTGACCTAGAATGACTAAATAGAATTTAATTTGATTTAACTTTACTTCCTAAATATAGTATTGATACGTCTTGTTCTCTATAGGTCTTCGAGACACTGCAGTTGATCCAGTCGACGTATATTATCATCTTACAGGCGAGTACATTCTCTGATACTTATTCCCAATTTATGATAACTGTTATGATTCATGTACTTAGTGTTGATATGCTTATTCCCGACACATGGTTCTCACGGATTGGTATTCTTGGATCCCGACGAGAGATGTTTTCTCCTTCTTAGGTTGGGATGTATTGTGCAAGCACCCTTGTAGCTCTTGCTCAATATATGGTCACTGATTCTAGAGAAGGCTAGCTACCTTCTCATTAGAATCCCGTACAGTGACGTGTCCTGTTTGGATCCATTCTACCAGTTGGGGTAGGGGGAGTAGTAACGTATGCCTGTGATCATATCCCCTTGTATTCTTGAATAGTGTGAGTCATATACCGCACTTATGACTTGCCAGGCCGATTCTCGACAGGTACCTAAGCCGATCACAAGCTGAAACTACTACTCACACACATTGGATATATAGCTTGCCTTGATTGTGTACATGCCATGATCCCGTTCTATTTTCTTGTTCTAGATCTAGCTTTACAGCTTTCCATGCCATGATACATACATGTACACTCCATGATTCATTGTATATGCTCTATTTACAGTCTTATAGCTTTTATTCTATCTTGAGATCTGTTATGAGATATATGTACTCGTTCCATCCTGACTGGACTGTTGATAAAATATTACAGATATCGACGAGGGAGATTGCAGTACCTACTACGGTCCGGACGACGTAGTGGGCCTAGACTTGGTCCCGCAGGGCGTAGCTCCGCCTGACGAGACTATACCACTTGTTTAGTTAGAGTAGGTCTTGTATTGGACTTAGTTTCCAGTTACTTTTTGAGACTGTATTATATTTGGACTGTATTAGAGACTGGACTTGTATATTATATATCGGACTTGAAGGTGATATTTTAGTCTTGGTGTCATTATTTTTAGTCTTTACTTATCATCTTAGAGTTGTGATTGAGTACTTTATATTCATTGCTTGTCCTCGTTCGGAGTTGACTATATTCTCGACAGGTTTTGTATATAATAAACTGTTGCAGACTAGAAAATATACAGCGTTCTACGTCGTTTTTCTGGTGAGGGCTGGGCGTTGT